>VZTX01009927.1:0-335907 GCA_013400915.1 Pardalotus punctatus
GACCATTTTGGAGTTCTCTGCCAGGCAATGTACATAAAGATCCATCCACACAGGTTCATTTCTGAACAGTCACAATTTTAGGTAAAGAGGCTCTCCATGAACCTGACATTGGTGGCTGTGGAGGAGGGTTCAAGGCTGGCCCTCAGCCACGGGTGCTGCCGGTCACTGGCCTCTCTGAGGAGCTTCGGGAGCCCTTCCTCCACACCACCTCTGTCCAGTGCTGGAAAAGGCCCTTGGACAGAAGCCAGGTTCTGCACATTGCTGTGGGCTCTCAGGGGCCACAAATACCTCTGGCAAAAGCACTAGAAAGCTAATTAAAAGCTAGTAGCACTGGTACCTTATTTCTAGCAATTTCTTTGTTTGAAACAGCTATTATTGAGCACTAAAAGTAAAATCAATTCTATAAAGGTAAACAGTTTTGTAGTAATGTGACCATGACCTATAAAATGACAACCTGACATTAATTTTTAAGGATCATATATTCCCATATGCTGTCATTGTAGAGCAAGTAACACGACTGGAAGTAGGCCTGTGCATTTTGAGAATGCATTTACAGTTTAACATGCTGTTACAAATGTAAGGAGGCTCCTTCTCTCTCCTCTAATTTTTTTTCACCAGCTTGACAGTTTTTCAAACATATTCACTGTCAGCCCTAACAACCTGTCAACAACTGCCATTATGTGAAAATTGCAAAGACTTGCTTGAGCACTGTGAAAACTGACAGACATGCCACAAGGATAAGTTCCTCAGAAACAGAGGGCTAAAACTTTTGAAAGGTGCTCCAGCCCTTCCAAGGCAAAATGAACAGTCAGATATCAGGGGGAAAAAACATACACTTGTCACATCTGATATCTATTTCTTTTCCCCTCAAATTGAGGTGTATGTGAAGGAATAAAACATAGATTAGGACAAACTGTGCAACTTACTAGAGTTGGTGCAATTTTCCTCACTGTCAAGCAGGAGAGGCCAAATTTATCCACTGTGTAGATCTGCTGTGTTACTAGTACAAATACTGGGAAACGGGGATAAAATTCACCCTCTTAGAGTATCTGTAAATGAAATATGATTTTCTCTGTGTGGCTTACTGTAAAAAAAAAAAAAACAACTCTCAGTTAATGTTCACTGTAATCTAATATATGATAATGTTTGTGGAGAAGTGACCCTGCAATGTGCTGTGCACTTCATAGGGCTCATTGTCGTATTCTGTACTTGCGTGTTAAACAGCTGCAATTGTATTAACACCCATAAATTTACCACCTTCTGAAACTGGTCTAACGGAGAGCATCTGCATTTACTGTTGAAAAAATAGTTTGATCAAATTTGTGAGGGGAGAATAAATATGATGATCCCCAGTGTGTAGGACAGTGCAAGAGTTGTGTCCATATCATGCACGTGTGTAATGTGTGTGAGCAGCAACACAGCCAGAGAAATCTTTGGGAGTTCTGCCCTCTGAACATCTTAGGGGAAAGTAATTTAAATCTTCAGTAAAGGCACTGGGCTGTGGTCAGGATAGCCCAGCAGCCAGGATGGTTCTCAAATGATGTATTTCCTGGCTCTGGTTGTTGTTTCATGTTAGGCGCTGTTCCTGAGTCAGGAGCAGTGAACAGCTGGCGAGGATGGGATTCAGTCTGGGCACCCTTCCTCAGAGCGGTGTAACTGGTGGGCTCCCAAGTCATATCACTGTCACATCTCCTCCTTGTTTGAAGCCCCAAATGACTTTAGTAGATGGCTGTGAACTGAACTTAACTAGAAAATTCATGTCCACTTAGGTTTGAAATGTGCCTCATGGTGCTGAGCTCCTGGAAGAGTTTTAAATCCTAAACAGTTCTCATTTTTGTCTTTAACCATGAATGCCATGGAAACATATTTGCACCTTGATTTATGCATTGATTCTAATGGGATTTCTGAACATAAGGCTGTGTGCACTAAGAAGAAATTTGTATATGCCCATGCCTGTTGTTTTAATTTAAAGAAAAGAAAGCAGCCCAGGGTCACTGAAGTTTCTTCCACTGAATGTGTAAGAAATGGGATGTATATGACTGAAGGCAGAGCCGAATATGAGTCTGTGTTACAAACAAAACTGCAACTGATCATAATCTCATGGAAAAGTACGTGCTTTTTGGTTTACCATATAAAAATGAACTAAAGAAACGTTTAGTGTCTGAGTTTCATGCATTTGGAGTCTGTCTGGAAAGCCATCACTCTTACTGAGTCTCAGAAGATGCTCAGCACCTTCCTGACTTACCCAGCAGAAATGACTAGTGAGAGTGAAGCATGTCCCTGTGGTTCAGAGCTGAATGATCAGCTCTTTCATAGCCATGAGCTTTGACCACAGGCAGATAATTCAACTCTCTCGTCTGTGTTTCCCAGCTGTGGGATAGCATCATGATATTCCTTCTCTGTTTGGGAGCTGTGAGAATGAAGATGGCGCTGAGATCATGTGGTGATGAAGCAATAGAAATGCCTGGGCAATTAGATGAGGTGGTTGCTTTTTTTGGATGTTTATCAGAAAGCAGAGCAGGGAGGCTATGCTGAAAAATAACTAAAAAAACTCCAACCACGAACAAAGGCAACAGCAAGAACCTCTGGCAGGAATTGCTTCATTGTAATTCCCTGGTAGGATCTGGCTGCGGTGTGTTTTGGGCCACGGGCACGGTGTCTGTGACTATCTGTGCTCGCCTCTCAGCCCACAGGGGTGCATTTGCAGGGCCCCTTTCCCTGGTGGGGATGATTAACTGGGGAGGTTGTGCCCAGGGCAGGGCAGAGCCGAATGTGATCTCATTTTGGTGTGGGCTTTGTTCTGAACAGGCCCAAGAGCATTTCCTTAGAAACGTCTCATTTTCTTTAAATATTCTGTGACACAAACTTGGAAAAATCTGTCTAAAATATGCTCAATAACAATCTAATGGCAACTCATTTTACCTATTAGTAAAGTGAGTAAGTAGAGAAGTCTCTATTTATTGTCTTTAAGGATCTTTTCACTAGAAGATACTTAATTCTCTGTTAACCTTAAGCTCGGAGTTGTGCCATGTAGTGTGTTGTGGTCCTCTGAAACAGTGTTCCCTGTTGGGGAAGACACTGTAAGTAATCTGAAATATAAAAGTGTAAGGCTTCTTTCTAAGACTTCTCTTAGTTCTTTGTTCCTCGTGTTCTTTTTCATTTGTAATTGCAAAAATAAGAGTAATATTCATAGCATGCTCTTTTTTGGGTAGATTTTTCTTTTGGTTAAAAAAATATTTTGAGCCTTTAACAACCATTAGAGTAAATGGAAATTAAGGTATTATTATTTTGCTTTTGTAACTAATCATCTTCATTTTTTGCATAGACACTCTCCCACTATTTCTTGCTATTTCTTTAGTTGGTTGCTATTTGGTTTTCTACTTGTGAGCTACGCAAGGAAAGGTTATCTATCCATTGGTTTAATGTTTATCTGGTGGTCTAATCTCGGGTTGCAGATGAGCTTAAATCAAAGCTTCAGTGATACTTATCTAATTGAGTCTAAGTGGTGGCAGCCTGTTGCAAGACTGTGGTGAGCTCTGAAAAGACTCGTGAGATGGTCATCTAATCCTCAGGTTACAAGGGGTTACCTTTTGTCTCTTCCCTTGCTTTTGCTGTTATTCTTAAGATGGAGATCACTCAGGTAATACAGTTGGCTGAAATGGGATCTGGTTTTTATTAAACAGGAGACTGCCTGTGTGTTTGGAGCATCTTTCGGTGCATGTGGGAATATGTAAGGTTATAAATCACAGAAAGAAAACACCGTAGCATTTCAATAAAACATCCTGCACTAGAGTGTCTGGGACAGAGAACATGAGTGTTTCACTACTTTCGTGGAGCACAAGTCACTCAGAAGACAAAGTGCTTGTAATTTCTTGTTCTAATGTCTAACATACTTGGGCAGGATTCCCATCCAGAGCTACTACCTAAAGGCACAGGACCTGACACTTCAGAGCAGCCCCAGTTCTCTGGGAAGCATGCAGGTGGAAATTCAAGTTTTGCCCTATATCAGGAAATTCTTGGCCTTGCTGTTCAGCATCACGGAAAGTGATTGTAAATATGTAAAAAAGCTCCCTTGACCATTGGCTAATAAATTCAGAGCACTTTCCTCCCAAACTGCACTTCTTTTGGATCAACTTTTGTGGTCCTCTATTCATGTTGACTTGCTCAATCCATGAAAATATCCTGCAGAACTCTTGGAATTCTTGTAAATTAACTGCGGGGTACCAAGACCTGGCTAGACCAGAAAAGGACCCAATATGTGTCTCCTACAAGGACTTTCATTTGCTGGGATGGGTTTTGCTTGTCCATCTACACATCTATGAAAAAAATATTGATTCCAAGGATTCCAGAAATATTTGATGGCTACAGGAAGGAAAGCTCATGTTTTTTTTATCCACCACCATTCCAGTTCATCTTTTTTAAACCCTGCTGTGACTCTGGAGTTCAGGCACCAAGCGTTACTTGTCTGCCTCAGCCAGTCACTTTTGACATCAAGTGTACTTGATCTGGGGCTGGTAGTTTTCTTCAAACGCTGTTCATATGAATGGGTCTGGCAGCTGGGAGACTGCAAAAAAAGTGCATGAACAGTGATTCTTGTTTTCTGTCTTCAAAACAGATCTATTGTACTGTTTCTGCTGGCTGTTTTGAAGAGTCTTGACTTAGATAATGATTTCTTTCCAGCTTCAAAGTCGCATTCATTTAAACTTAAGGCCAGTGGTCTCATAAGTGATCACTCACATTAGCCTTATGAACCTTCTCCATGGATGGGTGAGAAGAATATTGCTTTATTGTAAGATGATTTAAATAAGAAAAAAAAAATCTATGGGATCTGAATGTGCAGAGTATATTACATGTATTTATACAGTATGCATCCCAGCTCCTATAATTTGATTATAGATCACGGCTGTTTCTTTTCTCACTTGACCTCCTTTAGCCTGTGACATGCTCTGCTATCATTCTCTCATTCTCCTAATACTTTCACTATTGAAAATACTATAATTTTCTTTTTCTTTCTGTCAGGTATTCAGTCATTTCTTTGTCCTGTTTTAGAGCTTAGACTCGGAAATTGAACTGTCTTGATTTTTTTTTTTTTTTTAAGAGATGACAACTCATGTTTATTTGATTTTAAAATTTATGCGGCAGGTCTTTCTCTAACACTCAAATCTCACCTAAAGCTTTTTCCTAAGGGTCTAAAAGTGCCTTTCAAAAAAAGGAAAATCCAGTTGTCTCTAGTTAACCCAGGGAAAATTGTGATACTGAGGTGAGTGCTCTGCTTAGAGAGAGGAAGGAGATCAAATAGAGCACAAAAGCAGAAAGGGAAAGTGTGATATTATTCAGGCACATATGGGGACCATTGCAGGGGGAGGATTCTATGCTAAAATCACATTGAGACTTGGACTGTAAACTGGTTATTGCAGCTTGAGAACTCTTCCTTTCTGGGATTTAAATGGAGCAATTCAGTCCTAGAGGTCAGATTTGGGTCGACGGCCAGGACAGAGACCAGAGCAGGGTGGAAAGGGATGAGGTGAAAAGGATGTGGTCATATTAATTCAGTGCAGCTTCAGACAAGCAGCACGAGGAGATTTATAGGACTGTTTTTGAAGGGGAAAAGTGGGTATGATAAATGGGGTAAGTCAATGTCAATTTGTGAAATTACACCTTTGTGTCACAGTCTCTATCAGTAACTTGCTCTTGCTATCTTTGGATGGTTTTCCGGTAGCAGTAAGAGGGATCGAATGGTGACCAACCCACCTTTCCGAATGGCTAATTTAGGAAAGTAACTAAAGAATTGGGCTGCAGTTGTGAATGATCCTAGATAAAGGTCAGAAATTACTCTCCTGTTTTAGCTAAGGATACTTGAGCTTTTTAGAAACGATTAACTAATAATTTCCGTAGTGCATGAAAAGCCCTGATAAAATTGTGAAAAGGCAAGGAAGAGAAGAAACAATCAGGCCATTTCAAGGAGGGGCTGGAGGCAGCTGTAGTTCTGGTGACACTGATGTCCAAGGTGGGGCTGGAGGCAGCTGTAGTTCTGGTGACACTGATGTCCAAGGAGGGGCTGGAGGCAGCTGTAGTTCTGGTGACACTGATGTCCAAGGAGGGGCTGGAGGCAGCTGTAGTTCTGGTGACGCTGATGTCCCAGCAGTGCCTGGAGCTCTGTCATTTTGGGTGCCCTCTCTAGAGAGGTGCAGGCAAAGCTTTGCAGGGAGGAACAGAGCAGGATCTTGGGAGTTCTGTGAGTTCACACTGCAGGGCAGAACACGTGAGGATCCTGGTGCCAGCAGCTCTTCCCGTGGTGCCTTCTGTCCGTGGTGGTGGCTCCCAGCCTGGCCGGTGTGTCAAGGCAAAGCCCCTGACACTGTGCAGATCTGGGGGATATGGCTCAGCCTGCCCCACTAAGGAGGGTCTGAGTGTTTCTGTCTTAGTGCAGTCCTGCTGTCAGTCTGTTAAATGTAATCAGTTTAGTGGTAAAAGCAGCAGACATACCAATTCTGGTTAAATAGGAAGTGCTGTCCCTGCTCAGGTTTGTTGATTGCCTATCATGCCTCTCATGTGGGAGGAAAAGTCTGCATGGGATTCTGTTCTTGATGTATTTATTTTTATGGGTTATGATATTGTGTGGGAGTTCAGTTCTTTTTTAAATAAACAGGCAAAAAATGTATCATAAAGCAAAAGACTCTCCCCTGAAAAATTTTATATTCTGTATCAGGCAGACACAAACCACTCACATCCAAAGAAAGAAGCTCTGGAGAAACTTGGATAATGAAGACTTTCTGAAAGAAAAGTAGGAGATTTTGATGAGAGAGGAGGGTGTCTTTTTTGATTGAGAAATAAGGTTTTGGTGGAACATCTTAGACCAACCCACTCAGTGCTGCTGTGTGCAGACAAAAATGTTAATCTTGTGGAGCAGTTACCCTGGTTTTGGTACCTCCCAGAGATGAGTCTCTGAAGAAATAGTATTTTTTTTTTTTTGCTGTTGTACTAACAATTTTTGACTCACTATATGAAGTCCATTAAATTATGCATGAGATGTGCATTTTGCCCAGTTTGAACTGTCCACACTAATGGAAGCACTAATGTTAGATGAATGGTATCCTCAAACTAATGTGGTGCTTAACTGGTGAGCAATAGGCTGTCAGGGTGGAAATGCAGGAAGCTTAAATACATGGCCACGTGATGAGAAAGGGTGGTGCTGCATCCATGTGTGCGCTGGAAAACAAATAACTGCAGGCCACTCTCAGACAAGGAAACAAATAGTCTGAATAGCCACATCCTACTTTGATTAATGGATGCAGAACTACCAGAGCGTAATGTAGGTACGGGGAAGCTTTTTCTGCCTCAAACCGTGGTGTGGTGTCAAGAAACGAAATCTCAGAATCTCCTACCCTGAGATCCAGCAGGAGACAGGGTCTGACTGAGCCCAGGAGACCTCACTTCTCAAAGACACTTATTTCCATGGCACATAAACCAGGGCTTTTTTTCAGGCTTTCAGGGACTCTGCTGGCTCAGCCCATATGGCGAATGGCAACCTTTCTTTGAGAACAGCAATGCAAAAGTATTCCAGTACTCAGAATACATTGGGCAGCAAGGCCATAGGAGGAGCCCAATATGCTGTGAAACAGCTGTCTGGACCTCTGTTTGCAGGAGAGTGATGAGAATAAGGTGGTTTTGTGTTTTTCCCTGGGTGTGTGCTGTTTCAGGATTTCCTCAGACAGTTCTAGGTCTGCAGTGGGGTTTGACAGGCTCCCCTGCTTCCCTCTCTGCATTTCTGAACTTTCTGGGGCTATGTTTGTCTCGTCTTCTTTTTTCTTGTACACATGACTTGTGAGGTCCCTGCACGAGGCCAATTGGGTTTCTTGTGCAGGGCCACTCAGCAAACTGAAAAAGCACAGCCAGGAACTCTTTAATACTTGCAAAAGCTTGTGTGCCCTCTGTCCTTCCTGTTACTGCAAGGATTTCATTTGGAGGGAAGAAAATCAGAAAAGCAAGGGATGGCTTAAACTGTAAAAGCTTTAATTTATTCACCAATAACAGTATAAAACTGGGTTTAAAACAATATTTTTGTTGTTTGGAGAATTTTACTATACTTCAGAATTTATGAGGTTTCATCTTCAACCACTCAAGTTAGGAGCATATTTCACTGGTAGAGAAAAGCTGAAATTCTCAATTGTAATGGGAGTCCTGGAGCTAAAGCTTTAAGAATCATCCTGCTGGGTGGCAAAATTCCCCCAAAAGATATGGGAATCATTGGGGAAGTCCTTTGTGAATGTGTTTGCTTCATTCCATCTCACTTCCTGTTTTTCCAGTGACATCAGTATCGACTTTCTGTGCTTTGTTGTTAGAAAAGTCTTAATTTGATGGAGTATTTTAATAAATAGAATGTCTAAAAGGAACAGCTTCATGCACAATGAATTGTTCTCAGGTCCTGGCATTAAGAGAAGCCTGTGCCTTTATCAGCCAGTGTTATAAGCCCACTCCTTAGGGGTACTTCCCCACTAGACCAGTTTTTCCAAATGGATACTTCTTTGGTTTATTTTTATATTGGCTTTGTGTTAGTGAGCTACTACTTGAGCATTTGCAGGTTTTTGCCCTCTTTTTTTCAGTTTCTTTTTATTTTTTCCCCTCTATCTCTGCTACAAATGCAAGATAAGTTCTTTTCAGAAATGTGGTCATTTTCATTACTTGGTTTTTCAGAGATTTCCAGCTCCCAATATTTCTGAAACTTCTTATAAAGAAGACTCTACTACTCTGTATTTTAGTGGGTTTCAGTACCTTTGTGTCTGGGGAAGGCTGAGAAGGGGGCAGGTCAGACATACAAGAAAGTTTTTAAAAAACCACTTACCAAGATGGTTGTCTGGGTGATTTGTAGTTGGATTCCTGAAAGATCTCCTACACGGTTCAAAAGGGGCAGACACTAATGTGTGCTTGAGTCTTCACTGTTCGCTGCTTTTCAAAAGCTCTGAGGGAACACTTCAAATGTGTGAATTCAGACCTGTAGCCCTTGCTGTCCTTCAGTGGAACTTTGTATCCTGCATTCCTCATATCAGTTTTTAAAAAAAAGTTTATAAAATTAGTGTATATGATACTTAATATTAAATTGAACCAGACTTTATATAAAGGAATATGTATCAGCTTTTATCGCCATTGTATAGCTAATCAAGACCTCTAAAGACAATTTCTAAAATAACCTTCTCATTTTAGGGGTAAAAGTGGCAGAGCAAAACAAAACTGTTTCTGCTTTCTCAGTATCTTTGACATGTAAAAAGCTGGAGATTGCAAAGGTCATGGAAACAGTCAAACCACAGCTTAAGACAGTGGTTTTGCTCTCCATATTCTATTTTTCTAACCTCGTATTTGCAGTTATTTTTTCTAAAGCTTTGCGTTAGAATCCCTGAGATAAATAATGAGAGGTGTGTAATATCCCTGCTGTTAAAACAGTATCAGCAAATAAACTGTGTGAGCCCAAGTCTTTCCTTGCTGAGAATCCAAATTTCAGAGGGGATGGAAGGTTTGTACACCTCTGCTCACCCCCAGCAGTCTGTGCACCTAGAAAGATCCTCTCTGTGTCTGAAAACAAGACTTTCCCCCCCCTTCCTTTGGGAATGTCTTCAGTTTAAGTAAGGAAAGCAAAGTGCTCTGATGAACAGCAATTGAATAAGTAAAAAAGGTCATAAATTAAGTACCAGGATGCTGTGCTTCTCTCAGCAATGATGGAAGTCAGTTTTGGAGGTTGCACTGGGGTTTATAAATATCAGTGGACAGATCTGGGTTTACATAGACTTTTTGATTTTTTTGATTTATTTACAGGCTGTCAAAATGTAAAAGGGAAAAACAGAGAATGGTCATTAACAGTAGCAAACCTAAATAAATTGCTGCCATGCTGTGGGTCAATACTACCTATTTGGTAGATTCCTGAAAAAGTAGAGAAGGGAAATAAAATCCTGTGTGATTTGGCTAAACTTTGAGTGCAGGCAGATCATGGATTTGTAGATTCCACTGCAGACACTTAGATGATAAAAATTGTTTTACATCCCTAGAAAGGTGTGGGGGATGCTTTATCAACACCTGGGAGAACAAGGTCATTGCTGCAAGGAATTAAAATTTTATTCAAGACCTTGTATGACAAAACAGGATGTGCAGATGAACTTAACCGTGTACGAGGTGCATCTGGGATGAAAATGGTGGAAGTAATGAATAGGGAAGTGGCAAACAAGGAAGGGATTGAATTTCCTCAGCAAAAATGTGCAGTGATCATGAAGAAATAAGTTGTTCTGGTTTTGTTGCCTTCCTGCATGTTTCACAGGAGAACAGAGTCATCACAAAGAATTTGAATCAGACTCTGAGGGTCTCGGGGCAAGTTCAGGAATGGCTTTCCATGCAGGACAGCACCTGCCCAGTGGAGGGAATACAGGAAGATTGAGTTGGCATTATTTGGCACAAAAAATAGTGGAACCAAATGTAGGAGTTGATGGAATTTTGGATGTATTGCAATTAACAGCTGTGTGTGTCCTAAGCAGCATTGCTAATATGCCTGGAGAACAAAAGCAACAGTTCTGCAGCCAGTGTTCTGTAGCTCTAATAATCAAGGAATGCCAAAAATCAGAAATTGAAAGTCCTATTAGTTCATCTCCCCCTATAAAGGGATGTTTCCTTTGTTATGTATCATGGTAATTAGCTGGCTTGCAAGGGGAGGAGGTACGGAACAGCAGAGATTTAAAATAGTGGTGGAGAGTCCAGAGCTGGGAGGATGAAACTGCAACAGAGGATTATCAGGACTGAGAGCAATGGTTTAGTGCTTTCCACCTTCAAAACATTGCATAGATATTAACCAATTAATCTGCACAAATGAGCCATGAAAATGATCAGTGGCTTTGTTGAAGTCCAAACAGTGAAATCATGTTTCAGATTTAGCACTTAATGTTCCCAATCTTACAGCTTAGAGAGGAGAGGAAGAGTCTGGGATTTCCAAGAGCTGCTGGCACCAGGTGAGTATCCAAGACCACCATTATGTTGCCCAGGGGTGTCTGGCTGGAAGATCCTTTCAGAGATTTCAAGGCAGCCTAGTCTGAAGCATAACATCATCTGTACCATTTCACTGGTGATATTCCTTTTAAAGCTCTTTTGCTTGTGGTTCAAATAAAGCACATCTTTTCAAAAGAAGGTTTTGGGTTTAATGTTCTAGAACATAAATGATTTGCCACATTTCTTTAAAACTTGTTGAAATGACTAGCTAGCTTTTCTCCCACTCCCTCCTTTGAAGTAAAGCAACAGTAAAGGAGAGATCTTTAAAGACTGAAATAATTGTTCCTTTCTATGTGGATTCAGAGTTGAGTTTTCTTACACCTCTACTGCTTGTCTTATAAGGCCAGAAATATAAATGCTACACTCTTGAATGTTTTCCAAATCTTTTATACAGTCCCAGAAATGTTCTGGGTTTTCCCAGCATTTTAAAAATAGTTTTTCAGTTGTTGTGCTGTGGCTTCTGTAGCAAATAACAGGTGTGTGTGTGTTTTCAATTCTGGGATTTGCTCTTGGAGAAAAATAATTAACACTGGCAGGAGTTTGATTGCATTAATTCACAAAAAGAAACACCCAAACGATAAATCCATAGTGGGAGAACTGCCCATATGTTACAGATTGGCTTAACATGGATGAGGCATTAAATAAACTAAGTCTGAAAAATAAAAACCTTATCAGCTTTATTAGCGTTGAACTCTGTGGCTTCCACTGGGGCTGACACACTTAATTAAAGATGCTCTGGTCTAATTAGGTTGCACATCAAAAATACAAATACAAGTTGGATTTTTTAAAGACCTGTCTGAGCTCCAATTCCCAATGTTGTGAACATTTATTTTATTCAGTTAGTCTCCACCTAGGCCAAATGTTGTTAGGTTAGCTAACACAAAAATGCAGGGATTGGAGTATTTAGATTTCTTGCACTGAATGAGGCTGGCTCAGATCCTGAATGTCTATATATCTGAGGAAAACAAGTGTAGGCTAGGGAGAAAGATGACTTTATTTTGAATTTTAAATCATTATCTGATTCTATTTGACTGGCTTAATTCTATTGGTGACTAGCTCATGAGGAAATCCATGGCCTTCATTTGTTTTACTACCCATGGGATTGATTCCCCTGTGGGTCTGGTCCAGCTCTGTGGAGGTCAATGGGAAGACTGCCATTGATTTGATAGAAGATGGTTCAGAATCGATGGGAATGCTGCATGTCACAGTGGGGGGAGTGTTCCTTTTCCTACCATCTCCTGTGCTTTAAAAATGGAATTCTCCTTCTGACAAACAGGACAGACCTGTCATACCCTGCCATATGTTCCCATGATGTTCTCTGTGGGCAAGGTTGAGCATGGAAGACTTTGATTCAGCCCTTCATTTTCCTGTATATAATTCTTTTTTGCAGATTGATACCGGATCTCTATACCCTTGTCAGCATTTTACTGCCATTTTTGGTCTAGTTTTTGAAGGGTTTTTCCTTTAATTTGTAAAGTTGTAATTTTCCCTTATGCAAGTTGCAGCTTTTTCTGACATCAGTGAATTTCTATGTTCTTATGTCAGGACAGCAGGTCTGAACTTCACCTCCCATCTACCAGCAATAATTTTCACTCCTGGTGATGGCATTTGTCAATCCTAAATCACTGTGAACAAAATGCTTCTATTTCTAATGCCTAAGCAGATAATTATTGCTCAGCCAAACACATATTGGCTGGTGACAGGTATGACATGAGAGCATTTTTAAACATTTTTGTTAACGGAAAATGGAAGCCCATACACAGCATTCCAGAACCCATCATTGATTTCTGGTCCTGTTTTGGTAGCTCTAAATCTTAAGTGACACTTGGACCTCCCTGAGTGACAGAAGTGGGAGAGATCAGCAGCATGAGGCCTGTGGCTCTCATTGGTTTTACTAGTTTGTGAAACTTGGATCAATGTGTTGGCAAATGAACACCTAGAAAGAGCTGGTTGGCCACAGTGTTAAGTCTGGGCTCATTTACAACTGTGAATACAACAATATTTCCCAAATATTATCCCTGTCACATCCTATTGTGAAGGTATTTTGCTTTTGCACATTCAGTGTTAAAGTTAATTTTTCATACTCTGGGCTCTCTGGTCACTGTCTGCCTGTTGCAGTTTGCTGCAGCAGGGTTAGTTACTGGAACAGGGTTTTGGAATAATTTAAAACTGTTTTTTGAGAAAGGAGACAGACAATTCTGATTTATTGAGAGTGACTTAGTGTTAAATGGAGTGCAACTCCAGGCTGCCTTGAGCTATTTTGGCTTTGTTTCCTGCTTTGCTCATTGTATGTGTGTATCTGTGTGTGTACAGCCACACAAATGCAAATCTCACCCTGGAGCTGAAGAAAGCACACACTCTGTGCTCAAGCACTGAGCCACCTCCAGACAGCCGAGTGCTCTGAGCGCATGGGATGTCTCAGTGCTTGAGTTACTCTTTTTAATAATTTCTGCTGAACAAACCTGCTGTAATGACACAAGTCATCCTCACATTCTGTGCCCTGTAACTGAGAGCAATTTTGGGATCCTCATTCTCCATGATCTGCCTGACTCGGGACATAAATCCAGCTGCAGTAGGTGCATTCCTGCCGGGAGCCATTCCGTGGGGACCCTGGAGAGCATCATCAGCCCACCAGTGTGGGCAGGGGCTGGGACCTGCCAGCGTGGTCACCACTGCTGCTTTCAAGGCCCTCTGTGCTTGGAGACCATGCTCAGGATTTAATTTTTCTCACGCTGGATCGCGTTGAATGCCAAGCAGCTGTAACCAGTGGTGTGATTTGCTGCTTTTCTCAGTGTACTGCTGTCTTCAGGCTCTTGGGAGAGGAAAGGTTTGGTGCATAAATTGTGAGCCATGACAGGGAGTGTGGCCTTGTATGTTTTACTGTTGGTATCAGCCATTTCAGAATGGAGTGGCAGCTTTATCAGGGAATATCCAGCTTTTTTTTTCAGATGAAGTTAGACATTTAGGAATAGATGCACCTCTTTCTACTTTCCGAACATACATTTTGTTATGGCACCTTATGGAGCTCATTTTAAACCCTGCTTCAGGGCAAAAATATTTATGGCATACTTTAAATAAAACATATTATGTGTTTTGTACAAACATATGTATCATTGTCCCCCTCACTGGAGCTGATATAATTTCTGACACCAAGTGCTGTGCTTCATGCAAAATTCATGGCATGTCATTGAATAAGAATGAATGTTCCTTTAAAATACAAGCTTTCTAGCCATGATAACCACTTAGTTTTCAGTTTCAGGAACCAAAATCCTTCCTTGCTGTGAGTGTTTGAGTGAAACACTGTGTCAGTGACTGGCAGCTTCAGAGTCTGGTGGCAGGTTGAGAGTGGTTTCCTCCTGCAGGTGGTTTCTTACTTCTAACTCAATGTATTTGTGGATCTGTACTCAACATAAATTGTCCCTTAGAGTAGCACCAGAGCTGGTCAGTGAATGTTTGTCTCACTCATGGATAGCTGAGCATCCCATGGTTGAAGAGTGTCAGTATTGAAAGCTTTTATTTCTAATCCTTATTTATAAAGGGAGAGAAAAAATAGTTCTGCCAACAACATACATGTGGCAGAAAATTACCATAAAGTCATAATGTGCTGCTGTGATTCTGTAAGTCTTTGTGCTTAGCACTCTGCAAGCAGCAGAAGTGGTCCTCAACCTCATGGATGAACAAAATGAACAAATAAAAGAGCTCAAAGATACTGGGGAATTAAATGTTGATTTGAGAGGGGGAAAAAACCTCAACAGCAAAACCAACAACAAACTCCAGCATTTCAGAGGGTGAAGGGAGAAGAGCTGAGCAGGGCCAGGCATTGCCTTGTGGAAAGCCCCTGTGGGCTCCTCTGCTCCCCTCCCAAAGGCAGCAGCCTCTCTGTTCACTCTGACACCCATGGAGCCGTGGGCAGTGTTTGGGAAGTTCATTCCTGGTCTCCATCACTTTCGTAGCAGCTTCATCTCTGCTGCAGAAGAGCTGGTGGAGAGTTGCCTTCAGAGGTGAATTCAAGGCCACAGAACAAGATGATTACATTTTGAACAGCTCAGGGGGTGATTAAAGCTTAACTTTAAAAAGGAAATATGAGTTAAAAATTAAAGATTAGAAGAGACCTGGGACACGGCTTTCTTGCAGGGACAGTGGCTCCCTCCCTGGCTGAGGGGAAGGCTGGAGCCCTGTACCTACGTGATGGTTTCTAAGGCCGTGTTTTGCAGCACTTTGAAGGCCCAGTGTGACAACTACTGCCTTTAAAACCACTCCGGGGTGTTGATGAAACACAGCAAAGCCTATTGAGTCCCATTAGCTGTAAAGGCTGCAGTGTTGTCCTTATATTGGCCGTAACCTCATCTCCTTGTGCAGAAAATCACTGCTCTGACACACCTGGCTCCAGATCCCTGCCATTACACCGATTAATGCAACAAATGGAATTTATAATAAATACGTGTCACTTTCATGATTTTAACTGGTCTTTTGATTTGTTTCCCATTTTATGTTGTTTAGACAGACTGATTTAGACAGTTAAAAATCCACTTAACCATGATACATTGTGGCTGCCTGACAGACAATAACATTGATATATATGACTAGATGAGTCTCTAATTAGATTTTGGCAGCACTGTCACAGTCAGGGAAAGTTTCCACAAGTACTCCATTGAAATGTTATTTTATGCAACCTCATGGAACAAAGGCCATTTTTAATTAAGCAGGTCCCCTCAAAAGGATGTTAGACTTAATGTCATTTTTTTCAGTGGCCTCTGCCCTTGCAGTGCCTGCCTTCTCAAATATACTCTTTGGTAGCATGACTTAAAATGTATATTAAAAAAACTACATAAAGCACATAAAAATAGGTTACAAAATGGTAAGTGAAGCTTGCCCTGGATGCTATACTTAAAATTAATTGCAGGCATGGAAGCAACAGTCATTTGATAAGTTATTATTGTTCTTTATATAGGAAAGGAAACATGTAGAGCCAGAGACTGAATATATTATTATATAATAATATCAATATTCTGTAAATCTCAGCTTTTTTGAACACTTCAAAGTAACTATAGAACAGAAGAGCCTATTAAGGAAATTGGAAAACTATTTCCAATAATGACTCTCTAAAATACTTCAGGTTAGTTTCAGAGCTGGAGCGAAGCCTCTCAGAGGTCTCTGGATACCAGTGCAATATAAAGGTGAAATAAATAGATAGAGCTCTGCTGCAGTTAGTGGAGATACACATCATCTTATGTTCTCCAAACCTGCCCTGAGCTGGGGTTTGGGATCTGCATTGCCCGGCTTCACACTTGCCATGGCTGATGCACACGAAGGATATCAAAGGGGTGATCAGATTTCCCCTGCTGGGGCTTTGGGGAGGTCTCACCAGGAGTCTGGAAAGCAGAGTGTAAGATGTGGAGTGTAACCCGGGAGGATCCAGCTCACCCACTGGCAGACAAGTCAAAGAAAAGCCTTCCCTATGGATGTTTACAGCTCAGAGAAAAACAATAAATGCATTCTGCCTGTATGCTAGCCTTTAATGAATAAAGATCCCTTTGTTCTGAAGTAGATGCTCAGACACCTCCAATGATACTGGTTGGAGATGGGTGTGTGTGTATTGGTCTGTGTCAGGAAAAAAATGAGTGGAGGAGAGTGGTACTGTGGGAAGGGCCAGGATGTCTGGAGTGTATTGAATATTGAATGTTTTCGAATTGCATCTATTTCAATGGCAGCAGGACTTTTTTTTTTTTTTTTAATCCTGTAGAGATGAATCCTCTAATAAGCAAAACAAGGGCTGTTGGACAGTCATTGCTGTCTGCAGCAATTTTGTCATTAACTGCAAGAAGTGCAGAATTCGACCTGGTTTCTCTATACATATCACTAAGGAGGTCAGTCTGTGCATTTGCCTGTGCAAAAAGGTTACTGTGATAATTTCAAGTGTGAAGGCAGAATGTGTCACACTAATGTCCTGTGTGGGCGTGTGGTGCCCTTTAGAGCAGAGTCAGGCTGTGGCTTATTTTCATACAAAAATAATACACATCAAAATACAAGTGGTAATTTCCTGTTCTCACTCCATCTGTATTAATTTCAAAGGTGAATGGCAGCTGCAGTATTTGAGAAGACTTGCTCCTCTCCCATGCCAGTGAACAATTCTGTACAAAACTATCTTTTCCATATATTTTTGAGGAACTGGAGTGTAGTAAACTGAAAAATATACCCATTTCTTTGCAGAAACAAGTTCTGTGGACCCTGTAACATAGTGTGATCAACTAAACTAAAATGCTAAATATCCTAGAACTGCAAGAAAAAGGTAACTACTTACCTCTGCTCTACCCTTTGATTTGTGAGGAAGACTTGGTTCAGATCAGCTTGTAACACCCAAGGAAACAGAAGCTTTCCATGCAGGATTTTTAAGGGAGAACACTTGGCACCTACTAACTTAATGCTGTCATGGTAAGCCTTGCCAGAAGGAAAAACACCCTGCAGTGCCGTTTCAGGTGACCATTTCTGGGATGTTTAGCTCATGTTCTAGTCACCCCTCTCTGTCTCCTCCTTGAGCTCTAAATTTATTTGCTTTGGTATTTAAGTTCTGTTTTAGGGCCGGAGCTTAATTTTCCTCAATAACCCCAATTTGCCTTTAACAGTAGATCTGATATCTTCTCTACTGATGGAAAAGATAGGAGGCTGTTAGCACTGGTATATTTATATTGTGCTAATGGGTTTTAACCCTCTTACTGTGCAGTGCTGATGGTTTAAAATAATGACTAGGCAATAAATTTTTACTGGGACAGGTGTACAAATAGTACCCAAAAGAGAGTTCTGCTCAGGGTCAGTCTATGAAAAGAATGGTGTCCCAGATTACAGTGCAAGATGAAACTGTTTCATATGCTGGTAAATCCTGACTACACATGGTTTTAGCTTGAGCCACCAAGACTTATTTGCTATCATTAACAAGATCCACATGTATCCAATACCCAGATCCATCTGAGTCAGAGCCATCCCGGCTTCTGTTTCAAAACTCTTCATTTAAGGGGGCGGGAGTGTCCCTGCCACCCACTGACTCCAGTGGGAACCAAAGTTGCTCTTGGAAAAATCCTGGCCTTCTGCTGTTTGTTACAACCCTTGCCATTTCCAGAACCTCCATGTGACTCCTGGAATTCCTATTGTGACTGTACCAGATGTGGATAGTGGGAAAACAATTAACGAATCCTGACTTCAGTACAGGACAGCGTAACTAACTCGTGCTAACTGATGTCTTACTGTTACTTGGTAGCAATGTTTTTTTCCATTAGTGAGGACATATTTCATAAATACTTTCTCACTAGAAAATTATAAAAAACACCAAAAGGTTTTATTTTACGTTGTTTCTATTTTCAGCTCCACACTTGAGTTTTCTTTTACTAGAGAAATTTAGGTTTTGTTCTCACCATGTAAAAAATGTCTGCACTTAACCAGCTCTGATATTCACACTTCAGCATCTGCTTTCCAAAAAATCACATTATTTGTTTTTGAATAAATGAATAAAGAACAGGGAGCAGAAAGTGGAAAAGTGAGGAAGTTTAAACCAGATGTAAAAAAAATCATTATATAAAGTATGAACAAATGGGTAGATCCTTTTGACCGAATTTGTTCATCACCTGTTTAAATCACTTAACCAAGCTTCAGTTATATTTCTGTACCTGGATAATTCTCTGCTGGTATTTACTAGGTTCATACTACATGAAATTTGAAGAATCCAGGAGCATTTGTTTGTTCAGCAGATACAGGTTTGAGTTGTAGCTATTACAGCCTTGCTAACGATGGCTTTCAGTGTGATACAATCAAAACGTTGTGTGCCCCTGCTGAAGAGAGCAGTGTCACTGCAAAGGCTGTGTGCGTGAGTGGTAGCCGTAAATACCTGTATTGCTCACACTTTTCCCCCTCAGAACACTGGGCTTGTGAGATAATAAATACAGCATTTCAGAATGCAATAAAACACTCATCAACTGTCAAATATAGAATTCACCTACCCCATGTTCTAGTGTGGATTTATGCCATCTGATTTGGAGGAGCAAATAAAAATTCTCAAGTCAGCAGTCAAATAGTTTTATTCTGTACTTAGTTATTGTAGTGTCAGATAGTCCACCTATGGAAAAGATGTCAGTCTGGCAAAATATGTAGTTTACCTCTTGGTAGTGCTTGTATGTCGTTCCAGATATCTTTTTTTGTTAGCTCTGTTATCGCTGTACAATTGTGAAGGTCACATGGCTGGTGTTTGAGTTGGTTATAATGTTTTCTTTCTTCTGGTTAAACTGTAGAGAGAAGTGACTGTTCAGTCCAAGGTCTTGGATTTTAAATGAACAGGGAGCTGTTCCTTCATTCATCACTTCACACCTGAATCACAAACCACAAGCATGGAAAAGGAAGGTAGCACAAGGGTCTTTGTCAGCAAATAGGGACATCCTTCAAATTGTAGCTTTGCTGAGAGTACTTGGCTGTTATAGAATATTGTCTACTCAATAACTCAAAACACTTTACAAATACTTCACTTTGGAGCTTTTTGGTGTTCTTGTGCACTGAGGTAATGTCATTTTCCAATTTTGCAAACAGGTCTACCCAAGAACAGGGCCTGGAAAAGGCTGAGTAGATTTATCACTTCCAGAGGCATCTCTGCAGCAGGCAGTGGGTTCATAGGACAGGTGGCATGATGCAAGGACCCTGACCCCTCAGCCCCCTTTTGTTGCTTACCTTTAAGCAAGTTGTGTCTGGAGTAATTGATGATGAGCAGAACAGGTCTGTGCTAAGCAACTTCAGGTGGAGAGACACAGCCAACAAAACAAGAGATGCTTGAAATGAACGTTATGTCCTTAATCCTTCTTTCCTGTCACAGACCAACTTTTAAAATTTTTTTTCATTTCAGTAGAAAAATATCTTTACAGGAAATCTGAAGGAATAGGAAGGAACAAAAAGGGTACAGCTGTTTTTCTCCATAGAGAGCTGTTTTGAGATGGGCATGGGGGTGAAAAGAAGGAAAAAGCCTGTCCTTGGAATTGGCAAGTGTTGCCACTGTGGTGGTCAGGGGATGTTTTCCACATGTGTACGTGAGGGCAGCAAGGATCCTGGAGCTTGTTTTTCTTCTGTGTGCGGCACAGCACGTTGGCCTAGATTTTATTGCTGTGACCTGAACTCATCTTTGTACCATGGGGGAAATACTTGCAGTGCTTTCCAGATCTCAGGGACAGTCTCATTTTCTCAGCACAGAGCTAATATATCAAGCTAATTTACTGCCGTGGTGTGTTGCAAAGCCTATATAATATTGAGTAAACATTGTTGGCTTATACATTAACTGTAACTAAAACCCAGTGCAAACTTTATTCTGGCTTCAGGATTTTCCTTGAAGGAGTGACTAAGAAAAGAAGGGTTGATTTTTTTATTTTATTTTTTTTCCTTTTTTTTGCAGTGAGGAAATTTTACTCTTAAACTTGGCAGTTCTCTTAATTCTAGGTCAAGTGGGGCAGGCATGGTTAGGAGCTTTCTGTATGGCTCACTCAACTGATTCCTTTTCTTTGTCAGGTTCCCTGAGCAGTGTTAATGTGGTTTCTTTTTCCTGTGCGGTGTGCAAATATAACTGAATAAATGAGAATGTAGATGTCTGTCTGCTTGGAAACTTAGTAGAGCTGCTCTACCTTTGTATGGCTAAGGATTTATAATATTTTGGGTAATCTGAAGAAAAAGGAAACCAGATACTTAGTTCGTTGAATTTAAGTGGGAATTCTAGTTCGAGGATCACAATGTGCTTTACCGTCAGGATTTAATTACAAAAGAAAATGCTTGTGTAATAAACCTCCTTTAAGAAAAAGTCAGGATAGCACCAAGATACTATTTTATTTGGTGAAAAGCAATATCAATATTTGTCTTTTTATAGGTTAAAACTATTAAAATTTGATTTTTACAAACATGGTGAAAATTTACAATGGTTCTCAGTGATCCTGATGACTGAAGTTGTAGATTTTAAGTAACTGCCTGGTACCAGATAAAAAGGCAAAGGAGCAATGCAGGAGGGAGCCTGTCCTCGAAAGTTTTGGGCAAAAGCATTTTCCTGTGTGCAATTCCTTGGAAACTTTTTTCCCCATTACATACATTTCTAAAATTTACAGTAACCATATGTTCTAGTTTGACTGGGATTTTCCCAGTTTCATATGTGATACTGTCCCAGTGTCCTGGGAGCACGAAATAACATTAATCAAAAAATGTAAGGGCTTTATTTGTATTCAGGGCATATTGCTATGCTGACTAAAATTCGTTCTGGCTTAACTGTGAGCAAACTTTTCAGTGGATGGGTATTAATCTCATTGAACAGTGGTAGGAATAAAAAGAAAAACATCACCAGAGCTGGTGTTTTGCTCAAAGTGAATATTAATGTCACCTCTTCTGTGTTTCAGGATAAAAGTGCATTATTGGAAAAAATTCTCTCCCATAAGAAAGAGCCAAATGTCACTTCTGAGAAAGATTCTGACAATAGGGACATCAGCATTTATTCCTGAAAAACAGTCCCATGTGTCTTCTGCAGGAGTCAGGGAACCCCAAAATGAGTCACTGAAGAGCATCCCATTCTTTTATTTCTAACACTGAATCACTTCTAATCACACCACATTTCTGATACATGGGGGCAAATTTCAGTGGAAGGAGCAGCTCCAGACCTCCCCTCTCAACTCACATCCTTCACAGGAGTTTAGTGCTGCTGGGTCTGCTCTGGAAGTGTCACAATATGGGCTGTGATGCTTTTCCAGTTTGCTACAAAACAAAAGGTCATTTCTCACTGTTTTGCTTGCACTGTGGGGAGGGAAGGAAGCAGCCTCTGGGTTGTTTTCTGTTTGTTCTTCAAAGAAAGACAATTGAATTGTGGTTTTGGTTTTTATCAACTGCACTCAATAGAAGATTCTTTTATTGAAGATGGGTAAATGGATTACATGTAAATCCCATTTTTACTTATTTTTGAGATGTGAATTAGACTTGGACATGAATTTTGGTGTACGTTTTTTTTCTGTATGCTACTTACTTCTCTGACTGAGCCTGGCAATCAGAGTTCTACAATAGACTGAGAATCTTTCCTGTTCCTGCCTAAACCAGGAAGAATTGGATGCTATAGATCTGATCTAAATCCCAGTGAGGGCAACGGAAAGGCTGTCATTTACTTTGGAATTTGGAACAGGTGCTTGTTAGAGTCTGTGTTTTCATATATAAATAAGCAAAATTCTGGAGGAAAAATACCTGTTTCAGACTTCATTACAAGCTCTAAATTTGTACTCTTCTTTTTAGATCTTGCTTTTAGAAACTGCTATTATAGTGTAAGAAGTGTATAGATAATGTTTGATTCATTCAGACAACAGGAAAAACACTACTTATCACCAAGGAAAGAAAGACAGGTAGCCTGTCCCATGCAGTTGTCAGTCCACTGCATTTTCTTCACCAGGATTGCTGAATTTCAGAGATTTGCTTTCCCAGGGCTTGGGAACTCAAAATGTCCTATGGTTTTCTAACATTTTTAATGTTTCAAAATATTTAATGAGTTGAAAAGAGCTTTTGAGAAGCAAAGTCATAAAATGATGGAGCTGGAGCATTACCCATATGTTCTGTTTCCCTGTCCATGATTTTATTCATTCAGTTACCATTCTTCTCATCATTTTATGATCATCTAGCAACCTTTTTCAATGCCAATTGGATTTTTCAGGTAAAGCCACTAATTTCGATTGTACAAGAGAAATCAGCTTTCAATGGTATTTCAATTAACCTTGCTATTAAAGAAATTGCTTTTTGCCAATATTCAATGGTTGGTTGACATTCAGAGAACACACAAGTCCTTTAATACAATCTGTATTGAAAGAAAAACCTGCATTTGTTGTCTTTGAACTAGCTTCTTGTAGTTTGGGAGTTTTCAATATAGCTGACATGCAGCAGACTGAAAACAAATGCAACAAGTATTTTGAATAAAAAGCTTTCCAGCATTCTCTGTTGAATTATATATTCTATTTTGTTTGGTCATATATCCTGTATTGGAAATTTTTTTTTTTTTTGGTTGATGGTGTCAGTTATTTATTGAACCCAGTGCTGTAAATAATACACATTTCTTGAGGTGCAGACAAGCTGCCACCAGTGCAAACCCAGAAAAAGCACTGTATGGATGAACAAATGAACAAAACATTTTGGGACAGATTCTGTGACTTTTTTTATGCAGCAGGATAAAGACGTTGGAGGATTCTGGTGCTGGACTTCCCACTGGAGGGATGGTATTTTTAAGTGTACTGTAAATTTTAATTGTGCCTTACAGTGAGAGATATTTGGAAGATGCTGAACACAAGGTTGCAGTCGTGCTTGCTTCACTCTTCCCATCCTGGTATATAGCATAGCATGAATCAATGGGATTTTTTAAAGTTGTGTTTTCTTTAGCAAAATGTGGAATAATTAGGGCCAACCTGCTCAACGTGCCCATATTCCCATGTTTCCATGGCTTTTCCTGTAGCCATATTTGCTTTTGAAGGAAAGTGCCCAGGGTCTGATGTTGGACAGTTACACACGAGGCTGTTTGCAAGCAGCTCACAACAAGGATCTGTCTATGGTGACCCTGCACAGGCTGCACGTGTGGGAATGGAGAAATGCGAATGGAAATGATGCACATTTTGCCTGTGAACTGGTTCCTACAGGAATCTGATCAGCTGGCTCCAGACATTGTTCACAGGATTTCTAGTTGGCATCTGGCTGAGTGGAATTTATCAGTTGCGCTCAAAGCAGTGCAGGTTTCTTGTAAAATGTCACTGTTTGTTTTCAAAGAGTCAAACCCTCAGCCTCAAACTTGCTTTTTTTTTCCTGAACACCCCAAATGTTAAAAACATCACAGTTAAAAAAGTGCTCTTTTCTACTTTTTACACCTTTATTTGAAATCTGAGCCAGCTGACCCTGCCAGCGATTGAGAACTTGAATTAACTGAGAAGTAAAGACCAATCTGAAATTGCAGCAGATGACAGCATAGAGCCCTAAATAAGAATACAATAAAATAATAAAAAAGAGACAGCCAAGTTGTCAGCAGTGTAACAGTATTCTAGATAATCCCCTCTGGGCCATTTTCTTAACAGCAACCATTTGTGTTTATCCGAAGATTAGTGCAGAGACTTTTGATTTTACAGTGCATGTTCCCGATTTACTTTTAAAAAAAATTTATATGCTTTTATATATATTGCTTAGTATTCCATGTGAGGCAAATAATGCTACATTGTTTTAGGTTTTATTGGCAAGGCATTTAATGTTTGTGATGGGGTCTGAAGTAAAAAGAAAGCAAAATTATTTGGTCCTGTAGGCTGTTTAAATGAGGATTAGAGCTAAATGTTTGGGTCCCAGGAAATTGGCCAAGCCTGGATACTCACAATGTCAATTTGCACGTAAAGTACATAGTTTAATATTTTTATCATGAGATTTTCTTTCCTAAAAAAAAAAAAAAATTAAAAAACATTAGCTATTTGCCATTTCAGCTCATAAGAAAAGAAAACAGCTGAATCAGTTAAAAATAAAAATACTCCTTTGGCTTAATGTGGCAGTAGAGTTTTGCCCAAATAGGAGTACAGTTCTACTGTGCTAGAAAGAGGGAGATGTGGAGTTATGAGAATATGGCTTTCATAGGGCTGCCCAGTCCTGTTCCAAAAAGGAGAGAAGGATTTGCCAGCACTGGCAAACAGGGGCTTGGGTTTCTGCTGGCTTTTAGGATAATTCTCTCATTTTCACAAATGTGTGAATAATAATGTTAGTAATGAGCTGTCAAAAAAGATTGTTATTTTTGCATCTGATTTAACCTCGTTCAGACAGTAAAGGTGCATTAAAATAGTGGAAATCCTGGAATAAGAGTGGCTTTATCCAAACTCCTCTACTGGATCAAATCCTTGATCAATTGGAAACAGGTGTAAGTTAAAATGAAGCAGGAGTGTTCACACTGAGATTGGCCCTGGTTTAATTAAATTGATTTTCAGATCAATTTAAATTGAGCTGATGCAATTTGCCCTGTTATTTAAATTAGGCCTGCAGGAGTAGTCTTGGAATGAGGGCCTGCACACTGTGTGTGTAAGAGTATCTGAATCGGGACCATTATTATTATTTACGGGAATCTACTTTTCAATGAATTATTTTTTTCAAATTAGGGGGTAGCAGCCATAATAGTCCACTGGTGTTGGCTCCATTGATAATTATACCATTTTTCTCCTTTTCATAATTGTCCTAGTCTGAACTGTGCTATTTTAGCAGAAAGTGTTAATTATTTTATCAACAATTGGCAGACCCTGCTTCAATTTGCTGTTTTCCCTTTAACCAAAACAAAGATTACAGGCCCTGTTCCATAGCTCAGCTGCTGAATCTTTGCTAAGAAACTTGGGAACCCCTTTCTCATGAAACACTGTGTAAAGCTTTAAGCACTCTTTGAAGCTGAGTTGTATTAAATGATAGACAAAAAAAGCCCTCTGAAGAATTGGTGCTTAATTACAACTTAATTAGCATAATTATGCATGCTAATAGCATCTCAAATGAATAGCAGTTGTCAGGAGGTTGGGACCATCTGTAAGAGTGTCGGATTAATACATCATTTTTTATTTCTAACAACGCTGTAACTCTTTCCCTGAAAGTGATTTTCATTAATCAAGTTCATTTTTATTATATAGAAAATTTGGCATTTTTCATTATGGGCCATTATCCGTTTCCCCATGCAGTCCTAATACAATACTAATGAGACCCCATGTGGCTACTCCACACTGACAATGGTAGTACAGGTGTATTATTATAATTGTTACAAACAGCACATTGTACCTCAGGACTAGTAGAGTTCTAATCTCAAGATATCAGGGTTTCCACTTGGTACCTTCCCTTGGGCCCAGTACAATTTCCAGAGCTTTATGAAAAACATACATGTTTGTGGTTATGAGGAAGCAGATTTAAAGAGATAGAAGCGTGTTTGTTTTAGAGCTGGAGAACTTGGAAGTTCAGTAAGCTGCTTTGGAGATTTTTTCTTTTACTGACTCTGCTAAGCTTTGAGCTTCAAAGAAATTGCTTCCTCCAAAGAGCTGCTGAGGGGCACAGGGGTGATGCAGTGGATTCTCTGAAAGCATCAGCGTTTACTTGAGAATTTCTGTGAGTGTGATCATATTCCAGCAGTGTTATTCGCTATAAAATTTAGCAAAAAAAGGGCAGTGGAAAATAAGTTGTGGATATATGAATGTCTGCAAGAGGGAATGTGTGCAGTAGACAAGTAGTCAAGTCCTAGTGGTACGCAGCATGTCCATGTGCACACAAGGTGGATTTGGAAAGTTTAGAACATCTTTTGTGCTCAGTCAGAGGCCAGGGTCTGTCAGCCATGCTGCTGGAAATCCAAAGCATGATGATTTAAGTCTCTGGACTTAGTTCAGATTTGCAGTGCAGCAGCTTAGTGCATAGCTGACCTTAGTGCTTGTGTTTTAGCTTTAACTAATTGGTTAATGTTTGCTTTGTAGAGTCAAAAAGCTCCGTGTAAGCTCTAAGGATTATTTTTATTTAGTGGCATGTTGGTATATTCATGCCTAATGTTTGTATTTGACTTTTTTCCCTGAATGCACTATGCTGATTTTTTTTTTTTCCAGATGAGATTTTCCCAAGGGATTTTTCTTTTTCCTCTTACTTTCCCTAAATAGCCTTCTGAAATCTAAAGGCCTTCTAGTAAATTCTGATTTCCTTTGGTGGCCTGACTATAGAATGAATGGAGGAGCAGTTTTGGAAATGCATTTTTAAGGGGAGGGAGTGAAAGGGAATGGAGAGGAGGACAATCAACAAAGCTGCTGTGCCTGTATTTATCAGGCTGCCAGTGGGAGCTGCACAGTTCAGACTGCACTTCTAATCAACCCTAAACAAAAGAACATTGAAAATAGCTCAACTGACAGAGTCCTCATCATAACTCAGGACTCGGTGGCAGGCACCAGTAAATCCTGCTCTCTTGCTGTTGATTGTGAATATATTTGTGCATATAAACCCCTCTTCACCATCTACTGGGGTTTGGCATCTCCATGGCAGTACCCCCTCATCCTTCCCCCCACTGTTCTATCAATTTAGACCAGAGACAAATGCCCTGTGACACGGGGACAGGTGGAGATTGAGAAAATAGGGCTGGGCCAGGACTGAATGAAGATTGCATGTAAATTAGCGGTATTAATATGTAGAACTAAAGCTCAGCAGAGGCTGTTTGTCCTGGTGCACAGCTACTCAAAGCATGATACAGACCCTGAGTAAAACAACAGCAGCACCCCAAGATTAGTCCAGTGGGCCTGAACGTCATTTTATGTGGAACATCCAACTTAAACAAACAGGATGATGATTAAGCTGGTATTAGAAATTGCTAGGAGAGTACCCCAGTTTGTGCCTTCCTTTAGTCTGCTCCATAATCTTCACGTCAGAGTCCCAGGGAAAGCAGTCTGTGCTTTGAGCCCTCTGATGGGCTTTAATCCTGTATTTTGAGGGTAGCAGTGCAACCTCTCTCTGCTAACTCCCATTACCTGAAGTGTCTGGTTATTAAGTTAACCTGGTAACTGTGAGTTTGTTACTGCAGAAATGGAGAGATCAATCTGTGTGTGAGCTGAGCCACCAGAACTGTGACAGCTGATGGTGCCCACGGTGGGAGCAGCTTTAAACCAGAGAAAATCTGAGCCTGCTCAGAGCTGGCCCCCACCAGCACCAGCTGTAGGGGACCTGACAGCTCACTGTAGCCTGGGATGTGTGCTGGTAGTGGACATCTTTTGTTCAGGGATTTTAGAGCAGGCTTAATTGTATTGCCTTGGATAATGTTTTCTGATGTCATTAAACATCTACTGGAAAGCTAAGAATAGAACTTCAAAGTAATGTCACCTGTAACATTTGCATTCAGATTTTTCTAAAGAGAAACACTAACAGTTCCTGGGGCCCTGGGATTCCATAAGTTACATTTAACTCTGAATTCCCCAAGCAGGGCAAAAAGTGAAGCTCCTTAAAAAACAGGCAAACCTCCCCCAGAATGGTGAAGTTAAGATGAGATTAATAAAAATCAATAAGCGTTTCCTTCTTTTGCGTTGGTTTTCCTAAGTGTTGGGTTTAATCACGGTTTTCTGTGGGAGGGGAGATTGCATATAAATTTTTTAAGTCAAATTGTTTCAGTTTGGCTGCTGTGTGCTCAAAACCTTCAGTGCCGGTTCTGTCCTCTGCAGATTTTAAATCCTGTGCGTCTTTGGATCCTTTAGAAGGTCACTGTAGCACGGTCAGCACTGATCACACAACTGAGCCTGAAAAAGTTATGGCAGCTCCAGCTAAATACAGTTAATCAAACTGAAAAACGTGTCTGTGGCTTTTCGGGCGCAGTTATTGTGTCGTCACAGAAATGTGTGACACATAACGCGCAGGAAACACTGCGTTATGGGCACTGTATCCTCGAGAGGACTGCAGGAGTGCTGCAGAGGTGGTGCTGTCTGTCTGTGCCGCCGTGTGAGCCACGGTGAGCTCTTGAGCATCTCGCACAGCGTCTGTCTTTGGTCTGAGGCGTCAGCTGAGGGTGGTCTGGGGCAGCCGAGGCACCTCAAGCTGTTTGGTTCACTGCAGGGCAGGGGGAGTTGTTGCCTGTTCTGGCTGGGAGGATCTCAGTGAGGGAAAGGAGAGTGCCAAGGAATTTGGCTGTATTTTAGGGACATATGACTTGTCTTATTTATCATCTGGAGTGGGGTTTTTTTCTTCTTTTATTTTATTTTTTTTTTCTAATGTCTCAGTCCTCCAAAAGATCCTGACCTCCAGCTCTAAAAGATGATCTTGAACTGTTTGTCTCCCCTTTTTCTGTGGCTCCTCCTAAACTTTTTCTCTACCACAAAATGCAGGGGGATTGATTTTCACTGATAGCACAAAATTTCATGTGGGGGGAAAAGCGAACCAAAGAGTGAGAAGCCCAATGCTGCTGAAATCTTAGATGGTAAAACACTGCTGAGCCCAGGCAAGGGAGCAGCTTTCTCTGTTGTCATCTGTACATTTGGCCTGAATTGCCTTCTCTGTGTGAGACCCGCAGTGACTACAGCAGGGAATGGGTGCAGGGATCCAAGTCCTGGCACGTGGGAGCTGCTTATTAGTTTGCATGAGGAGAATCACAGGGTGGAGGTTATAAGTGGAAGCAAAATATGTGCTGCAGATGGCTGTCTGTTGACATTGCTATGGACAGATTATGCTTTCCAGAGATAAAAGAGTAATCATAAACTGGATGTCCAGCCAGGAGAGTATATAGGCTTGAGTAATAGACTTGGACTATGGGGTTAGACTCCAAGTTCATATTAAGTACATATTTTCAAGAAATTTGTGGATTCTCAGATTCAGTATTTAGTTCATCATAAAAAGAACTCCAGGCCGCAAAGCTTGGGCCTGAATCCAAACTTTTGCCAGACTTAGCTGATTTGTAACTCGTGTTTGCCTTTTGAGCTGGAGTTTTGTTGATGATGGTTCTTAAACAGAGCCCCAAAAACTCCTCTGTTGAGCAGACTCTGAGGCCACTTCTGCAGCACCTTGTGCTGATACTTAAAGCGTGTCTGACCACCAGGCTCAGTCAGTGGCTGTGTGACTGGGCAGCACAAGTGTCAGTGTGCTCCTCCCTGCTGCAAACATGCTGTGCTAGTCCGGGCCAAGGAGAAAACTTCGCAGACAAAGGGATTGGTAACGCCCTTCCTCTGGTTTGCTCTGTTCTTTTTCATTATCCATGCTGAGCTTTATTCATGGTGTAGTTTTGACCAAAAGAGGCCATAAATCGTGACTGTTTGGCTAAAATCTGCTGTGCAGTGTCCCGTGGAATATTTGTCCGGCAACGGCAGTGGAATTTTGCCAGCAGATCCCTAATATCTCCTTGGAAGTCTGTAACAGGTTGCTAAAGTATTTGAGTATGGCTGAAAGGGGTCTCCACAGCTGAGGAAAAGCACACTTGTTGGGCTTTGATAAAGAACCTGTTGGTTGTGTGGTTAACAGCATTCTTATTAATGCATGAAACTTCCATTGTTTCTTAATTTACTTGGAAGTGTTGTTTAGACCCTTAATTGCCCTATAACGATATAGTGATAGTAAGTTAGATTTCAATCAACGTACTCAGGAATTGCCAGTATTTTAGCAATAAATTGCTAGCTAATAAACTTGTAGCTTCCTTTGTAAATGCCAGTTAAAGGCCTAAACATTCCTCGCAGAGTTAATTGCACATTTAGTGCTCATGTAATTTTGAATTAATTATATGCCAAATGGATTTATGTTGTATGTACTTAATAAACCTCGGTAAGTGGCCTTTTAACAATCAGTTGGTATTTAGGATTCTATTTGTGTAAAAAGAATGACTTATGACACCGGGTCATGACGTTTTTACCGGGTACTGACGTGCTGATTGTGGTGCCTGGTGGTTTGTTTGGAATCCACGGCCAGAAGCTGCAGAATTAAATGTGCACAGGTGTGAATCCAGTGCAGGCTTGTGAAGATTTATTGTGTCCCAGCTTGATCCCATAGTCAGGAGATGGAGTCTGCTTAGGCCTCCATGATCCAGAGCCCGCTGGAGTGAGCAGAAGGGTTGGTGCTGGTTTTGCCTTAGCTTTGGGCTGTGCTGCAAATGTAGAACAGCTCTGGAAGCAATTGTGGCACTGCATCAACAGGAAGAACCAGAGGCAAAAAGGCACAGTGCACAACACCCTGCCGAAGTGGAAGAGAAAAATCAGTGCCTGACTGCTTATTCCACATCCTTTTGTAAAGTATTATTTTGTCAGCTCAGACTGGCAACTTATAAAAATTAGGTTTCCTTCCCAGATAAGTATTTAATATGTGAAATTTTAAAAAGTTTTAAATCTGTCGACACTGGTAGTGTAGACCCACATTCCAAACAGCAGAAACATGGATGTTTAGGTAAATAAACAGGTAAACTAAATTTCCATGCAAAAATTGCTGCTGGGGTTGATATATTTTGGGTCCTTTTGCTTTTGAGATGTTAGGCGTGAAGAGGTTCACCCAAATCCTTGTGTATGTGATGCCCTTAAGTTCTAGGGGCTATATTTTGATTTTGACATGCCAGGAGCAGTGTGTAATTTGCTTGACCTTGTGGCTTAACATACATGTATCCAGGTTTTTTATCTGAGTAACAGCAACTGACTCCTGAAAGATTTTGCAACCTCTAGCACACAAATGATAACCTGTAGGCTCTTAAAAAATTGATTATTGACCTTTATTCATTTTCTCTCTCTTCTGCAGCTAACACATCACTTAGTGCATTTAAATATGTAGTGAGTGCTCAGAAATCACTTTTCAGGGAGATATCGTTGTCAGGTTGTAGCAGCGTTCGAGTGTTCCTGTGACAGGAATTCCCCGTCAGAATAGCACATGGAATAGCAGGCTTTTGCCCTCTTTACGTAGAGATAAAGGCTGAGCAACTTGGGAATACAGAGGCAGGTCAGGGTGAAGAGAAAAGGCCAGCAATAAAATGAAAAAGCAGGTCCTTAGAGCCTGAAGTGGAGCTCTGCATAAAACAGAATTGTAGAAGTTCTTCCACTGCTGTGAAAATGTCTGATTTCCCTTGTTGTCAGGAGGTCGGGAAGGCAGGTTTACAAGCACCAGATAACTGATGCAGCAGTATTACTAAAGATGTTCTCTTTTTTTTATTTTTTTTTTGTCCCGGTGAATGCCATTCAGTTAAATGGCTACACCGGCAGGCTCCAGGTGTCTGAACAGCCAAGGCATGTGCAAAAGTGTCATCTCATAGCTTTCTGTATCCTGGAACAACTTAGGTATAAATTTACCAACATGCTGGGAAAGCAGCTGCTGTGTTTTGAAGTGTTTGCACTGTGTCAGTGGCTGTGTGACCCAGCAGCGGCGCTCCACGGAGCAGGTGTCAGTGCACAACGACAGACCACGGCACCAGTTCCGTGTCCTGAGTGAAGCAAAAGTACCTGCAGACTGCTGAAATCAATGATGATTTCTTAGTGCCAGTTGCAGAGCAAAGGCAGGATATCAGGTGTTGAATTTTGAGTTGAAAAACTCCCTGTTTCCTTGTGAAACTTCAGCAGATAGGAATGAAAGAAGGGACCACATCGTAATCATCTTGCAGCATATGTTTTGTGTGAAATGGGGAAATTGGGCTCAGTCTACTGTCAGATGCAGTCTCTATTGCACTCCAAGCTCAAACTCACAATCAGGATTGATTTTGCTTGCTCTGTACAACACAGAGAAGCAGATGTATGCCATATATTAATGAGCAGTTCTGCCCATCAGGGAAGCAATATTGCCAATCCCAAATGCTCAAAGAACAGAAGATTGAATGATAACAGTAATAATAACTGTAGAGTTCTCTTTCATTCCCACGTTTCTAAGCACCTTCCTTATTTTTTTTTCCACCTCTGAGTCTCTGTACCCAAGTGGGTTAGAAGTTAAGATTTTTAGGTGTTTTCCTAGAGGTTTGTTTTATAGTCCTTCAAAGCAAAGCTTATCAGTCAAAAAAACACTGTGCCCTAATCTCCAGGACCTTTTCCTGCCCTGATCACAGGGAAGGGAAGGAAGACTTATCTCTTTGCTAATCTCTGTAAAATGCCCTGTGGAAGGACACCCATCAGACTCTCCTTAAAATTGTTATTTTCCTCTGGATGTGTGCTCAGATGAGATCATTAACCAGACAGTTTTCCTCTTCAGAACCCCTTTTCTTGCTGCAGCTGCCGGAGCAGTGGGGTGCTGCTCCCATGGCTGCTGGGCTGGTGTCTGTTCCTTGTACAGAGTGGGTTTTAAGGCCAGTGCTGTCCCAATGTGCTTCTCCAGCTCTGCTGCTCTTGCCATTCTCAGTTTTCACTTGGTAGTTTACTCTGATTGTATGATAAGGGTCTTATAACACTCGAGTCATTTGGGTTATGGGCAGAGTTAAGACCTTTCTAAAATTTTGTTCCAAAATTGTGGGTTTTTTTGGAAGAGAAAAACTTATGACATACTTTCATATGGGGTTGGAGGGGTAGTGAGTTGAAAAACTCTGCCTAGATACTTAAAAAAAAAAAAAAAAAAAAAAGTAGTTCTTGTATAGATACCTAGGTTTTATTTTGACATTTTCAAGGTAAAACTGACTTCCTAAGGTAGCTTTGGTTAGTATAAAAAGCAAATGGAACAAAAACCTCACCCCCAAACTCCTACGCTAGAAGAGAAAATTGTATAAAAGGGCTAACTATTTTCTGTTGTCCCCAAGTAAATTATTTTCTATTTGTTTGTTTCATTCTGAAAAGTGAATCTGCCAAGAACTAATGCAGTGTCAAAGGTTAAAGCATGAACTAGTGCAGAGGGAAATTTAGGGAGAGAATAAAAAATGTGGGACAATCACTGAGGTGAGGAGATAAACAAAACTGTTCCCTGTTGGCAAAGGTTCTACAAAGGACCTTGCATCTGTTGTGCTGGGGTTGTACACAAAGACTTAAAGAAACCCCTGCTGTACAGACAGGAACACGAGTTGTGTTAATTATGCTGACTGATGTAAGCATGAGAATTTGGGCCAGGTCCTAAAATGTAGAAATTTTTTATTGACCACACAAACACTTGAATACATTGTCACCTGGAAGGAAATGTAAGTGCTCACCTGCTCACAGAACTGCAGGTTTTGAACTGCAGTAAACTCCTGAAGCACTGGCTTATTTCCCTCCTTTATCTGAACCCCCAAAAAATCAAAATGGAAGTTTAAGAATCTGCAGCTTAACTCTATCACTGCTGTTTTCCTCTGTGGTTCTCCTTGTAACTCAGCTCGGTGTTTGTGTTTTGGTTTCTGGGCAGTGTCTAAAGGCCTTGCTCTTTGGCAGGGCACATCTGCCACCAGGATTTTCAGAAGGTCAGACTGCAGCCTGTGGAGCACCTTCCTACTGCTGGAGCTGTGCATGGCATCTCCTTGTAATTAATATAAATGAATTTGCTGTGAGGAGACAAACTCCCTTCCAGCAGCACTTCTTTGGGCAGGATTGTGTGTTCCAGCAGCACTTCTTTGGGCAGGATTGTGTGTTCCAGCAGCACTTCTTTGGGCAGGATTGTGTGTTCCAGCAGCACTTCTTTGGGCAGGATTGTGTGTTCCAGCAGCACACTCATGACTGTGCAATGCCCTCTCCCCTCTGTCCCCATTCCCAGCCAGTCTCGGCTGTCTCTCACCTTCCCCATCAATGCAGGAGCAGCCCAGGGGTGTAGATCTCCCTCAGCTCCCTGACAAGCAGATAGAGCTGTTTGCACTGGAATTTCAGGTGTTGCACTGGAACTCTGGGACCTTGACTGTTTTTGCTGTTTCAAGGCCTAATCACTGCACCCTGTGTATGATTTCTTCTCTCCTTGAAATCCATGAGAAGCCCCTTGCAGCAGGAGACCCAAAGAGGTCAGATTTACCATGCAATTTTGGTTTGCTAAATGGCCTAGAACAGCAATGTGGATCACTTTGCAAAAGTATACTTAAAATTAACAATGCAAGATGCTGCCCAAGAATTGCAAATGCCAGACAGGGACTCAACTGCAGCTTCTTATGCTACTCAGAGGATTTCCATGTGTAAGTGAGGTTACTCACATCATTAAGCAGTTGCAGGGAATGTTCTCTGTACTTTTACATTATCAGCCTTTATAATCTTAGTCCTGACCCCTGGAGCTCTGCTTTGAGTTCAGGTGGAAGCTCGTGCAGGCATTTTGTGACCCAATTGTGTGAAGTTCCAACTTTTCTGTGCTTAGTACAAGCAGTTGCATGCAGCAAAATGGTCAAAAGGTGAAAACAAGTGAACTCATCACACGTTGGATGCTTTCTGTGTCTTGTAGCCAGAACCAGACTGAGAGGAGCCAAGGGCTCCAGGTGATCTGCGATCTCCAGGTGGTTTTAGAGTCAGGCTTTCCATACTAATGTGGGAGCTCACTGGTAGGTCAGAAAGGATCAAAGTATTCTTTACTGTATAATTATAGAGGATTTTAGAAAAGCTGTTCCAGTTACTATCTCCAACATACTACATGGCTGTACTCCTTTTGAAAGTATGTCAGCCCAAGCAGAATTGCTATGTGTCTTAATTAGAGGATGGGAATAACCAGCAGCAGCTCCATCTTCTGTGGAAATTTCTCATGCAGAACAAAGGGAAATTATAACCTCATGTGCTTATTTTCTTGTCATTGCAAACTGCTCAGCTTCTTTTTTTGACACGAAAATCACCAACTGGAGAGGGTCTGAGCAAAACTAGGGTTTCAGATAATTTTCCTTTATTCAAACTTAGAAAGATTGATGCTATAAAATGACTGGAATTTTTCAGGCTAGGCACTGCCGTGAAACTTTGAATCTTTAGAATGCAGAGTTTTTCTTGTTTTATCAGCTATACGCTTTTATAATTTTTCTGGTTTCCTTTTTATTATGGTTTCCCAAAGGCTTGTTTATCACTCTCTTTAGTCTACATACGTCTGTTGCATCCCTTCCCAGAGACTTCTGTGTTGGGGTCTATTTCACAAAATGTGACAGATAACACGGGTCTCAAGGTTCAGTGCTTTCATGTTTTGTGAAAAAGGATGTGTGGGTGCACTCAGCTCTCACGAGACACAGATGAATCCATTCAGGAGCTCACATTTGAGACCCAGGGGAGGGTAGAAGGTAATCACTGTAACTTCCAGTGCTCACAGGATGACTTGACTGGAAATGTTCCTTTTGATCCTGTAATTTTCCAAAGCTTGTTTTGTGAGAAAATTCTGTTTGGCCTAGAGAAAGAAATCAAATGGAAAACCAGAGAGGTAAATTTTGAATCTTTTCCACCCAATAACTTCCTTCACTCTGTCGTCACCCAAAGCACAGTTTGTTCTTGTAATTGTAGATCTTCCTGTGAGTTCCTTTTATTCTTGTAAAACAGAAGGCAAGGGTGAGCTGTGGAATCAAGTCTGAGCTCCATCTACAGCATCTGGAATAATTCAGCAGCAGATACTGTCATGGGGCCTGCTCCAACACCCACAGAGAGCCAGTGTTTTCCCTGTGGTCCTGGCCTTTCATAATGGACATGTCTCAGGTCTGACACAACTCCCAGAGACAAACACCCTTGCTCCTGGATCCAGAAAGTCAGGGATAAGTAAACCTGGCACTATGAGTTCTTGTCTTGAGGATGTGTCAGTAATGCCCACTTGTTCTTGAGCCTGTCAGATCCACTGACAAATTAGAGACATCTCCCCTTCTTTTTTAAAAGTCATCAAAATCCCCTTTTTTACTGTTCCCTCAGCTCCATCGTCATTATAATGTAACACAGCCTTGTTGGAATCAAGCCTAGTCAGGGTATGTTTGCTCTTAGAAGAAGCTTTTTGGATAAGAATTTGTCCCATTGCTAGAAGGAAAAGATTGACTTTTATTCCCAGCCCTCATGTCAGTGTGTTCCTGTCAGGTAACTTCTCCTGCCTCAGTTTTCCACCCTAGACAGCGCAGACAGTGACATCTGCCCGTCTGAGCAGTGTCACACACGGTCAGAGGGGCTTTTCTCATGCTCAGGCATTGCATTTCCATCTCTGATAACAGCTGGGTCTTCTTCCAGTGGGACCTTGAGCTCACTGGATCAAGATGCTCCCTCTGTAAGGAGGGGGAGGTATCATTATTGGCTAATACTGTTATTGGCTCTAAACTACCAGCTTGACTTGCTAACATACGGTCATCATTATGTGAGATTCCCTTGTAATGAATGGGATTGATTATAAGAACAGGATACATCATTATTGATGAATATAATTAATAATGTTTTATTTATGTCATACGTGGCAAGGCCAGAATGGGAGGGGGATAAATGATGGACTCTTAGAAAGGCAAGATGAGATTTAGAGCGAATACCTTGAAACAAAGGCAGCCCCTGAGGTACCAGGGGGTTTTCTTCACAGGTAGTACAGCAGCTTCAGCAGTGATGACTGTCCCTATGATGTCTTGAAGCAGACATTAGGTATTACAATGCAGTGCTACAGAAGTTTCTGCTTTTTTTTTTTGTGGCAATTTTTTTTCTGGTTTTCTGAGAAAGGCAAAACTTAATTCACATTCACTGCAGACAGCTTCTTCCTCTGCTTTTGACATTTAACCCTATGCTAAGGGGCCCAGAGCCTGCTAAATCTACAGCCGCCACTGTTAGCACTAACATATCGTATCAAAATTCTTGACTTCTAGCAACCAGGGATTAAAGTGAAACAAAAGTTGGAGAGAATGAGTTTCTCACCATCTCTCTCTTTCCATTATATTCAAGCCGCACTTCCTGCATCTGCTATAAATATTTAAAGCAGCAGTAGCCAACGTTTAAAGATTGGGACGGAAGCAGAAATCCAACCGTGTCTGCGCCTTCCTTTGCAGCCTGTGGCAGCTCCAGCACATCAGCCAGAGGTCATGTGCATTCTTAATGAGGTCGTCTACCCTCTGCTTGCATGGGAGGCAATATGAAACTTCAGTGAGAGTTTTATTTGCTAACCATGGTTTATAGCCTTGGATGAGCTGGGGAAAGCTTTATAATAACATATGTCCAGGCCTAGCAGGCAATCGTGGTTATGTAAGAGGTTGTAATTAGTGAAGAGCCTGGAAAATATGTCTCTGTTTCTCCAGCTTCCATACAGTAAGTACTAATACAGTTCCTCCATCTGCAACATACTTTTATCTCTTTTGGATGTCTCTTACTTATGGAGGGATATTTTTCAGAAATAAAAGAAAAAGAGATAGTACTAGGGAGACACAGAATTAAAGTCTAAGGCCAAATTCTTTTAAAAAAACAGTTTTTTTGATTGGAGTTTCCAGCTAATGTTTCCAAACTGATTTACTTTCCCTCCATTTTGGAGCCAGATGCCTCTCCTTCTTCTATATCACATCAGATATTTTCTGAGAAGTTCTTTTGGGCACAAGGATTTTCCTCAGGAATTGAAGTCCATGACCTCTCCTTTAATTTCTCAAAAGCCACTTTAGAGGCAATGAGAGTTTTAATTATGTGTACACCACAGCACCGGTTTAAAGTAGTCTAAGAACCTGTCTTCCATGCACACTGAAGAAATACCACATCCAAACCTGACAGCCCTGTTTGTGTTACCTTTTTTATGTCTCTACTTGATGTTTTGGGATTTGTTCATTTCAACGTCTTTCAGTAAAAAGCAGAAAAATATTTTTATTACTTCACTTGCAGCATTTAGTTGGAGCTCTGGCTCCATGCTATGTGAGGCATGAAATGGGACTGACTGCTCATGCCAAGAGAACAATAGCAGCCCGGACCAGCTTTCAGGTCCATGGATCCATAATCCAGATCCTTGTATGAAAGACATTTGGCATCATAATTTTCATCCACACCACGTGCTTAAGGGGTTTATTTTTTCCTTAGGAGTGGGTCTAAGGTTTCCCTTGGGCCTTGGAAAGGCTCACTTTTGGACAGTGCACAATGTTAAGGTCTTAAAGACTGATCAACATGAAGTCTTGCTCTTGGAAGACTGTATTGACTTTTCTGGTGAACAAGCTTGTTACTGTGATTTTATTCTGGATAAAGAGTCATCTGTAGTAACTCAATGCAGCCTGAGAGAGGCTCCTTAGGACTTTTGAAGATGACATTTGATTTTCAGCCAGAATAACAGAGTTCCACCTAGACGACACATGAGCTTTTTTTTAATGCTAAAGATCTCTTTTGGAAGAGATTGTATCATAAATGAATTGAAGCATTTCCTGGGGCATTGAGTAATGTCTTTAAGAACCTGATTTTAACCCCCTGAGAGGTCAATGGGAATTTTTCATCTGACTTCAGGATGCTCAAACAAGGCATTTATTTTCTGTTCTTTAAAAAGAAAATCTTCCTGACTGTTGTTTATGTTATTATTCCTGCTTTTATTTCTACCACTGAACTCCTCTCTGGAATTAGTCCTTTAATCTCCATGGCAAAAAAGAAAAAAAAAAGTGCTGATAAGTGGAGACTGGACAGCGGATACATCAGCCCTGTGATTACCCTACTATATTTGGACATTGAAACTGAGAAGTTACTGCCAATTGCAGCCAGTCCATGGGGACTGGTGAGTTCTGTCAATGGATGTTGTTTGATTGCTTTTTTTACCGACGGCTGTCGCTATCTTTTTGGCCCTACTAACAGCCAGGTCGATAACTGAAAGGCTGTGTGGATGCAGAGATTTCCTCTGCTTCCCAAGCTGGTAGCAGAACTTGTGTGTTATAAATCACGTGCTGTTACGTGATGAATCCCGATCATCATCTAAAGGAGACAAATACCTGGTTTAATTATGGTGTATTTATAGATGCTCTTCACAAAGAAAGGCTCTGGAATAATTCCTTGTAGGAAATCATTTGACCCTTAGCCCTCAGTTGTCTTTTTACGGGTGAATGTGAAGCAATGCCATAGCTGCTCTGTAGAGAAACTTTGAGATCAACCAATGCTGGAGAACCCCTGATTTTGGACAATTCATCCAAAGTGTTTCATGCCATCCAGCTCTGACAGCTTGGTTAGGCCATCTATAAATCCAAACACATTCAGTTCAGATCAGGATTGGGAGCTTTCTTGAAGTTCAGGAATATTTCTGCACACACACACACAACCCCCCCAACACGCTGTGTGTGCAGTTCTGTGGACAAAGCTGATTGAATTAAACCTGAGTCCTTTCATGCTGTCTGGTACCAGGAGTCAATGAACTGTTGCCTGCAATGTTTAGTGCTGTGTGTAATCAGTCACTACTTGTAGAAACAACTGATTTCAGGGAGTTCGTGGCAATTATGAAACGCTCGTAATGGCAACAGGGTACGAAAACAAAATAAAAGGCACTCTCTTTTCTCAGGCAAAACCCAGCAGCCCAGCAGTAAAGTGGCTGGGTTTTCAGGGAGAAAATGACAGTGTCTGCTCTGACATTCAGTAGAAGCCGAAAGTATTAAATATCTGCCCCCAACCAATAAATAAGTAAATAAAAAAAATTCTTTTGCAAGTAATGTTAATCTAAAAAGTTTGGAGGCACTCTTGGTTTTAGCTTTGAAGGAATTTATTCTTTGAGCTCACCTGATAGCGTGACAAAGTGTTAACGTGGCACTGGGCACAGCTGTGGGGGAAGCAACGTGTTCATTTCCGTTTTGTTGTGAATCAATTGATAAACAAACTGGAATGTCACTATAAATCTTAGAAAAATTGCCTGCTAAGAAAGTGGGTACATTTTTATCCAGTTCCTGCTTTCAGAATCTTGAGTAAAGAATAGCCCTGAAATATGCTAAATCTGAATGCTGAGGTTGAATCAGCAACATAATCAGTCAGCCTGGCTGGGCCTTCACCATGCAAAATTAAAGTCACCATCACATCTCTCCATCTTAGTGCCGTGGCACAGCGGCAGCACCTCAGAAAAGGTGAGGCAGCACACCCCACCTGAGCTCTGCTGGTGCCCTCTGCTTCTCTTGATGCAGATTTATCACACTAACAGGCTAAATCTCACTAAGCTACAGAGAGCTCTTAAGACAATTACGCTGCAGCGTCGCCTTTCTGCGAGAGCCACATCTCTCTAGGCAGCGGTGGAGGAGCGAGTGGGATAATTAATCTGCAGTCTTTGCCTTTCATTCATAATGAATAACTTGCTTAAAAATGTAATGCTTCTTCTAGGTGGCTTGTCTTCTTAATGCAAGTCCTTGATATGTATGTTTTTGATCTGTACATGTTTTCCTGTGTTTACAGGTAACTGCACCTGTACCCATGGGCTCGGGGGATGGCAAATACAGGACAGTGTGTGTGCAGGATTTCCAGACCTGGGATCCTAAGGGATTTGTGCAATCGTGGGTGAGGTGCTCAACAGCCTCCCGATGTGCTAAAGTTTGCATAGCCCAGAGACCAGGGATATATGGGAAATTGTAGCTCAATGGGTAAAGCTTTGGCAAAAACCTTTTGTTTCCCTACTCCTCACCAAAATGGGGAAATCAGAGTGTGTTCAACCCCAGCCTGGAGGAGATGTTGTCATCTACAGTTTTAAACACAGTTTTCTGTCAGTGGAGATGTGGAGAAAAGGTATATTTTGGTGTTAGCAAACCTGCACTGCTTCTTTTCTGTTGGTTGACACACTCAAAGCTTTTTTCCTCACTACCTGGGCTGTAAATTGTTCTGCCAGGTAACAAGTAACATTTTCTAGTGAATACTCACCAAAAGAGGAAATATTGCATTAAATAAAACGTATAGAGATTCCTACACAAGAAAATGTGTTTTCTGTTTCAATCAACTATATCAGAATTAATTTGTGAATTAACTGATGCTGAGTTAACAGGAGACAAGCCAAAACCCCTGCTCTGTTGGTGAATCTCTGTCAACCTGCTGATCCAGGGACTTGTACCCTATCTGTTATAAGAATGAGTAAGGACAGAGCTCCTAGGAACTGAGAGGTATGGTGCCTGTGCTGTGTGTACAGACGAGCTCTCTGCAGGACAATTGACCTTCTGCTGGCAGGTCTGCTTTTGTTGTATTTTTCAGAGGTTTTGGGGAAGAGCTCAGCTGCAGTAAGTTCTAGTGAAACCGTGGCAGTTTCTAGTAGCTGATGGTCTGGTGTTCCCAGATTTTAGAGTCGACTGTTTCATATTAATTTTAACAATAGGCTGTATTGGAGAGCTTTTCCTCTGGTAGCACTTACAGAAAGGAAGAGAGAAAAGTATTTATATCCTTCAATTAAGCTTTTTTGGCATCCTTACAGACAACATCAGAAATTGAAACTGTGGCAAGAAATACGTTAGGTATATCCTAATGTAATTTTTAAAAGAAAAAAAAAAGAGACAAAACTTATTGAAATTCCCCATTTTATTCCTTTTATTTTTTCCTTGAAATTACAGCAAGTCCTGATAATTTACAATGCTGGCAGCTTCGAGTGTCAATTAATGTTCTCAAGACGGCATTTGCTTAAACCGCCACTAATAATTTTTAGTAGACTTCCTGTGAAAATGTAATCACGAAAGAAATGTGAAAAAAAGTCATGTCTTCCTGGATCTATACCATATAAAACACAGTGTTTTTAACCCACTCAAACTGCTGGATTAGCTGGTGGCTGCTGAAAGCCCAGCCAGCCTGGGTATGGGACCCAGAGCTGTGTGAGGTTCCTGGGGGATGCTGTGCCTGTGCTGGGGTGGAGAGGCACATGGCCTCATGGATTACCCACCAGCAGGTGTGGAAATGCACTTGAAAGCCATTTTTCTCTTTTCTTGGGACTTTGTCTTGCTTCCCAGTGCTGTGGAGCAGGGATGAAGGGACTGGGGCCCTGCCTTTGACGTGTGCGTGCATTTGCAGCTCGGCTGAGGTCAGAGCAGAAGAATGCTGCCGTAATTATGGCTGCAGGCAAGGGCTGAGCATAATGGGAATCAGGGTCTGGCTCAGCCAAAGATTTCCTGTATGATCCTGGTCAAGTCACTTAATTACTTTTGCCTTATTTCTCAGTTGTACAGTGTATATCCTAAGGCTTCAGTTACCTGCCTTGTCTATTTAAATCAAACTCCCTTTGAAGCTGGGGCTGTACAATGAGACTATACTGTTAATTGGAGTCTCTGGGTGATAGTGTAATTGTGTGTAGTGTAATAACAACATTTCCCTGCAGTTTGCATCAGTTTTGCCATGGAATCGGCCCTCTGCAAAGCTCACAGTTTTCCACTGCTCCTGTTGAATACCAGCGCACAAAACTTAACGCTGGCCCATTAAATGTAGGCTAATCTCACTCAGGAGACTTATCACTGAGTGCACTGAAGTCAAAGGCAGACCTCTCATTTGTTATTTTCTGGGGCTGGGATTTCCCCCTAAATCCCTTCTTTCACTGGGGAAGTGGAGCAGAAGGGCTGCCACCATGTCTGTGTGCGGTGTCCCTGCATCCCTGGCTGCAGATGCTGCTGTGGTCCAGTGTTGGAATGAGTTGTCAACAGTTCCACACGGTTTTTCAGGTGTAGCGTTTGTGGACCTGAGCTCACACTGTGGGATTGAGTTTGCTATTGAAAGCTATCAGGTAAGAAATCCACAAAAATTTAAACCAGCCCTTGTTTCTTCCCCTTAAGAGCGGTGTTGTTTCGAAAGCCTTCTAGGAAAATAAGTAAATAAGCAAGTCAAGTTTCATTTGATTTTAAGAGAAACAAGCAGAAATTAGCAAACTTACCATGGCCATGCAATTTCAGTGACATTTTGAGCAGCGGTTCATGATTTGGGATGAACTGTCCTGACAGAAACTGCTGTTTGGTAACTGTACATACTGCTGAAATCCAAGCGTATGTAAATATTTTTAAATGGGAGGAACATAGACAACATGCAATGCGGAGTTCACGTTGATTCTGATGGAGACTGGATCTGCTAGAGTAACTCAGCTGGCTGTGATGGGGTCTATGGTAATTGGGGCTGAAGTGAATGGTTAGGAACAGATTTTTTCATAATTTTGCATGGTAGTGTGTGGTAAGGGAGAAATCCAACCCTGTGTAAAGGGCCTGCACGAATGCCATGGATCTCATATATCCCCCTTAAACCCCTCAGAACGGGGCTTAAATGGGAAATTCATCAGAGAAATCAAGACAAGGTCAAATGGTGTTTGTTTACCCCTGGAGTAGGCAGGAGGGAAAAATTAATTTGCAATGTAAGAATATGAAGTTGAGTGGGTTTTGCTGACTTTCAGGATGAATTTGGCTGGGAACCCAAGTGAATAATAAGTGAACACAGATTATGAAAGCTTATAATTTTTTATGGTTTTTGAGCAAAACCTTCAATTTTTTCCAACACTAGAAATGTGTAGGAGGAGTGTCTAGATTGAAAATTTCCTATTTGTTTTTCTTAATGGGAATATGTAATCCAGCAGAAGAGCCACAGAATTCCTCATGTTTAAATATATTTCAAGTGTGTATTTTAACTCACCTCAAGGGCAGGAGAATATTTTATTATGGAAGAGAACCTGGGGAATGAGACACGTTTTTACCTGTTGTGAAATGCCCCATCCCGATCTGGCTGCACACTGGGCAGACTCTTAGCTGTTCCCTAACATCTTGTTTCTGCACCTGCTTAAACCAGCAGAGTAAACTCTTTTAAAATTTTTGATGGTGGGTGAGCAGTTTAACCCTGTAAATAGTATATATACAACAGTTAAATGTGGAAAAGGTTGTATCTGAAGCTGCAGAGTGTCTGCACTTGCCACTAACTTATGAATTAATCTCTGTACATCCTTGCCACCTCACAAGAACATTTATAGTAAAGGTTCTTCCATTTGTTGTGTGCACACATCAAATATACGTGTAGAAGCAGCTAAGGATTTGCCAGGTGCACTTTCTATTAATAGCAGGTGAGAATCTCCTCCTCCAGCACAGCCTCTGCTCACCTTGGATAACAGAGTGGTGAGATACTCCCTACAAAACTGGCGAAATCATACCAAGGTGTGTGTGAATAAATAAAAGCGAAAATCTGGGTGACTGCAAATGAATAATTCAGTAAAAAAATTGTGTAGTCCTGTTGTACCTGTTTGTATGTGCATGTAAGCAGACATGCACCCAGACAGTCTCGTGGATTTCGTTGCAATGGTGCCTTCCTAAGATGAAGCCCCATGCAGAGGGGAAGGAGCAGGTTTTTGTTACTCACTCTGAACTTTGGTTCATGAGGTTCCTGTCACAGTCAACGATGGGAGGTCAGTGCAACCAGACAATAAAGCAAAGTGCCTGCGCAAGTTGGGCCATTAACATTTCTTCCAGCAGTTATATTAAGTGGTGGAAATATTCCCTGAATTTCAGACATGCCAGCGTTGGTCCTATTTATATCTGCATCATCGGAAAAGGTGGGGTCTGCCTGCTGTGGGATGATACCGACACAGGGCAGTACTTTCATCCACTAAATTCATAAAACCCTGGCTTGACTGAGCAAAGAGCTTTAATAAGTGTGATGGGTTTTGGAGTCTGTAGCTTGGAATTTTTCCTTCTCTTCAGTTACACTAATGCATCTAATAAATTAACGAGCATAGGGATACCTTAATGCCAAACAAGGAGCTGCTGCTTCTTGCAGTCCATTGTCGTCTTTTGGTGGTTTTGGGAGTTTTGCTCTTGATTTCAGCAGGGCCAGGATTTCTCCTGAGGAGAGTGTTCCCACAAACAAAGGCAGCTGGCATGAGTAAGAGCATCTGAACTGATTTGTGTGTCTTTAGATTTCCTCTCAGCACTATTTGTGTGTCCCAAGTTAAATAAGTGCCACTGATGCATTCATATCCTTTTCAAATTGTCTAACACAAAACAATAGTTTCCACTTCTTTTGTGTGATTTATGTTTCCTTAATGCACAACTGGTGCTTTGACATGCTGCAGAAGAGAATTTGTTGGACATGGTAATGCTGATAGAAAAATGTTCTCTCTGTTTAGATGTCATGACTATTTCCTTTTTCAAGTGAAAATTCTAGTGTCACATACAAGTGTTACCTTTTCCCCTGATTATCTTGTAGAAAGCTAATAGTTTTGGAATAGATACAGATTTTTAATGCAATGCTATGGTTCTGGTTTATAGAAAAATGGATCAATTACCAAGGCAGGCTTCAAAGAGGGAGACTGCCCTAAGTTATAAATGGCTCAGTCCCTTAATTCTGTCATAATCCTATTTGATATATAGTTCTCAGTGCTGCTGAATCCTTTTAGGGCTCTTTGATCAAGTGAGTACTTTCAAATGTGATGCCTCCTGTCATCTAACCCCCTAAAAATAACACAACTTGCCATTTAATTTCTGGAAACATTCGTTTTTCCTGCCTTTTTTTTTTTTTTTTTTTTTTTTTTTTTTATTTGGGCAAAAAAAAACCCCATTTTTTTTTTATTTATTTTTAGAGGNAAAGCCTCACTTTCATATTAGCTAATTTAAGGAGAGAAAGAAGGACTGCCAGAAACAAGAGGTTTTGTTTTTTAAAATTTATCGAAGGTCCACTCCAGTATTCCTTCTTAGGCTGGTGGTCTGAGCTGTAGCAGAGAGAGGACCAGACCCACTGGTACTTGGATGCTGATGTTCTGGGTTTCACTGAGGACTTAATTAACTGAGGATATCAGATGTTTGAGACACCAGGATGTCATGGACAGCTTCTGTTTTCAAAAATAACAAATGGTTTGGTAATTATTTTGGGGTACAGTACTATGTGCCTTAAAATTCAACAGTAAGGAGCAGATCTCTGTGTAGTGCCTTGTGTCTGGCTTCTTTCAGATGAGTCTTTTCCAGATTAGGTCATGGGACTCATTAGATGTGCATGTTTGACACAGATCCTTTTCTTCCTCCCAATTTTTAAAAGAACACCAGGAAATTGTACAGTTACTAAGCCTGAGTTAATATTTTTTATATTAGGGTGATGTGGTGCCAGAACTCCTGCTTTTCTGTTGGGCACTATAACTGCTGTCACTGCTAGTCAAAATCCAGCTCTGTAAGGAAGAAAAGCATGCAAATGGAAGGTTTAATATTTGGCATATGAGAAGTTCTTTGTTTTCCTTCCCCTTTGCAACCGCTGTCACTAAGTTACATTCAGCACTGGTGTTCTTTCTTCCTGTAACTGAAACGCACCCAGGTAAGCAGATCCATCGCCTTAACAAAGACAACTCAAGAGAGTGAGAGGTTTTAGGATCAAATTGTCCAGACCTGTGCAAGGTTTTCAGCTCTTCTGGTTGGAAATTGGCAGCTCCTGAAGCTGCACTTGGCAGTTTCCTGCAGGAGAAGCTTGGTCTGGGGCACCAGAATCCCAGGAGGAAAATTTGGCTTGAGCACAGGCATGGCTTGCTCAGCACCTCCAGTTTTGCCCAGCCGGTCATGTTTTCCAAGAGATCATTTATATCCTGCAAAAGGAAAACACTGGAGGAGTGTGGTTGAGGTGAATCTTGCAGACCTCTCACCAACATGAAATGCATTTGAACTTTGTCCTCATGGAAGCTTTGGATCCGTGGGCTCCGTGGGGAGCCGTGACTCACATTGTGCACACTCAGCAGGGGCAGCCTGCAGAATTTGGCTTCTTTTCTATCTTTGCATCTCAGCTCAAAAGCCAGTCAGCTCTTGGCTTTCTTACACATGGCTGTGACCTGTCTTCCTGGAGACATCTCCTTTTGAAAGGTAACGAGGAGAGGTTAAAGTTTCAGTGTCATTGTAAATACTCTTAAAAGGTAGATTAAATGTCCATTTCTGTCCCTTGGAGACATTAGACTCAACTACAGCCCTCCAAATGAAGTGATGGGGGCATGACAGCCAAATGCTGTCATGATGGAACCAGGCTGGCTTGTAAAAAGGGCTATGCAATGAAGCAGCTGCTCTGTGACTGTAGAGGACTGGATGCTTTCTCCCCTAGAAATAGATTATCCCAACCAATCCCATATTCCTGTTTCAGAGCAGCTCTCCTTCAGCATTTAACAAGTAGAGCAGACCATCACAGACATAGTTCCAACCTGTTCAGATGTTATTCTGCTTCTGCCTACAGGTTATTTTATGTTCAGCTGGAAACCTGAGCATTTTGAACTCCTGAACCACCATCTGCTCAATCTATAGAGTCTGTTTATCAAAGGGTTTAAGTGCACTGTAAGGTCCAAACCATTTTATGGAGCCTTGCCAGCTGAAATGAAATATTAGTTGCTGTATATTTTGAAAAATTGTCGCTTTGTAGGCCAAAAGAGCTCGGAGATCCCAGCTGGTAATCAAAGAGCAGTGTCACATTTTTTATGGTTAGGGGCTCCATTGGTCCCAGATTCTTTAGAAAATGAACTGATGAATCAGCCAATCAAATTTAGATCTAACTTAAATCCAAAATGCCATCACTGAAGACCTGTATCACCAACAATAACAGCCACTGCAAAGAGTCAGACCTCGTGAAAGCAAACATGTAAAGCATCTATGCAGGGTGTTTAGCTTCACATTCAATAAATCCCTGCTTAGAAAGCAAAAGTTAAGCACAGGCGTGATCCTGCAAGCACTTCTGCCTGGGGAGAGATGTCCTAGCCTGTCACCATGAGGATCTGAAAGGGTTTGCTGTTGATCTCTGTGGGTTAGGTGTGCGGGCTCCTAATTCCCTTCAGTCCACAGGGCAGATCACTGTGGATAAGCAAGCTTTAGAAGGCTTCCCTCCTTGGTCCTGTAGTACAATTAGTGACAATTAAGTCTGATTCTGCACCTCACTACTCAGTGCTTGGGCTAATCCAGTGAAGGCCATGCTCTGAGATGTTGTGTGCCAGTGGAAGGGATTGCTGAGCCTTTGGCCTGGCCCCATGTCAAGGGAGAAACTCTGTTTTAGAGCTGATTTTGCTGGCAGTGTGGCGGCAGTGCCTCTGGCAGCTCTGGGCTCACGGAGCCGTGTGCAGGTTGTCTGAGTGTGGGTCAGGTGTGCACAATCCTAGGATGAGAACAAGGCAGAGGCAGTGCCTTTGGAAGGTGCTTTCTCCAGCAGCTTTCTAATTTGACAGTCCCCATGGCCTAAAGGGGGCATCTCTTGGTGGTCTTGGGAGGTGAGGACTGGAATAAATGAGGAAATTGTAGGGCTTTTTCCTTTTCCTGGATGCTGCTTCTCGCAGACTCGTGAGCACACCCAAACACTTTGACCTCCCCTGCTGTGCTCAGCCCTGCTGGCCGGAATGGGACCTGGCACTCGGCAGGACCTCTGCGAGATCAGGCCCTGGGGTTTGGGAAGAGGGGGAAGGGACAGTGGGATTACTCCTGAGACGGGCTCCGAGCACACAGCTGTCCCAGCTGAGACACTTGCCAGCCTTCTAAAATAAACCCACACAAGCCACTCTTTTCTGATCAAAGAATGAAGTGGCTTAAGCTGGATAAAGCCTGTGTTGGTGACAGACTTCACTGCTAGGGCCAGCTCGTGCGTTTCCTTCGTTTAGTGATGGCTTTTAAGGATTTTGATTTAATTCGTTGGGTCTTAAACATAAGCAGAAAATTCTTAGAGCTAATCGTACATTTTTGTTTTAATTACGGAATTTGGCAGCTTCAAAATAGAATACCCTCTCTGCAGCGTTTCCTGTAAAGTGTTCTATTAAAATGTATTGTTCTATCCTTTTCCTCCGGCTGAGTTTAGCACAGGGCAGCTAAAGAGACCACAACAGAGAGCAGTTTGCTCATGACTTTTCAAGGAGAAATTGTTTCGAGTGACTGTATAACCTCCAGAGCCCCAGAACACATCTGATTTCCCCTCACCTCTGCTGTGACTTGTCCCATGACATGGGACTATCGATAATATATGTATCTTCTTACTGTACTGCTCAGTACATTCTCCTGGAGGTAGATCTGGTTAGAAAGCACTTGAAGTTTCCTTACACATCTCCACTTCCCCAAGGGATCAATGTCTTGATGGATCACATTCAAACACATTCAACGTCTCACGGAGGGTGTGTGAAAGGACAACAGAATCACTTTCACTCTATCCATATCCATTTCCTACTGCACTCCCTGTTTTACAACTATTGGCATGCCTGGAGGGAACAGCATTTCTCAAGGTCACAAGAGGTGGAAAATAGCCACTGTTGAGGTACAGACACTTTTGAATCGGGGTAGCAAAGGCACGACCTTTCGCTAACTCCAAGGAGAAGTTGGGATTTGCTGGTGGTGGCCGTGTATCTGTACAGGGGGGTTGTGGTGGTTTTTTTAGCCTTTACGAACAAGGCTAAGTACTTATTTTTTTAGAAGTGATAGTAATCTTTGCATTTTCAGGGTAAGAATAATTTCCTAAGCTTCTTGACTTTGCATTACAGGAGTTGAAGGACAATGAGATTCCGGCATTATCGCATTTCACCCTCACTTCCCAGTGTGATCTGTACATGTGCCTTACAAAGTGCAGTGGCCGTTTTAGGCACTGCACGCTTGCTCTTTCCACTGAGTTGTTTTATCAGTATTGAAAAGGAGATTCTGACAGACCATAGCCTGGGAGTGTCCAGCAGTGAGCAGTCACTTGTAAGAGTTTTTTAGTGACACTTGTGCAGGGGTGGGAATTAAACCTCAATTTTCCACATCCAAGATAAGAGCCACAGCCATTTGGTTTCAGAGAAAGAAAGGAAGAAGCACATTGCTTCCTTGTAGCCTTGAGATGAAATGTCTAGTGCCTGTGAACCTATCCTAGCAGAGCCTCTCCCAAGTCAAAATGATGTATTTTGGATCTGCCAAAAGGAATATTTGTTGGTGTCAATGCAACTCAATCCAGCCACTTGTGTTTGAGAGTGAATACAGACCAGGCAAGTGCATGGAGCATCCTGTAAGGAATCCAATTACTGCTGGAACTTTCTACCACTGATTTTTCTGAAATTTATTTTTTTAATAGAAAACATGATTTATGGAATTTTCTGAGAGGAAATTTCATTATTATCATAAAAATATTCATCCTCCGTTGGGGAAAGCAAATGAAATATCTTGTTTCTACTCGGACTTGAGTTTGTGGTTTTTAGAACCAAATTATATTTTGGGTCCCCTTGACATGTAATCTGCTTCTACCCTGACTGCCAGGATGTCTTATGGGAGTTGTAGTTTTCTAGTACCAGAGCTCCAAACTTCATCATCATCAAGACAACCTTAATCTGCCACAATCTTGAGGTGAACTAGTGCTCATACCCCAGGAACCTGCTGACTGCCAGCTGAGTAAAGGGGAATTGTTGATTCAAATCTAGAGTCCATATGCCAGAAGGGCCATATTAAACAGGGAACAGCTGATTTTGGTCTGCAAAGACCTGCAGACTTCATAGCCTTGTAAAAGCAGGAACCAGCTGTATATCTTAATGAAATTTAATGAATTCAGTATTGGGCTGCCAGGAAGAGAGGAAAGCCGAGATGATAGGAACTGAAGTGAGGTATTTACCCCTTTCTTTGCTGAACTTATTGGGTGAAACCCAAGAAATATTTAAGCTGAGTGTTTGGAAAGGGCTGTAGGTTCTCAGTGCCTACTGACTGTCAAGGGCTGCAAGGCACACACCCTTTTGGATTTCTGGAAAATCTAAATGGAATCAGTGGATTTTTTTTTTTTCTTCCTTCTACTCTTTTTTTGTCCTTGAAGTGCTGTGAAACGTGTGGTGCTTGTACATGCTGGGTAAATACTTCTTCCCTGAGAAAGTGTTTTAGATATTGCATAGCATCATGCATAGGACTCTTAAAGTACCAGTCCTGGAGCATCTCAGGGGATTCCTTAACTTGAGAAACTCGCCAGAGAGGGAGGCTAATATTCTCATTTTACAAACTGGAAAACCAGGAGGCAGAAGAAGCTCCATGTAATAACACAACTGGATCAGAAAGGTGTTCAGGATTTCTCTGTGTTTATTTTTCCTGTGTTCTGTTAGCACTGGCTCGAGTGCATCTTGCAGCAGTGATGGCATTCCCATTAGCACATGGCTTGGATGGTGGGAGCTTCCACACAGATTAATAAAGAAGCAGAGTTTCTGTGAAGGCTTTATAGCCTGCAAAGATCATGGCATTCCCTGTGCGAGGAGAGCTGCCTAAAATCTTCCTGCCTCTTCTCGTGTGGAAGAGACATTTCAGCACATTTGACTTTGCCCAACTTAGATTTTTTTTTCACTTTGCAAGTGATATTTTGTAAATATTTGTCAATTTGCCAATGTTTGTGCCTCTTGCAGCCTTAAACAAAGCTTGTTACTGTTAGTGAACATATCTGCCTTTTGGCATCTTTTCATTTCATTCTTAGGATTCCATATGTTTTTAACACACTAAAAATAAATTCTTATTGCTGTTAATTCTGCTGCCCTTAAAACCTTTTACCTCTCTTATCACTTTTCTACAGTTCTTAGTTTCTCATTTTTATCTGTGGTTTTCAATTCTCTTCCTCTTTCCACCCCTATTTGTTATCCGTTTTATTTATACATACTTAGGATTCATAAATAGCTGCATTTCTTTCTCCCTCCATTTCACCCTCTGGTTCCTTCTTTACTAATTGTGTCCTTCTGAGCTAATTAGCAATGCTCTCAGTATCAATCACAGCTTTCTGTTTACATTCTTTCTACTACTGTAAGTGGCAAGGTTGGTTTAGCCAATAACTTCACAAAAGCAGCCAAATCCAGGGCAAGTGAAGGTCCAGGGCAGAAACAAATCTAAAAATGTCCTTTACATTTGACTCGACTCTTACTCTGTCCACATGCCCTGACAAATTTCCACTTGTCCTTAGGATGACTGAGGTAGATATAAATAAACCACGACATGTGACCTAGCAAGGAGTGTGAGGGGTTGAAATCCCATCCCAAATAATCAATCCCACTGCAATTTCCTAAGTAAGATTGGAGAAGGGATAAGAGTCAGCTGTACTGAGCAGCAGTGATTAGCCTCATTTACCCTGAATTGCCTAGGAATGGGGAGGTTGTGTGATTGTACAAGTCACCAGCTGAGCAAAAGCATTGAGGGAAAGGATGGAATGAGGCTCTGGGTTTGTTTCTAGGTGATAGAAAGCAGTTGGCCATGAACTGTGCAGCTCTAGAGTACCTGTGCAAATTGCTATTACTTCATGGCCAGTTCAGTGCAGAAATCTTGTGAATTGCTGGGGAATTTAGTATTTTTGTTCAATTTCTGCCATATTCTTGCAATGGCCATTGTTTAGGGTTTTTTGGTTTTTTGCTCTCAAATGGAGACCTGGGTGTTCTACCTCGAGTTTTGCAAGCAGCATTGAAAGCACTCTTATGTTAGACTGAGACCGAGAGCAGCAGGGTAACCCCAGCCTGGTCTCCAGGATGCTGCTGGCTCACCTTGTGGAAAACGAAGGTCTGCTTTGGCTGGAGGAACAGGCTCACTTTGAGGGGCCCTGGCAGTGGAGGAGCAGGTGTGTGCTTGCTGCAAATGAGCTCCCCTGGCAGCAGTGCAGGGATGTGTGCCTACTGCTGATCAGTGCCGTGCCTGGCTGCAGCTCATTCCATCAGGATTTGCTTTTCTGAGCACTTAAAATCAATATAAATTAATAAAAAGAAACCCAGCAGCCCATAAACAACATTAGCTATGGAGCTGTTAAAATGCAAGCAGTCAAACCATATTTAATCCACTCTCTCACATTAATGCTGGGCAAGGGCACATTTTTAAAATGCTGCTATTGGATTAATAGCAGATGTTGCTCAAAGGAAATAATCAATGATTCTCATGGAGAGTTGTTTTGGAGGAGGCCTCGTGGGGCCATCTGAAGTTGTCAATGGTGTGTGCACCAGCTGCCCAGTGCAGAGTGACTCTGGGCTGTGTCAGGGCCAGCCTGGCTCCTGTGACCAAGAGTCCTCCTTTGGCAAGACCCAGCCGGGCCCCCTTGCAAGCTGTCAAAAAATGGACTGAATTTTATTATTGCTCTGAGATCCATTTCTTCCCAGATCCGCCCTTGTCTGGCTCCAAGATAGCATCTTTGTAGTTCTCTGAAGTTCAGCAGGGATTTCCATGCTTTTGATAAAATAACAGTGTATAATATGGAATTATATATCCATGTCCTTTGGGAAGTGTATCCTTTTGTTGGGTTCATTTCAGTAGAGTCCCTGCATCCAGTGTTACTGCTTCCCTGCTTTGTGTGTGTCAGACTTCTTTGGTCTGCCATAATTGGCCACTTTTAATTATTTTATGAGTTCTGGCATAATCTAGTACAATGCTGAAGTATCTCCTTCCTATTTCATTTCTGTGGAGACACAAAATTGTTCCCTGTGCAGTAACAAGGCTCAGCCTGGTCACACAAGTTCCAGGGAGCTGCTGAGAGCACAAATATCTCTATACCTCTGTTGCAGCATCCAAAAAGAGAGTAAAAACATGTTCTTCCTGTGTGACAGAAAAAAGAAATGCCACATTTTGGTATGAAGGCAGAGTGGAACATCTGCCCTGCGGCCTCACTGTCACAGGGCCGGGGAGGGTGAGAGAAAAGGGGAAGGGAGGATGTGGCTGTACTCAACCCCCTTCTGTGGAGAATTTCCATGAGCTGTAAACTTCGGTGCAGGATACTCACAGCTTTGCTGTCGTGTCCTACTTCAACCCCAGAGTCCCAAAGGCACCTGAAAGCAGCAGCACCGTGGCTGGTTGGGACCTTCCTGCACAGCAGTGTAAAGGGACAGAGCTGAAAACACCCATTAGTACAGCAGGTCTGAGGCTTTCTTTTGGTTGAAGCAGAAACCAGGCTTTGTCTTCAAGATGTCTCAAGGAAACATCCTTCCTTCTGTCTGAAGCAGATTCATACTTAGACCTCTGTTTCTTGAATACCTGTGTGTATATACATGTATATATATGTATATGCATATATATATATATACATACACACACATATATACCATAACCACCCACCCTCTTCCTATTGTAAGGAATTTTTAAAAAAACATTTGTGATTATACAGCACGTTGTAAGGAATTAAGAAGTTCATAATTATTTATAAAGTTAATACTTATAATGAAATGGTTGCACTTTGATGTCTGTATATGTTTTCTAAGCTAGGATGACCTATATTATAGAGGTATTATGTGTACTAGGTGATGCAGGGATTGGCTTGGGAATTACCCATGTTTAATGAACACTAAAATTAGAATTTGACTGAAATCCACATAAATGGCTCGACAGCAAGTTCGACTGCCCCTGGGGAGCTGTGGGCAGCTCAAATTTACCCACAGGCATTTTTGAAAATGTTTTTTTTGAATCAGCATAGTGTGCTTTTTGGAGCAGAGAGTGCAGCTTGCACTTTAAACTCCCTTCTCTTCACCTTGTCCCCCATTTTGGTGTTGAAAAGCCCTCCATGGAGAATACAGCATGAAGTGTTTTGCAGGTATAATATATGCTACGCTGGTGCTTTTTTTTGCAGTCCTTGCCATGGGAAGCCTTCTGCTTTCCCTACACGGTGGCCTTGTTGCTTTTACTCTTGCTATTTTGAAATTTTCCAAATATTTGGCCTCTTCTGTGGGTATGTGTACTTTGGATAGTGCAAAACCTGGTCTAACTGTTCTCTCTCTTGCTGCCCACCCCACTGCAGCACTAAAAGCTTTTAGCCACAGAGAATCCCAGCTTTCAGAGATGAAGGCTTTTTTTTTTTTTCATGTTGTTCTCTCACTCTGAGGAAAGATGCCATAAAAAAAGGGTTTAATTATCCTTCAGGAGACCTGCTTTTATAATGACGGGTAGTTCCTGGTCACTGAAGAACAAAACATTCCTGAAAGAGTAACACACAGTGCTTCCCACTTTGCACAGGCCTGGGGATAAAGAGATTTCCTTGCATCACCCCAAAAGTGGAGTCAAGCAAGACATTATTCCTGTTCAGGGTGCAGCTGCAGGCAGTCCTTTGCTCCTTTTGCTCTGGGCCAGCAGCTGACTGGTGACACTGAGCTGTGCCATGGCCGTGACTTTGGGGTGTCTGCGCTTTATGTTACAAGAAAACATCTTTTTGCTGCAGAGCCAGGCAGGAATGGGTTGAGTTCATGGCCTGTTTAATTCACAGCCCAGTTGTGCAAGTGGAAAAATATTGCAATTATAATTGTCGCCCACAGTCAGTGTGAGAATTCTTCATAAGATTCAAGGAGAAATTTGCTAATTTAAGAAGCCAGCATTTTTCCAGAAAATCTTCAAGCAAATGAATATTCCAAGTCTCAAGGGGAATACATCATGTTATTGGTGGGTTCATCTGTAAGATTTTGGTTTGCGTTATGGGCATATATCTTCTTTTAGGATGTACCTGTAAGGAAGCTCTAGGTAAAATGGAAAAGTGTAACACTGGTTTTAAGGTGTTTAATTGGAGTTTGTGAGATGACATGACTGTAAAGAATGAAGTCCCTCAGTGCCTTCTTAGTTGGTGTTGTCTGGGTTCAGTTTTGTGCAGTTTTATGTTCCTAAGCCTGCACTGTAGCCCAGCCTTTTAAAACTTAAGTATACATTGGTGCTTCTCTCCTTTTTCCTCTCCTTCTTTCCCCCCTGCCCCCAATTTTTTCTTGTCTGATAGCAGCAGGATGTTGGCTGGAACAGACAAGCCCTTTTATTTCTTTTGACTGTTTCTGCTAAGCTTGATGGGGAATTTGCATAATCAATGAAGTAACCCTGTCACCCCAAACATGGAGTCTTTAAAGACAATAGTTTTATGCAAATTAGATATTGATGGTGTAATGATTAATTGGCCCCAAGCCTTTGTTAATATGCAATTGTTGTAGTGTAACGTGCATTTGTAATTATTTTGGTTTGGTCGCTCAAACAAGTAGTGGGCACTTAATTGCTTGCAGCAATTGAAGAGACAGGACATCAGAGAGAAAAACAAAGCTGGTTAACTGGTTGCCTGATATAATGTTAGATTTCCTTGGTGTATATGGGGTTACACGGTCAGATTCTCGGGTGATAAAAATCAACGCAACATTCTTGCAAGAAATAGAACAGTTCTGACTTGTAGCAGCTGAGGATGAGATTTGAAATGCTCCCAAAATCCAATTTTATTGTTGTGTTTGGATCATACAGGACTTGGGATGGTGAGCTGTGTTGTTGACTGCTGTTGGTTATTATTATTAAAAATAAACAACTTCAGTTCCAAGGGTTGCAATGAGCTAAAAGAATTCATTAGTGAGAAGCTGCCTGGAAGATTGTTTCAAGCAAATAAATAAATATCTGAGCTACTTTACAGTCTCCAAGGTGCTTATCTGCTGTGTGTGACTTTCCAGCTAGTTTGGTATCTATTTTCCATGCCCTTTGCCTTTAGATCTGCATTTAGCAGACAGGGAGAAAAGTCTGTATTTGGAGGGGAAAAATCCTACATCTCCAGAACTGTACTTAAGCTGTCAGCTGCCAGGTGTTTGTAGCATATGAATTTACTCTATTTTTGCTTAGAGAGTAGGTTTAAGTTGTGAAGTTTCCCTCCTGGGACATCTGGAGGAGATAGCAGAGGAATCCACATAGGAATAGTGGGCACAAAGGTAGCAGCTGAGTATGATGAAGATCTTCTAAAATGAACTCAGCTAATAATTATAGATACATAAATATTAACTTGGTATAGAATTATAAATCTATAATTATTATATCCATGTAGCAATAGGGCATAAGGGCAGAAGGTACAAAACAGAATAGAGAAAAGGGAGTGAGTACAGTGTAACAGATCCTTCTTGGCAGATGGCAAGATGTCATTTGTCTCCTCAGCAGAAAACAGAATTATTTAGAAAAGATACAGTTTTTATCATTTATTCCATCAAATGAGATGCTGGAAGTGGGAGACTGTGTATGAACCGTGGGTAGGACTTGCCTTCCAATGATTCTCTGGTGGGGCTCAGAGTGCAATCTTGTGGGTTCCTCAGTCTTGCTCTGGTCTGGTGTTTCTGTCCCAAATTCATATGATACATAGCTTTTTCTTGGTTTCTCAAGAGGTACAAAACCCAAGGAGAACCCACACCCCATTGACATCCCATTTAACAGGACAAATTACAGTGTATGTGCCCTGTCCTGAAGTTGGTGCTGGTGTGTAAAATAAAATCTGTTTTTAAAGTAAGTTTTTTGCATGGTCAGAATGAAGATAGAATTTTCCCCAAATCATTGTTATAGAGTTGCTGATGAGATCTAGGTTTTTTTAAATTAATGGTGTTATCACTAGGAAAAGGAAATGTAGAGCTTCGCTTTCAATCGTTCATGAAATCTCTTACTTTTGTTTAAACCTACTTATGATAGTGGGGATTAATTATACAGATCCACTCTATTTTGGTTAGTGTCCTTTGACTTAAGGGTCAAATATAGAATGTGTCCTGTCTGTAATATATGCTCTGCTTCCAAAACAGAAAAATATCATTTAATCTCATTATGGATTCATAGTCTTTTTTCTTTTTAATGTAGAGCTAATAGACAAGACAACAAATTAATGCTCATATCATCTATATAAAGAGTTCAAGTAGATGTCTTCAATCTGAAACTCGTTGGTGGCAAATGGTTTTAGTTTGAAATTGAATGTGCTAAAAAGCTGCTCCAGACTGAGGAACTTCAATCACACAGTAATGTCTTCTTTACCAACCATTTGAAACTCAGCAAAATAGGTAATTTTTTCTTACATTTGGATGGCATCACCCACAAATGCTTCAGCAAAACTTTCGGCTCCTCTCCACAGAGGAGAAATTAACTCTGTAAGGAAGAAATGAGCAGCTAGGAAGGTCGAGTCAAAAGCAGAGTAAAAGATCTCCAGATCTGGGGCTGGTCATATTTTCACTGTAGGAGAAAGTAGTACCAAGTGACCCAAAAGAATCCTAGACTTTAAGAGGGAACTTCACAGGCTCCTCTTGAATTCATCACTGATCATCATGAGCATCATAGATTGTCAGGTAATTTCTCAGCCAGTGGGCAGCTCGTTCAGTAAATCCTTGTAATCTTCGCTTTACGAGCCAGTGATAAGAAACAAAGAGACCTCCCCTTATCTGCCAGTTAATAATAATCTGTGGGAGTTGAGAGGCAGCTCAGCCAACATCCAGAGGAATGGTGCAACACTGGCCAGCGTTACAGGCATGAGTATCGGTTTAAAAATGAGAGAATTAAAAACATTCCCAGAGCTAGCAAGAATCACAGCATCTCCCAGCTCAGATACATTATTAGAAAGTATTGGGAACTTATTGAGAACACCAAGTTTTAATGCAGTAATGCTGGCCTATATGTAATGCATACCCATACATTTTATCCTATAAAGGATATATTGAACATGTCTATCACAGACCAAAATCTGTAAAAAAAAATCCACGGTCCTATCTTAGAGATGCTACTGTACATCTGAAAAAACGTTACAGAAGTGAATGAAGTCTTTCACTTCACATTAGCCCAGAAAAATCTAATCCACGTCTTTATTCTCTCTAACATTGCATATATATTTAAAGTATAATATATAATTTTAAGCTGTGTATTATTTATCTTTAAGGATGTTTGTAGGATAAATAAAACACTTGCATGATAAAGTGGATGAGCAATTCGGAGATGTTCTGGTCTCCTGGGTGAATTTGAATTTAAGCAGGTATTGTTATGCATTTTACAGAAGTGTACATTGAAAGAAAAACTTTATTGAAGTGTTATACCAATACCCCAGAACATTTAAGATTCATAAACTGCTTAACTTGTGTTTTCTTAATACTCTTGTAGTTTAAAGGAGCTGAAATGTTTTATTATTACTGTTCTTTAAAATCATGTTCCCTTCAACTTTTCCACCAAACTTCAAGCAGATGCTTATGAGCAATTTACAGAATAAGCCCCAAAAGAAATGTTTTTTCATGGAAACATGGACACAGTATTTAGTATGGCAATGAAATACATGCGACTCCAGTGCCAAATTTGGAAAAAAATAGCAACACCTCACCTACCTGGAACAGAAGATATGAGGATACCAACTTTGTCATCAATCTTTGGTTATATTTCATCAGAGCCGGGCTATTGTCTGTGCTTGAGATAGTCTAGGGAACTACAATAATTATTAAACCAAATCATTCTATTACTTACTCTGAAAATGGTAGTGACAGGTTTTCATGTAAAATCAATCTCAAGATTAAAAAAAATCATTATTATAAAAGAAGAAAGGTAATTTAAATAACTGATTATGTGAAGGTGGTGCAGAATAATTATCCTTTCTGCTCACACTCTTCAGTAGCTCTATAGGAAACATGTGCAGCTTGTGGTCAGATTGTTTAAAATGCCAGACTGGCCTCTCCCCGAGGCACGCTGGTGGTGCCTTTGTTTGTGTCACTGGAGCTATGAAAATGCTTAGCCTGGAGAGCTAATGAAGAGGAGGATATTGAGAAGTTCATTGTGGGAATGATCCACAATGGTAGTGAAAGGGGCAAATCTGGGAGTGAGAAGTAAATGCCAATTGCAATTTGTTTTCTATCTTTATTTTCAAAATCACAAAACTGAAGTTGCATAGATGCTTTCGTCTCATGCCACTGACCAGTAAATTCAGCAGCCTGGAGTCAGGAATGCTGTGAGTGCTGAGCACTTTGTGGCTGCCTTAAAGAACAGAATTCTGCTGGGCTGTGCAGAGTTATTGAAAGCAATGGCATCAGGCACATCCTCTGGAACACTGGGAGAGAGCCGTGTGTGCTGCTTGGGGCAGCAGACAAACATCAGAGCACTTTTAGTTAGCTCATTATCATTTTCTGGGCAGGTGGAAATCCAAAATGACTGACTTCATCCATGTTCCAAGGAGAAACGGGAACAACAGCAGTTCAGAAAGTGGATATAGCAGTGTGAGCTTTTGTAGAGTGGATTATTGTAGTTTTTTTCATTAGAGAAACTCCCCTCAGAAACACAACAGAGCGGAAAGCGCGTGTTCTGCACCAGGGTTTGCTGCATCCCTGCGTGCTCTCAGAAAACAGGGAAACCCGTGACCCTGTTAGAAAGTTTCCTCCTGGGCCAAATCCAAAGGTGGCATCCGTGGTATTGCAAATTACATGTTGGTGCTTGTGTTTAAGGGACTCGAAATCGATGGAAGTTGAACAGAGATCTATTTTGACATAAACTTCTACCCTGTTATTAGCAGCTTTTTGCACTTCCTCCCTGCCAGGTAACAGAGAGGTGGCGAGTCCTTGTGGCTTCAGCTGTGTCTGGAGGTGGTGATTTACCCAGCCATGCACCTCACCTCTGCTGGCATCCCCAGGAGCTGCAGTCAGTGCCTGTCCTTCTCCACTCCCTAAGGGCCAGAGGGATGTCTGCTTTGGGAGGAAGCTCCTGGACAGGAGCACCCGCTTGTTCAACTGCAGTGCAGACTCTGCTGGTGGCACAGGGGGTGGGCACAGCACTGTAGAGTCTGTTTGTAATAATTTGCTCTTGTTGAAGAAAAAAAAATATAACTGGATCCATTATGGTGAACACAGAGTAGGAGACTTAAGCATTTAGTTTCTGACGGATGACTGTGTAGATGTGATAAATGTTAGAATGGTTGCAGCAGTAATGATTCCATGTTGTCCGAGATGTTGCATTAATTTAATTGGGTTTGGAGTCTGAGATGACCTGCCTCTACACAGCCTTGAGCAGCCAACGTGCACTGGAGGTGTACAAAGAAGGGGGGGTGTGTCCTGTCTTTTTTTTTTTTTTTTTACTCGTAGACAATAAATTCTAGATCAAAGCAAAAACAAGCAATGATATGTGTAATTTTTTAACAGGAACTCTATAAATATTCAGTGCTGCTGTTTGGCAACATTAAGAAATCACTGAAAAATGCAGTCATTGCTAAATGTGTTCATTTGAGAGGTTTGCTGCTACAAATGTGAATCTTCAAAGGCTGTGAAACTTAACAATTGCTTTTTGGTACTAGACAGAGAGTTAATTATAACATCTATCACACGAGCAAAGTAACTAAAACAAATCCGTGTCCCTCCTTAGTTTTCAGCTCGTTGAGTGAATGCTGTCAGAAGGAATTTGCCTCAGTGTATGTGCTTGGTGATGTTATCAAAGTGTCTGTCAGGGAGAGCATTTAATACCGTTCAGGGGCCTGAGTGAGCGCGTTGGGATTGGCAGAGACAGTGACAGAGGTGACCACGGTAGGTCCTGACAGTTTGAATACAGAATTATACAGTGCAGTGACAAAGTGTTCCGTTTACTTAAACTGGGGGACAGGATGTGCAGGAGACAAAGGGAGAAACAAAGAAAAGGTTAAGTTACCAAAATTTTAATTGAGCTCTGAGTGACTGTTTCTGAATAATTGGTTGTGTCAAAACGCAATGATCACTGGCCTGGGAAGCTGCAGCCTTTCACCCTCAGGTCACTGGCTCAAGTCTGGGCTGTGCTGGTTGTAATGACTGATGTTCAATACCAGCTAATGTGAAATGAATTGCTGATCTCTGCCCAGCTTCTACTGGATAAGGATCTGCATCACCAACAGCGTGGGCTGGCAGTCCCGGCAAAGGCAGCATCCAGAGCTAATCTCCCCCTTTTTATGTGAGCTCCCTGCTGGGAATGGGTTCTTTGCTATGTGAGACCTTTCAGACTACTGCAACTGTGATTTTATTAATGCAGTGAAGAAATGAGAGCTTTGCTGTTCAATGTTTCCTGCCTCTGACTTTTGTGTGTGTTTGGTGAAACCTTAGCAATCCTTCACTAACTCTAAGGAGCCCCTCACAGCGCTCCAGGACTGCTGGCAACCAGGGCAGCAGGATTAATCACCAAGGATTGTTCTCTGGGGTCTCGACACAATCATTTCACCCAATATTTAAGAGCGTCTTTTAGTTTTTATCTTCCAGGGACAAGGAAATAAAAATAATAGCCATTGCACAGACAACATTAACACACACTATCACTCCCCAGCTGTGTCATGAGCCAGTTTTTCTGCTGCTGGAGTGTGGCATCCATTCCTGGAAGTTTCCTGGAACATACTGAATATTTTTGAGTACACCTGTCTCTGTAAAGAGAGCGGTCCAGAGCTGCTCTTCCCAAAAACATTCCATACTGCAGGCACTGGGATCTTGGAACAGGGATTTACTGTGGTGGCTCAGTAGATCAAAACAATCCAGCAGTTGCTGTTTTCCCTTCTGAAGTGTAGGATCCTTGGAACAGGTGCCAAATGAAAAGTTTATTTGTGTGTCCCAGAGTAAGTTGTAGAAAGGTCCTCTAGGCTGCCTGAGTATTTTCTGTGAATACAAGACAGCCTTTCAGTATCCTAAAATACCTTGATTTTGTTGGCATCTTTGAAAAGTTCCAAATCTTCTGAACAGGAAACCCCATGAGGAAAAACTCATAAACTTTAAAGTTGATGTTGATTGTTTCCAAAGAAACCAGCACAGCTTTAGCAGCATAAAGGCATTCCAGGTTTGTATACTGAGGGAGGAAGAAATACCCTTCCTCGTATAGTTTTGCCATTGGTTTTAAAAGTGGAAGAGGTTTCTCCACTGACTCAGCAGGCCTGGAGAGGACTTGGAACCAGTATCAGTGTCCTGAGCTCATGAAATCTTTTTCTGATTACCTGGGCTGTTTGGTGGTGAGTCACTTTATACTCCTCAGTGAGAAATGAGGAGGGTGTAAGAAGGCAGGCTCTCCAATTTCCTATTCCACTGTGTTTCCCAAACAGCTGGATCTTCCCGCAGACTCTCCCGGGAAGGGCGAAGGTTATGAACCAAGCTGTTCGACTGGGTTGTGGGCCCTCTCCAGACACATTCCAGCCGAGAGTGCTGGCATTTGAATGAGAGAAGGTCTTGACATCTTAATTCTGGACTAGCAGGTATCACTCCCCATGCAAATATAATTTCTCAGAGCGTGAGCAAGTAACATATGTCCAGCCCCCGCACTGCAGAAGCCCCAGGGAATGGGCAACTGAAGTCCAAAAGCCAAACATATTTCCTGATTAATTGGGCCCTTGAGGCTTTTGGGTGACATTAAAGAATCTGCCCGTCATTTCTCCCCCCTCTCACCTCTTCTTTTAGATAGTAAGTAATTAAAAAACACAAAATCTGCTTTCAAGACCACATTGCAATGAGTCATTTCATTCCAGATGCTTTGTACCTTCTGTGAGACCTCATCCTGTAAGGGGCAGGGTGCATATCTTGGATGCCATTCTCAACTACAGAAGGAAGGAATACAAGCTCAGCTGCTCCTCTTCCAGCCAGGGGTAGTGGCTTAGTGCCCACCATGTTGTGAAACTGATGGAATGAGAAGTTAGCTTTTGGGATAAAAGGCTGGAATTAGAAAGGGAGCCATTTTCTAAAGACAGAAAATATCTGCAGATTTAAGAGTTTTTAGTGCAGTATTAAAAGAGTGTGAATCTAACTCTCTGTGGCTCATTTTGGGCAGAACAGGCTTGAGATACTCATAGGCCGTGGAGATCACTGGAGACATTTTCTCTCCTCCACACAGCAGGCAGGTGCCTTCCACCTTAGGTTGGTGTGGCTGCATTGGTGAGAAAGAAATGGCCCCATCTCCAAGAATACAAACAGCACCATGTTTTATTTTTTCTCACATAATAGATAATTTTCCCTGTGTGGTCTGGTGTAGGAGTAGTGACTAGCTAAGTGACAATTCAAAAATTTTTAAGAGTTTTATATTTTTATTTACTTTTTAACTGGTAAAAGTGTCATGATTTATTACGAGCATCATGTGTGAAGAGTCTGGTGATCTCCAGCATATTCTAATGAAAAAATTGCACGTGTAGGTTCTGCTGAACATTAGGGTTCAGATCCTGACTGCTTGGCCTTTGCCCAGCCTGGATGAGAAAGAAAATCCTAGCAAGGTATCAGCAAGAACCATTTTTTTTTTCGTGTTGCCTTTGCCTCGGGATGCAGCATTTTTTTATGTGGTGTGCGTAAGGGGGTGTTCCCTGATAAGGAACAACACCAGCATGCACAGACAAAGTGACAACCTCTTGGTGTACCCTTGTAAAATTCCAGCCAGTTAAAGGGAAGTGGAGAGGAGATATATGGCTATTAAAGTAAAACATAACTGCCTGTCAGGGAAAAGTAGTGACAACATGCACGGAAAGCTCCACCATCTAATGCCTGTCAGCAGCAGTGGGTAGTTTATAACATTGTTCATATTCCTCAACAAACGTGCTGGAATTGGCAGAGACAAGGATGGAGTTGACACGGGCAGGTTCTGTCAGCTCAGCTCCGGGGGGGAGCTGCGCTATCCCAGAGCCGCTCCTGACAGCCGCAGCCGGGCTCAGGCATGTTTGGGAATCGGGAGCCGCAGGAGGGCAGGGGAGGGACCAGTCAGAGCTTCACCTTCTCCCGAAGAGGCAACGTCTGTGCGTAGGGAAGGGGGCAGGGAGAGAGAAGGAACAACAAAAAACAATGCCTATTATGTTTCATGTCAATGTTGCTGTCATTAGGTAGTCGGAAAGATTTCAAACAGATAAACTCCCCTTTGGTATGGCAGACTGCCTTGGCAGCCAATTTTAGGCCTTGATTTGATTGATAAACTCTTTGTGACAAGGAAGGATAAAAGAGGCCCCTAGTTTGGTACATATAAATAGGAAATTAGCTGGCAAAGTTGTCAAAGATAATTAACTCTCTGATTCTGTGTGTCTATTCAGGTTGACATACTGAAATTATTTAGAAATGCACATGTCAACGCTCTGACAGAATTTGGTGCTGATCAGATAAACAGTTTTTGAGATGCCTGATTGTAAAATGATGTAAGAGCTTAGCTGGTGGTTTTATCATTATGCATTCTCTTAGCAGCAGCAGGTATCAAACGGCAACACCATCCTTTAATGTGTGAAATTCAGAGATCGGGAGACAAAGTTAAGCGCTACTTCACAGCACTCAGCTCACTTGTTTTGTTCCTTGCCCCTAGGTTAAACAAAATACTAATAATGTGCTAAATTCCTGGGTGTTCCTCTGCTCCTCATCCTTTCCGCAGGCACAATTGGAAGTAACAAAGATAAGGGTCTATGAGATAAGGGGTCTGAAAGCTGCGGCATTTTGTTACTCCTTCAGAGGAGATAAACTACTCACTGCTATAATCCCAAACTCAAAGATTGACAAGGTTAGGAAAGTGCAACAGGAAAAAATCAGTGACTGAACGTCTTTGTAGTGGCTCCTATTAAAGCACTGACAGAGAACAACAAATATATTTAGCATTGCAAACTCAGCGTTTCAGCCACTGTCCCTTGTTTACAGATGTCTGCAGTGGTCAGTGTAGCACTGCAGTTGCAGTAAGCGTGTGGAATGTACCTTCTGAATGGGATTTGATTTCCAAGTCCAGTTAATGTCCTTGGAAAAGTTAAACTTGATGTGTCGATGTATTGTACAGCAGATATGAAGGCTCTATAGTCCTCCAGAGCAACTTAATTTTGATACTTTCTCGAAGATTTTCTCCATCTGAAAGTGTTTTTCAGCCTCCAAAACCAGCCGCTCCCTGGCAGTGGGAAGGCATAGGCACCAACATCTGTCTTGAACGTAGCGTCAGTGGAACAAAACTGGCCTTAGCTTTCCTTAAATCACCTGGAGCGTTGTGTGGCTGTGCACACTGGTACAGAAAGCACCCACCACTGCCCCAGTTCTGTGAGGGAACGCTGTGACAGCATCGAGCCAGCTCACCCTTCTGCGCTCAGCTGGTTGGGATTTCTAAGCCTCTGGAGTCTAAACTCACACTGGACACTGTCTATCAAGTCTTGCAGCTTCCTGTCACATCTTGAAAGCTGGCAATCAGTCCAGCTTTTCACCCTGGAATCCAACCCCCAGATAGACAGCTTTTCTTGAATGCTCACCTTTCCAGAGTCCTGTCCAATGGGGAGTAACTGCAGAAGGAAATGGAAAGAAAATGAATATAGGGTTGGTAGGACACCCCCTTGCATTTACTTAGGGGGAGAGAGGGGGCAGTGCTACGAACCACAAGAACAAAACCAGGAGTCTCGCCTGCAGAGTCCCTGCCTGGTGTGTCAGCAGAGCAAATAGCTGTCTGTAACCTGCTTGAGCTGCTGCTGCTCTCTGAACTGCTGACTGCTGTCGGTCTCCTGCCCCTTTTGTGCCTTTCCTGCCATGGCTTTCAAGGCAGTGTGAGCAGGTGAAACATCTCTGGCTCACAGAGAGCAAGATCTGGCACATTCAAATCTGGAATCTTGTGCCTCTCCACCAAATCTGCCTCAATATACACAGGTTCTGCTTTTGATCATGCTGTTGATGAGGAACTCCAGGATCTTGCAAAGACCTTCCCCCAAAACATACCATGTATGTATAACCTCTCACAGGACTCACAAAGGGAAGACACAGGTTCTCTGCAAGTCGGTACTGATGAATGCGCTACTGTCCTTGGTGTCAAAATGATAACGGCACATGCATTATTCTTCCTGAGAGCCCTACAGCTCCTTTTTATCATATTTTGCACTCATTTGTACAATGAACAATGTCTTGCCTCCCATCACTTACATACCAAAAAGCTTTTTGTCTGTTTATAAATAGGGTCTCTCTTGACATAACAAAATTCATGATATTATTTCCTCATCCATAAGCATTTCTGTAGTGCTCATTTTTGCATTTACATTCTGCAACTATCTTGTGCAAGTAGGCACCCCAGGGGCCAGAAATTTGGCTTTAGCAGTAAGATCTTATTTTTCTCTTTTTTTGCTATTCACCTTAACGTGAGATTTTAAGAATGATGGAGGTCTGTGGTGGTTAATAAGGGAATGGAGGCAGGTACCTATTCAAAGTGCAGGGACAGGCAAGTGCTTTCTAAAAAGATATCCTACATACAGATGCCTTTGCTTTATTATGTTCATCATGTCTAATTCAGCTCTCCCAGCACATGGCAGTGGGGGGCTGTTCATAAAGAAGCTGATATTCTCATGTATAATGCAGCATTTTCTAACCGTCCATATAGATCACTGGTTTAGGATGAATTATCTTAGAGCTGCGTGCCCCTGTGTTGTGGGGTATCTATCTTACAATAGGTTTGTAACTTATCACAATTGAAACCAAAGGAATAAACTGGAAGGAAATGCACTTTTCTCTTGAGTGGTTCTTGTTAGAACTTAGTTGAAATGTAGCATCTTACAGACACTCCGTTTATACGCAATTTGATGATGAAGGCTTTGCTGCAGGCAACCTGGAAACATGAAATAGGGCTTTAATCATAACACTTCCACTTTTCTCCATTGGGAGCTGTAGGTGTGCAGTGCCTCGGAATAGAAACCTGCTTTTATTTTGGTGCCCAATATGGATTTATGTGCCTGAGCTTAGATATGCAGATTTGAAAACAATGTCCCTGTAAACCAGAGCTGCCCAAAAGCCAGAGGTCTCACAGAAGGACGTGGGGCTGTGGGTGGGTGACAAGCTGACCAGGAGTCAGCTCTGTGCCTCTGCAGCAAAGGCCAGCAGCATCCTGGGCTGCGTTAGGAGGAGCATGGCCGTCAGGCTGAGAAGGGATTCTCACCCTCTGCTCAGTGCTGGGGAGGCACAGCCAGGATCTGGGTCCAGACTTGCACTCCCAGTACAAGAACGAGTTGGCAGTACTGCAGACGGTCCAGGGAAGGGTTACAGAGATGAATAAGAGGCAGAAGAATCTGACACATGGCGAGAGGCAAAGAGAGCTGATGCTGTCCAAGCTGCAGAAAAGAAAGCTCAAGGGATATTTTGCCGGCTTGTATCAATATCAGATAGTGGAGAGTAGAGGAGACAGAGCCTGACTCTTCTCAGTGCTGCACAAGTTGAAATACAGGAAATGCAGTTTAAATACAAGGTGGTTTTTCCAATATGAGGGTGGTCAAACACTGGAACGAGTTGCCCAGGGTGTGCATGGAGTCTCCAGCATTGGAGGTTCTCAGAACACCACTGGACACACTCCAGAGCATCCTGCTGTAACTGACCCTGCTTGAACAGAGGGCTTGGACTGCACTGTCTCCAAAGGTCCCTCCCATCCCTCGTAGTATGGAATTGTCTTTTCCACAAAACCCTGGCTTTCCTCTGAGGAGAAGTGCATAGGTGGTTATGTCCCGGAGCGGGAGTAACTTCCTCATAACTTGTTGGCAGATGCTTGACACATCTGTTTGCTTTAGACTTCCACTGAAAAGACATTTCTGTTCCTGCATCACATGTGTCAAATTCAGCTTCTGGGGAAATGTACAGATGTTCACACACAGAGGAGAAAATAACATGCCACGGGAGTATGTCATGGTCGTTGATATATCTTACACTGTATTAATGAGGAAAATATGTTTCCTTTAATTAAAACATTTCGCCTGGGCTTCAGATATGTTACGATTTTAACAGGCTTTTACTTGTGTGTGGTTAATAAACACGTTGGGTGTGTGTGTGCACAGTGATGCTCACATGCTGCTCTTTCCGTCGAGCTCTAAGGGTGAGCCCAGTGCTGATGGCGAGATTGTTGTGGGGATTTTTTTAGGAAACTGCATGCCAATACTTCTGTTGCCTTTCATCTGCTACTTTGTGTGATTTTGATCAGGAAAATAGTTAGAGTACTTATGGAACAGTCCGAGACTTCTTGGGAGTTAAAAGTGGCAGGTACCTGAAGGACAGGGAAAGCGGTAGATGTGCCATGAGGGCTGGGGAAGCACTGGGTATTTGGTGAAATAAATAGGGTGAGAAAGGGGTCTCTCACTCATCTTCAATTCGTCGCTCTTGTGGAGCTTAAAAACCAGTAGCCATTCTGTTTTATTTCCATATGTTGGCCATATGATCGTGCCGTCTGTGCATATCCTTTTTCCATTTCCCTGCACTTGATTTCTAGACAGAATTATGTATATTTTGAAGGTGCAGTAAATTTTACTGTTAGTGGATCTGTGAGCTTGAATCTTCTCTAACAAAGTATATTATTTATTTTTTTTTAGTCTACTTCCAGACCTGATTTCCTCTTCTTTACTGACAAGTTTTCTTTTTCCATCAAGTAGGACAAAATATGTGGCATTGAATGATATGATATAAGTCTGTGATCTGCTTCTGCAGTCACATTGTCATTTGGGGATTTTCAGCCTCCTGATCTGCATATGGGTCCAAAAGAGTTCCAGCTGTGAAGAATTCAGTCCCCTGCCAGTATTATTGAGGTGCCTGCTACCTCGAAAACTCAGGGTACCCTTGTGGTATCTGACTTTGATCTGTGCCAAAAGCCTTACACAATTCTGGGGAAGCTGGTGTCCTGTTCTGGGCTTGCTGAGATATTATCAGTAAATCCATTCTCACAAAAAACCAAATATTTAGGCTTTTTAGGTGACACATTTTAGTAACTGTTGGCATATCTATTTTCTAAAAATTTGGGCTAGTGTTACACAGAAGGAACAAAACATCTCAGAGTTCAGGGCCCACATCTGCTCCACAGCTGCAACAAACATCAGCTTTTGTGATACAGGGTAAACTATGGCAAATATTGACTTCCTAAGTAATTAATGAAAGGACTTTGGAATATCTCAGCAGGAATTCAGAAATGGAAAAAGGGAACAACTATGGAAATTTTTTTACAGAAGAATGAAAAAATGACCCTTAGTAGCAAAAATAAGAATAGAAAATAGATTTTCCAAAGTTCTTTTAGAAAACAGAATTGCAAAATCAGTGGATAAAAGGCAATTTGCTGGATCTACTGATGACTTTAGTAATGCATTTGATGTGGTTTCTCATGACATTCTTGCTTGCAAAACAAGTTTGCACATTGGTTTGGATATAAACATTGTGTTGCAAGGACTACAAACGGGTTGAAGGATAATTATTAACAGAAACATGTGGTGTTTTGGGGAGGTGTTTAGCAGAGGTTGGCACCAAGATGGGATTTAGGTTGATTCTTAGCTACTGGTGATGACCAAAAGCTGGCTGTGCTACCAAAATCTTTAGACAGCAGTCACTGGGAGATGGCGTAGACAGTGAAGCTGCACAGATGTGTCCACATAAACCTACAGAGGATGGGCATATGAAAAGGAAACAGTCCAGTGCTGTGCAGTATGGAAAATGAGAAGCCAATTCATGAGGAAAACCTCACTGTGAGGGAGAAATCGAGAACATTTTCCTGACAGAGACCTTAGGTGATAGGTAACAGAAAATGAAATGAAATAAAAAAATTGTGGCGCAATGATATGGCCACGAGAAAGTCCCAAATAGGATGGGCAAGAGGCAGGAATTTTTGATCAGAATGGTAACCTCTCTCAAGACAGGGAGCCTCAGATGAGCCTGAGTGAGAATTCAGAGAAAATCACCAAGTTTATGTGTCCATGTGTGGATGTGTTTATGTGCACCCAAGTGACAGTGGCTCAGTTTCTGAGAGCTGCTGAAACAGAGGGTGCAAGGATGCGACTGTGAGTAGGAATGTGAGAGGCATAAACACCATGGTGTTAGAAGAAAACAATACAGGGTTTTATGAAGGGATTGCTAAGAATAATACCAATGAAACTATCAACTGGAAAATTGAAGCAGGATATTAATGAAAACATCCTGAATGAATGAGGTCATTTAGGCTGGAACATTCTCCTTTGGGTCTTTTAAATTCCATTTGGGGAATCACACTCAGCGAGCACTCTGGGGATGCAGCTCTGCCTTGGTCCTGAAGGGTCGGTTAGTTGAGCTGGTTTTCAGGTCATAGGAGCTTCTTAAATCTGCAAGATACTGTATTTCCTGGGTTTCATTATTGGAAGTTTTCCACAGAGCAAACCCCATGTCAACCACAAGTGAAAAGTCAAAATTTTCTTCACGGTGTGGCCTGAGGAGGTCACCTGGAGCCTCGCTGGGTTGTGTGTTTATGGACATTGAAGCAGCTACGCTTTCAGAGGTTTGTGCCGTGCATGAGTGGCACAAAGGGTGCAGGGCAGCGTGGCTCTTCTGCACGTGGGTCTGCACACTCAAGGCCTCCACCATCGCTGGGTGAAACCTCAGTCTGTGCAGACAAGGCTGAGGGGGTGTGGACAGACAGATTAATGTGAATTTGTGCGGTTCGTTGGTTGAGCAGAGCTTGAACAATCAAATCCCTTCAGTTCACTCCACTAACTGGATTGCTTATGACAAAATCACAGCTTTTTCTCCAACCCTTTTTAATCTCCATTTTGAAAAAAATTGGAAATGACATGGTAAAGTAAGGCCAATTAACATTAACAATTGCAGTTTATTTGCTTCCACTGTTTTACAGCATGCAGTCTGGTAGAGCAACATGCATTGCTATTTTGGAGACATCAAAATAAATAAGTAAATAAATACATAACCCTGTGGGCTTACAGATTGAGTCAAAGAGCAGGAGATTATTCCTGGCACTCAGAAAAAATTTTTGCCTTTGAAAACACCAGACATTGACAGTTTTGCATCAGGACAAAATTAGGATGAGGTGGAAACTCTCCATTCGCATTGTGCCAATTCAGCAGATGTTTCAGGCAATTCTGGAAGGTAAAAAGAAATGAATAGAGACGAGAAACCAAAACCAACCCCAGATCCCTTGAGACAAAGGTTACTATTCCTCCCCTGACCAACTCTCCCTCACAGGTAGCGAGACAGGTTTATCTAAGCATTTATATTTGTTTTTTAGTGCTGGGTAGCACTTTTATAAAGAAGAGATGCCAAAGCTTATAGCAAAGAGGGTATGCGTCATTATCTCAATTTTACAGGTAAGGAAACAGAAGCACACAAAGGTGCTAAGACTTGCTGGCAAAGCAGTCAGTAAACCACAGCAGAGCCAAGCACCTGACAGATGATCCTGCGTGTTTGCCTTTGGGCCGTGTCATCTGTCATCTTAATGGTGCAAACATTTTGGATTTAGTCACACTGGAAAAGCAGAGGACTTAGCAAAAAAAAAAAATAAAAAGAAAAAAAAAGAAGAAGAACAAACAAAAAACCAAAACCACTCCAGAAATTTGCCAACCAAAATAAAAATATCCAATTTAAAAACTTCTAAGAAATAAATGTCATGTTATTGTTCTCTGCAAGGGAAATGCTCTCAATTAGAGCTTTATAAATGTGAAGCTATGCCCACCCTTGTTCCACAAATTAAAACCAGCTACACTTGAGAGAAGGTCCTAAGAAGAGTTACTCAGTAAAAATACCAGTAATTATTCTAACATCTCATATTCTTTTACCAAAACAAAATAACATAAGCTTGGAGACTGACTGACTTCTATCATAAACATTAACGTGCTGTGCTTGGACCTCTGGAGATCTGTCAAAAACCAAAATGTTTTGTCTCCACGTAGGTTTCTGCTAATGGATTTTCCATGCATCCCTTGTTTCAGTTTCTCTTACCATGTGTGGGACTCAGGAACTCATTGCTGCTCTGGGCAGTATCAGTTCCTGCTACTACCTTAAAAACATCAAGGGGCTGATTGCACATTACATTTTTTATTATGCTCTGTGTATTTTTAGAGGAGAAAAGAATACTGTTTTCAACCAATTTAACTTAGCGTTGTGAGTGAAAAAGATATCAGCCAGGGGAAAGAGCAAGTTTATCTTTCAATCTCTTACAATGTGTTTTAAGTGTGCTCCTAGTAGTGAATTTCATATTCCATTTTAATTGTATTTAACGCTTTGATCCCCAAGCCTTGCAGAGTACTCCACTGCACAGGTTTTTTTCCAATGAGGGGGCAGGTTAAAACAAAACATAAAAAGGCAAAAAAAGGCAATCACTGCCCAGGGAACATTGAGTCTTTATTATAAGAATTGTCCTTGCAGGAGAGCTCATGGGCAGAGCAATCTGAGGATGGAATAATTCTTAAAAGAAGGAAAGATCCTATTGCTCCATCCTTGCCTCCTTTCCAGCCTTGCCAATTGTGTTGAAATTGCCTCTGATTTTCACGGGGGCAGTGCTTTGTCAGCTTTAGCACTCTGTGTTTTGTTAGTTTCAGAGAGCTTTACAAACGTATTTTAAAATATTTTTATTATTTTTTCTATTTGAATTTAATGTTTTCTTACATCTAACAAATACAAAACATGCACCAGGAATATAACAAATTATGATATTGAGTTTTTTTTAAAAATAGTTGGCTCTTTTCATATAATAGCATTCACCTAACATTTTCCCATTTTTCCGTATAGACATATGGACTAGAAATTCAAACTTAAGCAAAAGCCAACAAAAAAATCACCCAAGCTGGGGTTCTTGTGCAGTCTCTTGATTTAAACAACACTTTAAAAAAACATCAGCTGTTGCAAGGTTCCATAAAAGAGGTTGCAACAGAGTGGGGACAATGGCTCACCTGATCTAAATGTTGCTGCTCTCCTGCAGTGGGCAGAGGTAGGACTCTGCACCAGCTGATGTCTGTCACAATATTTTGACTTGCAACTGGTTGATTTTTAATTTTTTTTTATTTAAGGGAAATGATTGAAGTGTGGCTGTCTCCCACTGAAAATGGACAAGGAGGTTCTTTGGCTCTGTTTCCCTTATATATAAATCAGAGTCTCATTAAAATTATTTTTAAAACAACATGGAGATGAATACAATGAAATAAGAAACAAATGCAGAATGAGACCCTGTAAATGTTGCATGATGAAGTACTTGTACACAAGATACAGTCAGAATTGTGTGTTAGAGCGACATGTTCTCTTTCTAGAAAGGAGAGCAGTGGTGAGAGTCGTTCTTGAGCCCAAGGTGGGGCTTTGGGGCAATCCAGAATCTTGGAGAATTGAGCTGGTGACCTGGGAGCCCTGGTGCAGGTAAGAAAATATCTCACCTGTAACTGAGCCAGATTTTACCGTGACCACATTGTGGAATGTAGAGTCCCCAATCAAGGAGGGCTTCCACGAGGGATGAAAGCACAATTTCCACACTTGGTGCCCCCCAGACCACTCCGTATCATTAGATCAACCTCTAATTTCCTGGGGCTGCCCTCAAACACACATAAACCCCCCAGTGTTCCCCTAAACAGTGAAATGCACTGACACAGGAAGGTGTTTTGGTAAAAGTTTCGGGTGGAAGAGGTGTGAGTTGCCATGGTTACAGTTTGGTTAAAGGCATAAACCTTACTTTGTTTTGGTTTTTTTGCTGTTTGAGTTTTGACTGTTTGGTTTAGTTCTTATTACTTGGTATATTTTCTTTATTACTATTGCTTTCTCTGAATTTCTGTTTTTGCCAGCATGCAATGTGCTCTGCTTTAGAATACCCAAAGTATTTGCAGCATGCAGAATGCTATATATTCTTGAAAATTACACAGCCTTCTGTTTTCATGTGAAGTATTTAGCCTGAGATTTTCACCTGCCACAAGTGGAGAATAATACCAAGATAAGTCCTAGTTAGTTAATGCCACATAATCAAATATCACAGGTATTTTCATAGTATACTAAGGGTAGATTTTGCCGATCATATTTTTGTCTGTATTTTCCATACCCTGTGAAAAACCCCATTACAAGAATTAAAGCTTCTACTGGTGCATGTGCTAATCTGTGTAAACAGGAATGCAAGAATAAGACCTTTGCTACTGATACTTTTGCATTTTTTTACTGATAGAAAAAGGTCTTATTTCGTGAACACTGCACCAGTTCCAAGAGAATTGTAGGTGGTACCAGAAAGGCAATTTGAATCTATTCCTAAATATTATTACTTTGATGAAGTGCAAAATATTTCCAGTATTTGTTTGTCATCATTGTCAGCAGCGATGCACCTCGCTTCTGGTGCTCCAAGAGGAAAGCTGCTCCTCTTTTTCTTTCACCCTTTTTTATTGGTTTATTTGTTTTTGCTATTTTTAATGCCTCTCTGCAATAACAAACAATGAGCTTCTCCTCAGCCAGCCAAGCACAGCGCTGTGGCACCCCACTCGCTGCTGCCTGGCGATGTGAAAAGAACAAAAGCCAATAAGCAGTGATGACAACCATGTAATCCAGTGTTTCTCAGCTCTCTATCTCAGGGAAAAAGCTGCCTTCCAGTGCCACTCCAGCACAGGTGAATGTCTGCTGCTGTCTGAGACTCAGCAGGAGGCAGAGATACTGCCAGGATGACTCTTTTACTCTGCTCTTTATGTGGAGTTGTGCTCAGGCCCTGCCGTGAGCAGAGATGGTGAGGAGTGTTAGTATCCACATCACAATAATAGTCCTGTTCCTAATATTATTCTTCAGTCAGAGGGGGAGCAGAAGCATCAGGATTGCTTTCCAGAGAGTACATGCAAGGCAGATGTGCTGCTTAGGCTGGTGGGAATGTGGTTTTTCCTCGTTGTCTTGTGGTCATTTACTCTTCAGGACAGAGCACAAGCCTGCCAAGCACTTGTTGTCAGTCCTGAAAATCTCTGATGTTGGAAGAGCAGGTGTAAAGGAAGTTAAGAGAATGGGCCAGGGTTTAATGCAGAGAATTTATTGTTTATTTGGAAAGCATGAATTGCTTCTTCATATATTGCTTCCTAAAATACTTAGCTTCTCAGGACAGTTGACTGTTTAAGTCTGAGTTTATGAAGTGATGCTGTGCAGAGAAAAAACAGAGATTAGACACCTTCCTATCCAGCCCATGCTACTCAATTGAGTTTCAAACGCCAAATTTCAATGGGATTTCAGAAAAAAGGATTGTTGGTATCCTTTTTGGCCAGCCCAAAAGCACTTTTTCTGTTTAGAAGTGAAGCCTCATAAACTGAGAGCAGAGTGTCTGTGCACCACAGTAGCAGCAAGATGATGTGAAGTGTATCTGCAGGGTGGTGCTGAGAGGTCTTTGGTTCTTTGTACAAGCAGCACTGAGGTTGCTGTATTCCCATCAAATCAGAACAAGGTGACTATCCTGAAAATGGGTTTCTTTAGGGAAGAGTTAGCTCATAATCTGCTGTCACAAAGATACTGCCCATGACTATTCCCAAGTGTGTTTCTTGCTTTCCCTTGGAGCAATAAAGTTGATTCAATTGGAGAAAATAAGGGGAAGGTTTCATAACCAGCGTGTCTCCATTGTTTTTGTTTTCCCCCAGAGACTGAAGTTACAGGCTTCTTCCTGCTGCAGAATACCAGCAGCAGCAGTTGTGATTTTCTTGGGTGATACTTACAATTTCCACTTATTTCAGTGCCCCTGCTACTGATGGAGAGTTTCATTGTATGTGATTCTCTGCAGCCATTCCAGAGAATGCCTTCCTTTGCATTAATCTTTCTTATTGCTTCCAAATTTCTTTTGTTCTCATTAAGAGCACAGCCCTTGAAGTGCAGCCCTCAGCCAACATCTTAAAATGACCCGAACAGAGGTGTAGGCACCCGGTGTTTGAAAGAACAATGCTGTTTCCTCCTGTAGGTCTAATTATAATTGCTAATGCACTGATCCATAGGAAGAAGGGTCCCCACACAGTAACTGTATGGTCAAAGCTGTCGAAGGGAGTAGCTGAGAGAAAGATGTGCCACTTTAGATTGAGACTTGGAGCCCAGAGAGATCTCAGATTCCTCTCTGTTCTTCGTGTTGCTGAATTGCTCTTAGGTCTAACAGTTCCCCTTTGTATCAGCCTATAAGTACAGCTGTGTCTACTGGATTTTGCCCAAGGGCTCCTACATCATAGTTTGCTAAATTTTAATCATGCTTATGTTGGCGTTTGAGTGGAGTTCACATGTCCTGTAGAGCCCTTAATCCTCAGTTTGCCATCCCAGGCAAAATGCCCAGTCTCAGCTGAGGCCTTCCTAGCAAACTGCTCTGACTCCATTGACTCTTTGCTGTGTCCTCTGATGCATTTATGGATCTGGGGAGAGCTCTGCTACACTCCTTAGATCTGCACTCCTTAGGCCAGCAATACAAGCTGCTGTTGATACCCTTCGTTAAGAAATATCATACATGCATCCTGTCAAGCAATTGAAATTCATCCATCTATCCTGGTGATGTTTAAAAAAAAAAGTATTGTCGTATCAATGTGCAGGCACATTGACAGCTGGAAAATATTTTAGCACAACTGCATGGAAACACCAGGTTTGCTCTAAGAGGTTTGAAAAGCACGTTGTAATTACTGCTTGACTTCTTTGTATATAGTGTTGCAAGGTTACTCCCTTTTTTAAAAACCAAATTAACTGTGCAGTTTGCATCCAATTTCTGCATGCAGTTGCCATGATTATGTTTGCAGTTCACATAACTGCACATAGAAACTGTCAGAGTTGTCCGTTCGGATATATGAAGTGGAAAGGCTGTTGTCTTTTGCATGCATTGGTTTGGCAGCTGATTTGCAAATCTGTCCCTACTTGTGGTCTGCTTTCCAGAGCAAAGTACTCGTTTCAATTTAAATAAGTGACATCTCTCAGTCGTTCCTTAAAATTGATAGTTATAGACTGGGGTGTGTTCATTTGACAAAGACAGATCTTCTCCTAGAACAAATTGTTCAGAGGAATTTCATTTTTTGTTTCTTTTTTCCTCACTCTTTGATGTATGGTAGTACAAAGGAATCCAGGACATGGCTCTTCAAGAAAGAAAGAAAGACTTTTAAAATATCCTATGGGCAGCACTTTATTGCTGTGTAGTTCTATCCACAAAACATTTCTTGAAATATTGCAGATATGCATTTTAAGATTTGTATGTGCTAAAAGCAGTACATTGAAACTCCCTCCATAATGTGTTTTCAAGTTAAAATAGTGCTCTGATGAAAATGAATTTTATGAAAATACAAAAAAATAATGATGTATACAAGCCCAGGATCTGTCTCTGAAAACAGAGCAATTATGAGGTCTCTCACTTTTGAACCTGTTAAAGAATAAAACCAAAACAACCAACAATATTTTATAGAGTCCATTCAGTTTTGCGTTTGTATTATACCTTAACAGTTTCAGGCTGCAGCAGAAATTGAAACCCCTCAAAATATGAAAGATGATTAAGAAGAGAGAGCTTTCACCTCAATGACATCTGAAACACAGGCGTGAAGGGATCGGTGACTCGGAGAGAGACAGCAGCTTCACCAACATCGTGCACCAGGGACGCTGTACAAACTCAACACTGGGGATTAGGTCTTCTGGCTCTCAGTCTTTTGCTCTTAACACTGGCCCAGTACAATAATATATTTCCCCCATTTATTATTATATATTTATTTTTATATTCCTCTCCCTCTTTTCCAGGTTCTTGTAAAAACTTTAGAAACAATTGTTTTTTCTTGAGTTCCCTGGGAAACCTTCTCACATCCGTTTAAATACCAGCACTTTTCATCCTCACAGCCTTTGGCCTATGCGTGCCCTCTTTATCTTCATCTAGAGCTCTGGAGGGAAATGCTATTCATCTTTATTTCCTCAGTTTTTCTTTCTCTTAGAAAAGCTGGCCAAGTTCTTCTGATTTCCCTTATTCTATGCTGGATTTGGGTAGTTCTGAAGCTCCAGAGCTTGGGGATATGGGTAATGAATTTAGAGGAAGCAGAATTTGAATTCCTTGGTGGATGTAGCCCCAGATAAGGATCCATCATTGTCTATGCCACAGAACTGCAGAATTGCACTATGTCTGCTGATGTGCTTGAGCAGTGCTGGAAAAATAGTGTATCTGTGGAAAGAGTGTGTCTGGAAGGAATTATTTTGGATCCTTTGAGCCATTGCCTAGTTGGGCAATCAGGGAAAACCTCTCACTGCTCTCATTGCTACTTGAAAGGAGGATGTAGTGAGATGGGGCTCAGTCTGTTCTGCCATGTCTCGAGCAGAAGCATGAAAAGAAATGGTCTTAAGTTGCACCAGAGGAGGTTCAGGTTAGATACTAGAAAAAAAAAAAGAAATCACTGAAAGAGTGGTTAGGCATTGGAATAAGTTGCCCAGGGAGGTGTTGGGGTCACCACCTCTGTAAACGTTCAAGAGTTGTCTGGATGTAGCACTCGGGGATGGGGTTTAGGGGTGATTACCATGGTGCTGAATTGATGATTGGACTTGATGATCTTGAAGGTCTTTTCCAATCTTGATGATTCTGTGCAACCCCAAAATTTTCACACAATCATCCCTTGATATATCCCTTTCCTCAGAGCTGAGGACATGAGAGATCAGCGTGGGAATTGCTCCTCAGAGACCTCTTTGCTTTGCTGTGAGACCCTGCTGATCTGTAAGCCCATTGGACGCTCAAATGGACCTGGCAATATTGCTTTTAGAAGCGTTTTTAGCACTTGTCTCTCACAGCCAGGGATTCAGAGTGCACAGACACCCGTGATCTGACACAGCCCTGCTGGGTCATGCCATGAAACCCAAAAGCTGTGTTTCCACTCCTTCATGCAGCACAGCTACCACGGGTTGTCCACTTGCAAAAAGGGACTGTTGAGGAAAGACTAAAAGGAGCTCATGGTAATGCCACGTCTCAGAAATTACTGTGTGACTATTTTCTTGGTTGCTAAAACAAGGCACAAAGCCTCCGAAGAAAATATTTATTAAGCCACAGATGGCAAAGCTGAGCCTCTGATTTCCCTAAATCCTTAAGAGGATTGTGATACAGCTTATAGGAGCATCTTAGTGGCTGGATGCTCAGCTTCTTATTAGATATGTCATCCATCTATACACCCATAGTGACTTGAGGAGAGACAGTGTTTGCATCCCAGCTTTGCTAATTGCACACCTTAAATTAGGGTAACAGATAACTATTTTTTCTTTGTTATTTTATGTTTGTGCAATGCCAGGCTTCTGAGTCCAATGCAGCAATCCCATTTTGTATATCTGATTTTGGATATGCTGTATCTATCATCTTGATTTTAGTTACAAAACTGGGAAAAAGCTGTAACAGAAAGGTGAATGATCAGGGTGGTCATGCCTTTGTTTTGAACAAAGCATAGAAAAGCACAGGATTGCACCAGATAAGTACAGAAAAAATAAAGGAAAAGATGTAATTACTTTTATTGATGTGCCTTTTTTTCTGAGATGCTTTTACTTGCACTCCTTTGTTGTTCCCTATATTCCCTGATATCCTTGTCTTGTTCTCCTGCTCTTATTCATCTTTACTTCTTCATATTTTACAGTTGTAGAGAGATGAGGACTGGAAAGGTGTTTGGAAGAGATCACAGTAATCTGTGTCCAGTCTTAGCACAGACTATTTAGAAGTTCTGTCTCAGTTGTCTTCCTTACAGTCTTACACATTCCTGGGATTCCTCTGGTTCCAGGTGATGTTGATGACGGTGGTTTTTCAGCAGAATATGCTCAGTCCAGGCACTTGACAGTACACCATAATTTTGCTGGAAGTTCCCTCATCCAGACCATGGCTTTTCTAGAAAATCCAGAGCAGCTTTTCTAGTAAAAAATGTGGCAAGATGACAGTAAATGTGATTTTTAAGGGAAAAGCCAGCACAATAGATTCTTCTGTTTGTCCATTTTTAGATGAGGGCAACTTGCACATTTCCTGAATAAAAGAAAACATGAGCCAATGTGAGAGGGTGCAGGAGAGGGGATGTACAGCAGTCCTGTGGTGCCACCCAAGTGAGCAGAAACAAATTTCCTCTGCTGCTGGATCACATTTCTCAGGTTAGTTCTCAGTGCTGATCTTACCATCCATACCTTTATTTCTGAGAGAGTTTTTGAGCTAAGGGCTGCCTGGAAAGGGGCTTGGAAGTTTGGCCATATTAGCCATCTTCCCTTATTTAGTTTCTGCAGCTTTAAGGAAATGAAACTTTGTATATTGCTTGACAAGATTAATTGGATTGTAGGAAAGTAACAGTTGAGTTTACATTCATGTTATCTTCCTGTCAAATTAATAGATTCAAAAATGCTGCAAACAGCCAGATCCAAGGAAGAGAGTCACTTTATAAGCACTCATGCACCAGATTTCGACAAGTTGCAGCTAATTTTTGAACTTCACTTTTTGCAGCAGATTCTCAGAAGAATTTTGTGATATCCACTGAAAATTACAAGCAGCACATTATAGTGGTCCTGTCTCTTTTGTATTTTGGAGAGATCAAAGAACCCATCCAGTGCAGAGATTTAGCATAGGTGGTTGTTCTGCTCCAGAAGAGACCTAGAGACAGTCCAGCATGGATGCAGGGTGAATGGTCAGGAAAAGAAGGTTTTGGGTTGCAATGGGGAGTGAGAAAAATGAGCAATGTAAATATAACTGGAGAATTCAGCACTGAGTACATTCAGTTTTCAATTGCCATGACACTAAACCAAACAGTAACAATGACTGTGAAATGTAATTATAAATATCTGAAATAAAGTCAGCTAGGATCAAAATGAGGCATGCTGTAAAGTGTATAGAACCATGATTTTTCCACTCCATAATGGAGACACACCTACCAAATTCGTAACTATGACAGAGGAAACATTACTTCATTGAACAAATCATATTTTCTCCTCACTGACTTACCAGACTTCCTAATTCATGCAAAACACAGTAATACAAAGGGAATTTTTTTGGGTGTTGACTTGAAGAATGCACCCAGTTTTTTAATTTCTGAAAATCCACTGGAAAGCAGGTCTAACTGTTCTGCCCCAGGTATCAGCTGAAATACATTGACTGTCTGAAGGAAAGAGAAAGTGCTGCTTATTTTTGAATGGTGAAAGAATGTTGTGGTTTCTGGTTAGCTCTGAACAAGCCATCAAGGATGAGTTGTTCCTTAATAGCATGATGGATTATGTCATGAGAAAATGCCCTGTGCAGGACAGAGATCATCTGTGATACAAAGAAGCCTCAGGATCCTGTGCTGCCAACCTGGGCCACTTGCAGCTAAAGGGAATAACTGGTAAAGTTGTGGAATTTAAAGGTTGACTTGCATAATGCTGGATTCTGATTGCAGACCTGTTCTCTTGGATAATTTGCACTGTAGTAAAAACCTTCGAATATTTATTGGTGGTTGCAGTGTTCTGGAATCTGTAGGAGGATTCCTAGATTAGCTGCTTTTTACCTAATTCCATTTTTTTTTAGGGTAGTTTGGGGTGATTGTGTTCCAGAAGAGTCAGGTGAAACTGGAGAGCACACAGGGAAGGTTTTGTGCCTGGCAGAGGTGTCTTTGAGATTTGCTCAAGACTTCCCTCCCTAATTAAATGGGTGTCTTCCTTGACTTTGATCTTATGAGTCATTCAGCTAGAAACTACTTACATGCTGCAAGACATCCCTGAATAAGTCTCTCAATTTATTTATATCTGTAAGATGATTTAATACTAAGTTAATGATTTGGGGACCTATCTGATTCCCAGGAAAAGCCAGAGACTCTCACTGTTCCCATCTAACCAACTGGGTATAATACCTACTTACATTTAAATACCGTTTACATTTCCACAAAAGAATTTATATTGCTTTCTAATACCTTGGATGCAGAGCTTTTTATGGATTACTACCCCATAAATCATTAATCCTTACTTTTTAAGTTATCTTTCATTAGAAATGGAACAAAAAACAAAGCTACAAGTACAGACCTAAACCCTTCACATTTTGAGAAGTTCCAGATTCAGGTACCTTGAGCATAAACTTCATTCTGTGGCTTTGGATTTAGACTAAACAGAAAATAAGCCTATTTTCAGGTTCCAATTTGAACATATGGTAAATTCTTAGGAGATTATTTGGCCTGATGGGTTTGTGACACTGGAAGAAGGTTGAAATCAGAAAAGGTAATTTCCTTGCTCTCTACTGAAAAGCAGTAAAATTGATTTGTTGCTGATATTTTAGGGAGATTTGTTTCTAGAGACAGCAGGGAAAAGCTAATTCAGCCAGAAATTCTTCCTGTTTTCCAGGACAAATCTGTCTGTTTTTCTGTTACATTGTCATTGCCTTCAGTAGATGGGGAATTAGTAGCCAAGGAGTACAGGAGCTGCTAAGAAATTCTGTCTTTGACTTTAGAAATCTAACGCATGGAAAATTTGATTTTGGTTTGGGAGCTGCTGCTCTATACAATCTCTGGTGGCACATGCCCGCCTCACGGGGCAATCTGGGAAGACACTTTGGGAAATTCAGCAGCTGAGCAACAGCTCCCTTTGGCTGTTGGTGCCACTGAGGCATCCGGTTGCTCCGGAGCTGCCTCGCAGGAGGGTGCTGAGCATGATGAGAGCACGGCTCTGCTGAACACCCAGGACAGCCGAGATAACAATTCCTACACAGGCGTGGGGGAACGTCTCGCTCTCGCCGAGGACAGCACGGAGCCGTACCACCCACGAGGCATCACCGGGATGATAACTTAATTGAAAAGAGTTGCTCAAGCATGTACCACGCCTGGCACAGAGTTAGAAACTTCTGCTTCAGGTAATGTTTTAACAAGTTGTTTTCTTTTTTCTGTTGTCACCTGAACCAGAAGATGCTGGTGCCTGCTTATTGCGTAGATACTCCTCGGGTTATGCACCAAGACTGTTTTCTTTCTTTCTTTGTTTTGTTTCTTAAACTGGTTGCATTCATGAGCTCAGAGCCCTTCAGCACTTCAGATCCCAAGTGAAACAAAATATGGGAGGATGCAGAACAAAGCCACCATGAGTACACAGGGGAGAGGTGGAGTGTTCTACTTCATTCCAGAGAACAGGAATCAAGTCTGGTCAGTCAAGCTTTTATTCCAGCTCCAATTTTTATAGAAAATATTTGCAGAAAAAAATAAGCACTTGAATTTAGACTCCTAAATCTAAATTATATGGGCTGATTTATAACAAGAATTGGAAGTCTGACACTTATTGATTGTAATTTAGGGTTAGATGCAAAAAAGTAGCATTCGTATCCATGATACACACCAAAGTAAAAAGAAAATATGCTCTACCCTGCCTGACAATTCCTTCTCCTTTGAAGACACCCCTGCCTCTTTTTCTTTCCTCCAGAGAAGCAAATTGCAGTATATCTGGAAGAATAACTAATTTAAGCCACTTTGGGCAAACAGGAGAGAATCAATTCCTGTTTCAAGCCTCTTCAAACAACACTGAAGTTCTGAAGTACTGAATGGGTTGGGGCTGGAATGTTTTGGTTGATGTGCACTGTGTCTGTCTCTGGTGATCTACGTGCTTGCAGAAAGGCAAAAATTTACTCTGCTGCAGCTGCTGCATTGCTGGTCTGGTCTGGTGTGCTCTGGCTTTGCACAGGGACTGAGGAGAGGGTTGGTGTCTTTTGCACCACCTTCAGTTTCTGAGTGACTTCAGATAGGATTCCTGACAGCTCATGACTTTAAAGTCCACAGGGAAGGAGAATATTTTATGTCATTGTTTGTGGAGGCAAATGAATAAAAGCTGTGGGAAGCTGGTTGTCGGAAAGAAATTGGGGATCTTAATCAGATTCTTTGAGTTGTGAAATGTTGGCAACCAGCCTCCAATATCTCTGTTCCCAATCTGTGCCACTTCCAGACCTGATCTTACCCTGCCAGGTCAATAAAAGAGACATTATTGCCTTCCTGATGCCATCAGAATTGACAGTGCCTCACTCCTAATAGCCTTGCGTGTGCATTTAGTGAAAGGAAGCATAAATTTGGAACTTTGTAAAAACACCCCTTAGAGTACAGAGGAGTTTATAATGGTGACAGATACGTACAGGGGACCTGCTCTCAGGGAGTGGACATCTGTCTTTTCTTAACACTAAGAAGCGATCAGCTAACCCAGTCAGCACAGCCTGTGCCACACACGCTGTGGTCCTCGGATTGACAGAGATCCAGGTGATCTGAGCCTTTGGAATGCTGCTGTGTTTTCTGTGTGCGGAAAGAGAAGAAAAAGTTTAAAGAAAATATCCTATTGTTCCTTACGTCCAAAAGGAAAACACAGACTCGTTTCTTTATGAAAACACCGCAGTGTTTGATTTCAGTGACCTGGCAGCCTCCTGCCCACAAAGGTGCCTCACAGGTAGAGGTTCACGTCAGGCTAACCCCCCTAGCCCTAATCACTTTTGGGAACGTTAAGCACTGCTGAAAGCTTCTGGTGTGGAGTTAGCAGGGAGCCTGCAGCCATCCCATAAACCCCACTGAGCACAGGGACGGCGGGGGTCTGTTTGCAGCCCCCTGTGTGTTAAAGCTGCAAAGTCTCTGGGCACAGTCCAGTTGGATGTAAACAGCATTCCTCTGCTGGGGTGACAAGCGATACCTTCCTCCCTGCTGGGCCTCAAGATGTAGCCAAAACTTGTTTACTCTGTAATTTAGAGTTCATTGTAATCTAAATAGGGATTTTTGCAATGCAAATAGGGCTGTATAGAATGTAATACATTTTATTTATCGCTACTGTTAATTATGACTATATAGCTTATCACTCATCACATAGCCTGGATTGCAAAACACAATGTTTCAAACACACTTAAACTCTCAGATCATGATCAGTAAAGAGAATATATTATACTTTTAATATGCACTTTCCCCCACAGTATTTTACAATGGCCTGCATAAACTTCATTTTGCAGAAAAGGTTTCCAAGAAATGAAAAAAAGAAGTATCTTGATTCATGTGTAAAGGTAGTTTCTGGCTGCATAAAGTGGGCAAGAAAGGTGTCCTTTTATTTGATTTCCTGAAGTGCCTGGCTGTCCTGGCTGGTACATATCCATGGAGAGCCTGCTATTAACTCTAAAATTCTGATCATCCCAAAACGATTTAATGCTAAGATAAATAATTGCAGTTCAGCATGGCTAGAACAATGTGATGGACTCAGTGTTCTTTAAAGACGCAGAAATTAGAAATGGAGTGCAGAGGTTCAGGAACAACAATGTTCAGTGAAGGAAAAGTCTTCTCTCTCCTTAGCCTGTAGGAGGTGATCTAGGTTTGCTTCTTCTATAATTTACACCTGTCATAAACTAATAATCATGCTCAATAAAAAATGAAATTAAAATACTGCCCAGTGAAGAGGGATGAAGTGGTTAATGTTTGTTGCATATCCTGATGCTGGACCTTGACCTTCTGACAACACCCACCATTCTCAAGGTGCCATTGCAGATAAATGATTCCCTCCAGCAGAGATAAAGTGCTAAATGCTTCACTGCTGTCCATGGAATACCATGACCCTTATGCAGCCCAGAGGGTAGAAACCTTTTATTAGCTGATTACTGTTCTAAGTAAATGTATTTAGGCTAGGTCTTAGAAGCCTGGTCCTGTGAGTTTTACAGAGCCCTCCAGCTCTTCCTACACCCCACTGCATTTGAGGGGGCAGTGGAGCTGGGAACAGGTCACCCTGAGACACCTGGAACCTCCATCCATCCAGGGAGGCTTTCAGGACCTGGCCAGGCAGAGCCAAGTTCGATCTAGAGCTGGCAATATCCCTGTGCTGGGAGGAGAGTGGGACTGGATGGCAGCTACAGGTTTCATCCAGTCCGTGCATGTCCTTTCAGCTGCCCAGCTCCAGTGATGAGCGCTGCGGTGGCGTGGGTCTTACACAGAGCTCATCGCCCTCGTGATTGAGACCATGGTTGGTCCTGCAAGGACTGCAAAAGTGGGAATGTGCCAGGACATCCCAGTGCCTCAGGCATCTGTCTGAGTTCCCATCCAGCCCATGCACCTGGGTTCCTTCCCACAATAAATGAGCAAGAGGATTAGGTTGTGATGTGCTCTGGATTTCGGCCTCAAGTGGAATTGAGGGCATGGCTGAAGAATATGAGTAGACTGAGGACATGTTGCATCTTCTACAGATCAGACACAGCCCCAGTGCCTAAAAGAACTGCTGATTTTAGCTGGATTTTGCCACAATAAATTATTTTTCAGCAATAAACTGAGTGGTGAGACTGGCCACCATAAGTGAGCACAATGCTGGAGGGAGACACCGAAATCAATGTAGGTATTTGGCAAACTGGAATATCGGTGGCAGTGCTGGAATTAACAAAGCTGCTTTAGCATTTCCCCTGCCAGTATCCACTCTTGTAAATAGGAATTTCGTTTTTGTTTATATAACTGCAATCAGCAAAATGTTTTGTAGAAAGAGAAGTTCTCTCTACAGTGTTTTCTCAGATACCTGAAATTCAGAATAGATGTGACGTATTCTGCTTTGACTTTAATTTAATTTGAGCATTATGGTAATGCTGAAATAATGGAGAAGTGGTAGCAAGTACTCTGCATTTGAATGTTACCTTAGGTCTCACCAGCTACAGAAGTTACATGTACGTAGACAGATGGTGGTGTACGAGCCACCACTGCTGACTGTTCCATAACATTAAGGAGTTTTTCAGTCTGTGTAAGAGGAAATGCTTATTGTGTTAGGAGTACTAGCAGCAACCTGTTTTGTTTTTTCTTATATAATCAAAAACCCCAACAACTCCAAAAACAGTAGTCACTGTGGAGCTGCTGGTGTAAAGATGGAGGCAGTGAAACTGTCGTGTTTGAAAATGCCGTTTGGGAGCTTCCACAATTTATTTTCTGAATGATTAGGGAGGCTGTCACAACGTAAAAGATTTGGAAGTAAACCGTCCAATGTTCAAAGGTACAGGGCTTGTCACAAGAGCGGTTACACTGCAGCTAAATCCTTGGTGATGTAAACAGCTGTCAGCTCTCAATTAAATAGGGATCACTCCATGGTTTTGCCCTGCCTCTGAGATAAGCGAGCCTTGTTTCCGTGCCAGAGCATCTACCTGCGCACAGAGCTGCTCAGCAGATTGCTGGTACCAGTTCTCTTCGATGCCCAGAGTACTGAGTATTACCAGGAAAGAAAAAGCCTGGCACTTCCTGCTCTACCTGAGGTGCATCACTGTACAAGGGTCAGGAAAATCCCTCCTGGCTGAAGTGCAGGGACCGGCCCAGCTCGCACGGCCGCTGGCCCAGCTGTGTCTGGCACTGATGGTGCCGTGGCCTCAGTCTCAAGGTTACTGTTGGTCGTGGTCACATCAAGTGGCACTCTCATGCTCTTGGTTGAAAGGAGGCAGATTGCCTTGTTTTTTTCTCCATCCTCTGCTTTCTCTCTGTGTAATGTATCAAATGTAGTCGTGAACATAATGAAATATTTGCAGCCACATTCGTGCACACAGGGCAGTCTGGATTAAAACATAAACTGAACAAGCTTTACAGTATTTTCTCCAAGAACCCAATTAAAAAAAAAAGTGCTTTCCATCAAAAAGATGCTATCAACCCAAAAATCTTACTTTATATTCCCAGGACAGATAATTAATAGTATTTAAATCCAAATTTGATTATAATAATCCTAACCTGTTAGTACAAGCCCTGCAGAGCCTTTTGGTTTTTTTAACTGGATGAAAACAATAACAATGCCATCATAAAAAAACTTTAAAAAAATAGATGTTTGATATTGAGGTAATTTAAACTAATTTTGGTAGAGACTATAGACTAGGGGCAAATGTTTTCTATAAAGCTGCTCTTTCTGAACACCAGCCTTTATGAAAGTCACATCCACTAAATCTGTGGGTCTGTCTCGTGAATGTTTTATCTAATTCCAGCGTTGCTAGCACGTCAGAGGGTTGTGCTTTTTGGGAGGTTTCCAGTTGTCTGGTAGAAATCCAGTTGCTTATTCATGGATGAAATCTGATCAAGATGGGAGATACTGCAATGAGTGGAGTTACCTTTTGGCTTTGATGAGCTGGTCTGAAACTGGAGAGAGAAGCAAAATTCTATTATATATAATTTTTCCTCTCCAGTTTTTATTTATTTCCTTTCCCTCCCCTCCATCCTTGCCCTTTTCTCTGGGCACTTGGCAAATCCGCAAGTGCCATTAATGTTGTTCCTTGGCTGAACATTAAATGAGTATTTTTGAACACAACCTCCCTATCTCATGCCTCACTGAAATGCCCCAATACTGTTGGCTCAGGGATTGTACTTGTTCTTGGAATATCCCAAGGGAAATCCCATCACATTTCCCCTGTTCATGTGACCTAATGATTGTTTGAAAGTGCCTGATTTTGCAGCTTCTTTCTTTTAAAGTCTGAGTTTTGAAGTTCATGTATTATATTGGATTTCGGAGAACTTTAACCCAGTTCACTTCTTTTAGCCTGGGCATGAAAAATTTCACTGAAAATTATGTGATGTCCATGTAAATACTGAGTTATAGTTGGGCACTGGACATTTCCCTCAAAGACAGAATACAAACAATGAAAATACACCAACCTTTAACCCACAGTCATTATCTGGGGTACCTTAGTAATAGGTGTAATGCCTTGTGCAGAGTTCAAGGCTCTCATATTTAAAGACTGAGGGATTTTCTTCCCACAGAGTTAAAAAGAAAGTGTTGTAACTAAAAACCATATTATTTTCATTAGTTTAAAATACGTTGTGAATAATCTGAACAAGTACAAAAAAGCCCCAATGCATGCTAGTCAATAAAGGATATTTTTATCTGCCATTGCAGTCTACACCACTTCTGTATTAACCATCTTAAGCAAAAATATGCCAGACCATTTGGGCCTTAGGATAATGATGTTGTGATTTATTGCACTCTGCATTTCCATCCTGCAGCAATTACCAGAAGAGCTGATAATGGTCTGCAATTTGTTTTCCAGAACTGGGAATAGCTGCCAGCAAGAGCCGCTCCGAGAGGAAGGCAGTGGCTGTTTACCTGCCCTGCTCAGCCAGCCCAGGGAGGCCGGGTCAGTGGGATCCTTGGGAATGCACGGCAAAGTGCCAGCCTGCTGAACTGACAGCAGCTTTCTTATGAGGTGCTGCAGTGGGACCCAACAGTAAAAAACTGATTTGTTATTATGTTTCTATAAAAATTATGAGATCTGACTAAAAGAATGGGCAGTGTATCAGTTTTCCTACCCTCCAGTTCACTGACATCAATTTAGGATGTGTCCTTGACTCCAAGAATCAAGTGTTGCCACCCTGTTTTTAAAGAGTTCACAGCTCTAGCTATTGGTGGAGGTTCCTTATACTGGAATTTACTGTAAGCACTTGGTATAGTTATATGGAATCTTTATAATCCACGGGGTTAGAGATGTTTCCTGTTTTGAACTGCTTTCTTGATGACCTTGCTGTCAATGTATTGAGACTCCCCACACATTTTTCGGGACTTGATCCTGCCCAGCTGTGACAACTGTTTGTGAGCTCCCAAGAGATGAGACCGTCTAAATCTCACTACAAAGGACAAATATTCATCTTCAAATATAAGATGATTTCATACTTACTGAAAGCTTTTGGGGTTCCATTAATATCAGCAAGGTTGGTTTAGTTACCTTTAATAGGAAAGGGATTGTAGGCTACAGAAAAATAGTTTGACAGAAGGTGTCATAGCCTAGGTCTTGGTAAATGTTCAGAGTAGGATTTCAGCACTTAATGAACTGAGAACATCAAGTGATACACAAATATTTTGCAGACTGAGAAAAAACTTTTTGGCTTCTCTAAGAAAAAGAAAAGGTTGGTCTATATGTTGTCATTGGAGAATGAAGCTGATTTTTTTTTAAACAAAGCTGCATTTGACTTAGCCTGTATTCTGTCTTCTCTTCTGCAGGTTCTCCTTGTGTGTTTAGACTCTGCTCTGCTGTGCTCAGTACCTCACATTTTTCATGAGCAGTCATATAAGTAAGTGTATGCTACTGGAGCATAATAAATACTGATTCTATGATTTTAACTTCTTTAGGCTTGGTGTTCAAAGTTTTAGTGTGGTGTAATGGACTTGTACTGTGCTTTATTTAAAGAAGAAAAATTCATGGTATACCTTCCTCAAAATAACTATTTTCCTGTAACATGGCTGGAAAGAAAAAAAGGAATCCCATTGTCATTCCCATTGGTGAAAGTCAGAACGTAAGGGTCTGGAGCACATCCAGTAACAGAAACAAAACCAGTCCTGTGTCAAGATGATGTAACCACCAGGGGATTGCAGATGCCAAGCACAGGTAAGAAAGGACTCTGCAGTATTTCTTCTTTCTTCTCTCTGCTTTCTTTCACATGTACACTCCTGTTTGTGACCATTCTCCCCTGCAATCTCCAAAGTCGGTGGGATTCCCAATAAGTTTTCAGCAAGAACAGGAATAGCAATGACTGCAGGCACTTGAACGCACTTTTGCTTTGGCAAGGAGACATAAGTATTTTACCACTATTCTTGTCCCCATTAGCAGCAGCAGCTCATTTTTTTTACCTTCTTTTTGTCGCCCAGCTCATTTTGCTCCAACAATTCCTAAGGGTTATACAGAAGTTACTCTTCAGTGAGTAACCAAAATAATCAGGTATTAATTACAGCTAAAGAGCAAGGTCCAAAGCGTGATTCATTATAATTCTTCACTTCATCTAGAGTAAACAGGACCTTATCTGTGGGGCTGCCTAGATTTTTTACTTCAGTGATATGTGGAAACTATAGCTCAAGATCTTGGAGGAAACTTTGAACCCATTATACCAGTCTGAACAGGTTTGTGGCCTTTGGCTTTTTAATCTTTGCCTTGGTTCACTGTTAGGTTTGAATGATTGCCAAGTACTGTAAAAGCCTGGAAATTGGATATTAATCTTGAAGCTCTTCTTTAGATTCTTTTCCCAAGGAGGATGTTGCACAATAAACATTGCCCATCCATCTGGCCATGGGAGAGTGTTTGCCACTTTTGTGTCAACTTTTATTCTCAATGAGAATGGAAGAAACTCAGTACTTTGCAAGAGCAAACACTGAAGCTACAAAGCAATATCAAGGTGTCATTGTTTAAATGACTGGATGGTTATTCTCATTAATAATATGGCTTTGCACAAATGTTAAATCTTTCCAGGTAAAAGATATCAAAAGGTTTTGCAATTTTTAGTTCACCAAGCAAATACTTTTATTTTTGTGTCTTCACAGAGTAAGTTGTGCTGGAGGTGGGAAGAGATTGTGATGTTTAAATGCCCCAACTGGCCTAACAGAAAATATTAACCACTTGTATATTATTTTAGTCACTATTGCATTTCTACAACTCTTTTGAGAAAGCAGGGATTTGAATAATGGTTTTGTTTTTTGAATAGATATATATTAGTATTTCTATAGTTTGTATGGAAGCATATTAGAAATTCAGTTTATAATTCACATAATTGTTTTGAAAACTCTACTTTGCGTGGCAACCTTTCAGACTTTTGCCCACATAATTCCTGTTGGTTGAAGAACTCCAGCCAGTGCTCAGTTGATATGGAACCCAGACAAATAGACCCAATTAGTAATACAAGTGGTTATTCCCATGTATGTATGCATATATAAATAATACTTAAGCTTTATGCCTGGTAGTGTTTTTAAGCTTCAGCTGTAGTATAGGAAGAAAATGGGCAGTATAACCATCCCTTGGTTATTTCACCAAGCTTCCTGTTTGTGCGTTTATTTAAGTGACAAAGAGTGGTGCTTCCATCCATCCATGGAAGGAGGCGGCACCCAGGGCTTCTCAAGGACTTTGTAAGCTTGAACTTGCTCCTACTCTAGTGACAATAACATCAGTTTTTCTTTCTGGGAGATTTTAAGATCTGAAATGAGCTGTCACTGATTTCAAAACATTGAGTTTGGGCTCAAGGCAGACCCTGATAATGTCTATGAAGAAAAAAGCCCAACACAACTCATAACTTGGGTGAGCAAAAGGAAAGAGGTCAGCAATGAAGCACGTGTACATCTTAAAGGTGGTGTCTTCATCAAGTGCAAATCAGGTAGGTCCAGTACAGTTAGGATTTGTCACTTGATGTCTTGAATCTGGGCTGATTTACCCTGGTTTTGGTCTGACCCTTTGCTCCTGACATGCTTGCAGAGAGCAAACTCTATTTGCAAGTCTAATAATGTGGCTGAAACTGGTAATTACTATACATACTTGTGGAAGATCTATAATACAATTAGCAGCTGCTTTGAGTTGCAAAATTACAATAAGAGAAGATTTATGTGCCTCCCTTTAACTTAAGCATGGTTTACTTCGATAAATACAATTCTGAGATAAGAATAAATGCATATTGCATTGGGCAATCTTCCCTGTGACACTGAGATATGTATTACCTCTTTGCTCCAATTATCCAAAATGATGTTGCTTTCCCTTTTTCCCTGCTTTGATTACCTTTTCAAGTGCTCTGTACCACCCTTGCCAAAGGGGTGCAATTATCCCTACAGGTTAAACCTCTTGACTTTGGGTGGAGAAGTTGTGTAAATGTGTTGCCAGTGTGGCGGCTCAGTGAATCAAACTTTCTGCCCTTTCATAACTTCTTTCATTAGGAGTCCCACCTGAGAGTCTGGAGAAGCCTTGGTGGTGTGGGTAGGAAAATGACTGAAGCCAGTGAGCAAGAAAGCTGCTCCTGCCCAGGTCTGGCTGGTCCTTCGCCATCGCTGTGCTGCCAGAACTTGTTACTGGTTTGCCTTCTCCGATCCTGGGTGTCCCAGTGCAGAGACAGATGTAAGTGGCAGCCTTTGGACAATCATTTACCACTTCTCTAGACCTTCATTAAGCAGAAGCTGACCTGAAGTGGTGAATGAGCTGTGGCCAGGGCCTTCTTAGGCTTTAAGACTCAAGGCAGGAGCCTTGCTGGCAACAGGTCCACCTATTTCTATCTCAAAAGCCCACAGGAGTCTCAGTTCTTAAAGGCCGGCTCCACCACAGGGAGTCCTTCCTGACACAACTTTAAAAAAAATAAAAAGTGTGAGAATGGCCTCAACAGAATTTCATCCCTTTCAGGCATGGTTTCTCCAGTGGGACCAATGACTTAAAGTTCTGCTGAGGGTTAGGATTGCAGAGCTCATTACAGGGGTCTAAACTCTACTGAGGGTCTTCCTTGCTTTCCATCTGTGTTTAATATGGTAAAGACAAATTTATCCCATTGCCTTTCAAGCCCTCTGTGCTCAGAAGGGATTAAGATTTAAACCTTCTACTTCCCCCTCAAAGAAGGTGGAGTGAACATCAAAACAGCTCTGTGACTGAAAGTCTGACTGAAGCTAATAAAAACCTGTTCTCTTGAAAACATCCTTGTCCCTGCACGAGGATCACTTCTGTAACCTGCCAGCCTTCAGCTCCATTGTGCTGCCGTGGTGCAGTTCACTGATGAGAAACAATTCCAGATGCACTTGTGATAAACTCTTTGTTGGATCTCTACCCTGTGCATGGCTGTGCTCCCCTGAAGTGGGGAAGCACAAGACTACGTGCTGTGCAGCACTGCTCACCTCGCTTAGGCAACAGCTAAAACGCCAAAGAAAAGATCTTGACAGTAATAATAATAATGATGATGATGGTAGTGATAAAAATAAAATGACGTCGTTGGAAAATCTCTCGTGTTACCTTTGCTTAGCCCGAACAATTTAGAGAAAAACTGCCGGTTCCCAAATCTTGGATTGGGAAAGAACCTCCCAGATGGCAAAATTAGAGGCATAGTTATAATTTATTTAACAATGGAGTGGCTTTTTGGAGGTAGAAGAGGAGATGCTTTAGATTTAAAACATTAACGTTGCCTGAAGCACAGAGTGAGTGAATTGATAATAATGTGGAGCTCTGGGTTTGACTCTTCATGAATGTGTCCCTATTGCCAGAATTTCAGTCCTAATTCAGAAACATTTTAACTATTTTTCAGAAAGGGATTAGCCCTGATGGAAGCTTCTCTCCTGATCTTGATAGGATTTTGAAAAAAACCCAACTGATAATAAGGTTTAACCAGTGTATTTTCTGGTTCGCTCTTGTAATAGTTACACTGCTCTCCCTAAAAACTGCAGGATGATCTGGGACTTCATCCAACTCATGCTGAAGTCCTTCCACTCAAATAGAATCCTTGGTGAAAAAAATTAGAGGTGATTCCTCAGTAAATACAATGCATTGTTTGTGTTGTGTCTTGCAGTTGCTCTTGCATTTATTCCAGAGCCTGGTACAGGATGCTTGGGAGAACTGCACAGTATTACAGGCCTTTGTTTGAATTCTATCCTTTTTATTTTGCAGGATTTTTTTCTTAATATAAAAAAGGAGGAGGAAATTTATGAAAATGCAGACCATGTCAACTTAGTTCAATTTCTCAACTTGTCATCTTGTCTCAGTTCTAACTGGAAGAGCCTGAAGAAGGCCCTATGGCCAACTTGTCAGCTCTAATCTCCCATTCTACTCTTAGCGGATATTTTATTAACACTTTTTAAGACTTTTTTTTATTTATTTTGCAGTCTACATGCTGAGGCAGCAGCCAGTTTGGTTTTCTTCATCTTTTTCTCTTCTTGCTCTCTGCTGCCTGAGAGAGAGGTTGACTCTTCTGCCATCAGAGTCCACAAATCACAGCAAAAGGGATTGTTGCAGTTTTCATAAATGTGGTGTTACTTGAAAATTATAGACTGCAACTGCTTATTGCAGTTCTGTGCAATGGCTGTAAATTGGGCCCTGTATCTTTCTGGTGACAGTCATTCCCGCAACAGGCCTTTTAGGAAATTGGAAGGGAAATTAAACAAGAGCAAGGGGTAGCTTTCCTTTTATCTTTGACATGCCTTCCTGAAATCCTTATCTATCATATTCAGGCAGAGATGCTGCTGAAATGGTGCTGGATTTAGATGTTGTCTGTCTCTGAAGCTGCAGACCGCTGATCCTGCATGCTCTTTGAAGCAGGTCTGTTGATGGGGTCTAGATACACATAAAATTTTATGAATGATGGACCAGGATGACATGGCCAGTGGAATATATTATTTCTCCATTTTCACTGTCCATTCATTTGAAAACCAGCTTTCTCAAAGGCATTTAAAATTGTCGAGCTGACCACACTGTGGCCATAGGTAGGAAACAGTTTTCAGAGAAGACTGAGTGGTCAGTAAAGGAAGGCTACATGGTGACGTAATTTCTCTTGCCCAGGAGATCAAGATAAATTAACTGAATGCTCTGTTGTCCGCTTTTTTGGCTATCTGGACTGTGGATCTATGCATGCAGGAGTAAACCTGCACTATCTACACAGTCTACCTGTTCGGTTGCTCATTCCTTGCAGGATGTGTGTGGAGGAGTGGACAGCTGTGATTGCCTGCTCATCCACTGGCCAAATGGCCTGAGCCAGTGCAAAAGATGGTAGGGAGTACATAGAAAACTAATATAATCTACTATAATATATATGTATATATGTGTATATATGTTATATATAGTGTATAATCTAAAAACTATATAATACCATATAAGGAAGGAAACTGTAAATGCAAGGTGGTTTCTGAAACTCAAAGCCTCCTTGAGGTGATGCAGATTACTCACTGCCCCGTGTGCTGGGATGTGCCCGGTCCTAATCCAGCCCTGAAGTCCTGGCCTTCCTTCAAGTTTGGTTTGATGGGAAGGGCTCCTCACCTAACCTTACCTTTCTCTTCACCACAGGTCTTGCCTGAAATGAACTCTGTGTTGACACTCGTGCATGCAAAATGTCTCTGTCTGGAAAGAAAAGGCCTTTTTATATCTGTTCTACAGAAGAAGAACACATGTTAATTCTGGCTATGGCAGATCCTCTAGGCCCACACCTCTGACACACCCAATATAAAGAGAGTTTAAACAAGCACTTACCCTTAAGGGTGGGAGGAATGCTCAGTTTTATCACCTCACCACACCACACCCCAGTCCTGGTTCCTCCAGGCCCTGTTAGAACAGCCAGGTTGGTTCCCTGTGTGCGGTAAGTGCTGAGTTTGTGTCCCTCAGCAGTCACCTGCTCCAGGATACTCTGTGCTGCTAGAGAAGTGTCAATCCAAATCCACCTTTTTGCACAGGCTGGGGAGAATCGGTCAGTGCTAGGAAACGATGGATTTAACATCCTCACCCATCTCAAACCAAGCCAGAACCCTGACCAAGAGACACCTGTGCCTCTCCAGCGTTGCTGGTGCTGGTGGAACAGTGCCTCACCTGAAGCCAGCGAGCAGGAAAAACCCCACGGTGGGAGCTGGCACCAGTCCCTGGTTGTTCTCACCCCTCTGCCAGGGCAAAGCCTGGATTGCTTTCTGTGCCATGTTCAAAGGAGCATGGGCAAATTAAAAGGTAGTTAAAGCCAGTGATCTCCTTATCTTTGCCCTTAATATTGCTTTCGATTATTCTGAATGATAGATGGCAAGAAACCAGATTTGCTTTTGATCTTTAATACCATGTGTTTGCTTTTCATTAAGCCCAAACAAGGAAAACCTATAACTCTCTTTCACTTTTGTCTGTCCCCTATTTGTTTTCATGTACAAGCACAGTGCTTCAATGTTCAGGCTGTAGATGATGCCAAGGAAAATTGAAGTCCAAACCAAGAAGCTGCTTTCACTGGAATTTAGAAAAACAAATACAGAGAGCTTTCTGTTGCTCATTTAGTTTCATTTTCAATAAATTTAAATTTTGGGTCAACTCAACCTGACAGTGTTTATCTAAATAAAAATGCAATGGTTGTGGGAATGTGTGCTGGGAATTAAATCAGAGGAGAGGGAGACTTTGCTTAGTATTTGGCTAGGAAGAAGGCAAGTGTCTAAAGCAAGAGGATTTGAAGACCTTGCCATATTCCACTGAAATGGGTATAAATTTTATCAGTACCTTTGAAGCAAGTAGAATCAGACTTCAAATTAGTGATTCTGCATTACTTAATAACTCTTACTCAAAACTAGTGCTTCTGGCTAAGTTCAGTTTTTAGCTGGAGAACTAACTGGAGGGGTTATTTGGAGTTGCATTAAACCTATATGCTACTAAATGATTTACTGGATATTTAGATACCTATAATCCTAGAATTAGACCTACTGGGATATAAATCCCTGAAGCTCACAAGCAGTTAAATAATGACTAAACGGAAAAAGAAAAACCCATCTAATCCTTTCCATGCTAAGGTATATAATAGCACAAAATTGGAAAAATCCATCTTCCACACCAAATAGAGTGATTACAAATGAAGGCAAGAACATTATCCAAAAATATTGGAAGCTGGAGAAGTACTATGATCAAATAGAGCAACAAACAATTCCTGAAAGAAAGGGAAACTGCATAAATATTTATGTGTGTGTTTTACAGGGTCTGCACTGACACCGAGTTCCTTCTGTGCATGCTTTTATCAAAATTTTTAACCAACCTAATTCCATACATTTATTGCAAAGTTTTCCTTTTTCTTTGCCAGGAGGGCATATCCAAAGCTCTTGTAAGGAGACTGAAACCATGGGCTGGATTTGCTAAGGTCTGTGAAACTTCTTCTGCCTTATTGGGATTATGGACTGGATTGCCAAGACGGACATTTATCAGCCTGCCTTCAATGCCTGCTGTAGACAGCAGAAAGCTGCCTTAGGACTTCAGTGGCCCAGGAACCAGGCCCTGTGAGTGTCCTTGCTCTGTGTTTCCGCTTCCTATGGGTTGGTGATACAGTTTTCATTGTAGACAACCAAATTCAGGAGCAACATCCACAGTTCTTGTTCCATTAAGCCAGAAAAAAAAGGTTTTGAAGGACCTCAGCATGATTCAGTGCTGATCCAAAACACCGCACAATGGTGAAGAAATGAGGAAAGAAAGTCAAAGCTTATAGAATGCTGCTTTGCACAGCTATTGCTGAAAGGGGCAGACGGTGTTTATTTAAAGGAGTGTGTGAGGCTGCGTGCACGACAGCATCTCCTGGGTTGAGGGTTATTGTGTGCACTGCAGAGATCCGGTGGGAAAGGACATGGTACGCTTCCATCCTAATTCCTGAAGTGTTCCTGGAAGAGCCAACTGCTGAACTGACTGTGGTGCTTCCAGCACCTCCTCTGGTCATTCTGGAATTGATTTCATGAATATTACATGTGTGCCAGGTGGCCTGATGAGGTGAACTCTAAGAGGAATTGACTCTATCCTTGCTCTGCTGTGGAACCTCATCACTTTAATGTTGCAGAAGTTCCTCTGCAATACCAGTTCAATGCTGGTGTTAAGAAATGAGGAGCAATTTCCTCAATAAGGGGACTTACAGGATGGCACATACTGCAGGCTCTGGCCCTGCACCACTTCTGTATAAATGTATTTTGTACAAATAGTCGCATTCATGTGCCACTAGTGGATGTGTTACTTTGATCATTTAACAAAACGAGCAGAGGCAGGTAATTAATTTTGGTTATTAGGTGCTTGCCCCGTATTCACAAGTAGGAGCGGATCGTGGTTACTCTGCCTCTGGGGCTATCTTTGCATAATTTCCTTTGTTTGGTAACAATGTGCAATCCAGACGTTGGGAAGAGTCATAAATCCCTCTATGGAGGAATCTGTGTGTTTACTGATACCCATGTACAGTCTGTGTGAATGTGTTTGTGGCCAGGCTCTGCCCACTGACCTAGGCTGTGTTCCCATGGGGGACGACCAGTCAGCACCTGCCATTTCAGGAGGAAGCAAGAGGCCTTGGCCAAATGTGGTGTGCTGGAGTCATGTTCTTCCCAAACTGCTCAATTTTATGTGCTTTGCCCTTCACCCTGTGATTTATGTCAGTGAGTTGAGGAGTCAGTGCTTCCCTTGGTGAATTTTATTGTCATGGGAGCTACTGAAATGGAGAAGTGACCGAGGTCACAGACCAGTGTTTCCCATGTGCAGCACTGCCCGTCCTCCTCCCCTGGCTCCTCAGCATGGGTCATTGGGGTAGCTTGATGAGCCTCAGGATACGTAGCAAAGCCACCAGCCCTTCTGAAATTTTCTGCTAGGTCAAAAGAGCTTCCTTAGAGGTTTATTTTTTCTTGGAGGTGCACACTTTAAGAGCTCCTCCAAAAAATACCAACAAGAGCAGGAACAGATAAAGGTTAAGCTTCCTTTGCATTCCACAAGAGGTCCCAGCTGGTCTTTCTCTTGCAGCAGTAACCCTGGGGCAGAAGGCAATGCTTTTATTTCCTCTCACACTATGCAAAACAAAACCTTAATAAGGCTTGACACAGTTTTCTTCCCCATGTATAGTTTGGGGGGGTTCCCTAAACATCTCTCTAGATGCAGGGCTGCCTAAGACATTCTAAACACTTCGGCTGAAATTCTATTCAAAGTTTTATCACAGTGCTTTGCATGTGGCTGAATTTCAACCATAGTTTCTATTTCTTCTGATTTTTAGGGCCAGAAGGAACCATTATAATCATCTTAGCTGACTCCCATAAGCCAGAGGGTTTTGCTTGGTGATTGGTGCATGAAGCTTGTGGTAGAGCATTAGCACATTGGAAAGGCTTTCAATCTTGATTTAAAAAGTCAAACAACAGGGAGTTTGTCCTGGGCAGTTTACTACCTATCCTGGCTTGTCCTTGTGGATCAATTATCTGAATCACAGAATTTAGGCTCTATAAGAAAAGGAAGCAAAATATAGCAGTTTCCCCCTTCACAATGTAAGCTTCAGATAAGACTAAAAATTGAGTATATTGAGATTTACTTTTTACAGATCAGTAAACAAGTAGTTTCAGAATTTCAGAGAATTACACATTAAAGCAAGACTTATGGAGAGCTGAAGCTTTTTCTTTAAAATATTTGTAGTGAAGTTCCCTGAATGTTATAAACCCCATCATTTTTATGGCAGTTGAAGAGTTTATGTTCTTGGAGGCTTGATTCTGGGGGATAGAGAGGGTGGAAAAATAAAAAAAAAAATGTTCTTTAGCAAGCCAACAGGGAGCTAAGGGTTGACAATTTGCTTTCAAAGAAAAAAAATGTGTATTGCATGTGCTGAAAAAGTGTCTGGATCTGTGCTGGTTTTGTTGCAATCAGCTTCTGCCTGATTGGACTTGTGTTCCAGTCCAGCCCCTGTGAGCTTGTCCTGGAAGTCTGCTGGGTTCACTGCACTCATTTCTGTGTTGGTAAATGGAGTCCCGATATTCAGATTTCATGCCTCACCCTGATCTTGTTTGCTCATTATGGGAGCGCATGACACAAGCTGTAGAGTGGAGAGCTCAACCTTTGCTGGCCTCTTGGGAGAGTTTTGGCGAGGAGCAGCTGCAGGCAGCACCAGCTTTGCTTTCCTTGTTAAGCTGGACCCTTGCAGGAGCATTTCCTTTGGCATCAAGGAGCATTGAAGGTTCCTTGGGAAACGTGCTGGCTCTGAGCCATGAGAACGCTACCGTGAGAGACAAGGACAGAGGGCAGGGTACCAAAAAGTTATGTAACATTAGACAAGTCCAGGTTAAAGTCCTGTGATAATGAAATAAGGGTTGTTCATAGGAACAATCATTTTCTTGGGGTTTTTTGTTTTGTTTGTTTGTTTGGTTTGGTTTTAGTTTTGGTTTGGATTTTGCTTTGTTGTCGTGTGTGTGGTTTTGTTTGGGGTTTTTTTTGGGTTTCTTTCTTACTCCGTAAATGTCTTATCAAAGTTCAGAAAGGGAGTCTCTACTAACAAGCATGGGGAAGAAAATGTCAGCTGAAGGCCAAGTTAATAGTTGTCTATTTATTTAAGACTTTGCTTGTGGATGAGAAGAATAATTGCATCAATAGTCGACTAGGAATTGATATCTGTAACAGTCCTTAAACCACTGGGAACTTGTGAATGGGGTAAGTGGTATAAAACTGGCTGGGTGCTGTTTGACTTCAACAAACCGTAAGGAACCACCAGGAGGTGGTCAGAAGCACAAGGTTGTTCTGCAGGTGCTGCTACTGCCTCTCCTCTGCTTTTTCAGTCCAGGTTTTAGTAGATAAAAATCACTTTCCCACTGAAAAATGGAACATCTTTGACTATCCAAACTTAAACTGAATTCATGTGTTTCATTGTCAATAAATTAAAGAAAAAATTCCATCCTTTGATTATGCATCACCTAAACATCCAGTCTTTCAATATTAAGCTGCTATTTGGACTGTAATGTTTGTGTGTCTTTAATGAGGAGCATTTTATATGTTATGTGGGATACATGTTTTTAAAACACTTTCATTTACTAATGCAGTTGTTCTCTATACTTACATGAGAGAATATCTGAATCACCACATGATGCTAGGTAATTTTTAATTGTATGTAAATGTCAGTATAGGATATACATATATAAGTACACAGTGAAGTCTTTAGGACAGGGAAACATTAACCACAGCTGAGTGGTAAGAACGAGAACAGCAGTCCTCACGTGGGACCAAGAAATCAGAGAGAAAAATCCTTCTTCTCTGTATTTAATTTCAGGATTGATGTATGTCCTGGATTGTGTAGGAACAAGATTTCATTGCCTTTCAAAATGTTCACTGCTGGCAATGGTTATCCTCAGGTTCCACAGCAGAAGTGCCGTTATTGGCAGGGATGTTGCTGGAATGTGTCTGAGGGACACGCGCTGCAGCTCCTCTGCAGGTGCGATCCACTCTGACCCATTCACAGCACAGTAAGTGAGAACTTTCTCAAGGCTCCAATTATTTCCATCTGGCAAAGGAAGGATGCACTTGACACAGGTGTCTGCTGGCCTTTTCAACTCTAAATGGCCCATCTCCAACTGGCTCAACGATGGGACTGTTCACAGAGGAATGGGAAACATCCCTGTGTGCACATTTCCTTTCAGAGCAAATCTTTATACCGCAATGAACCTGTCTAAAATATTTCATCGTGCTTTGGATTGAATTGGTTATCTAGAGAAAAGGTTTGATGCAGGTATTTGCTGCCCATTTTATCTTAAACAGTCTGGAAGAGCTGGTTCTCATGTGCTCTAACCTCTGAAATCAGTAGTCCCAAAGCAATGCGCTTTCTCTTTTTAATTTTAAACTGAAGAGAATCCAGCATACTCTAGCTTTGCTTCTCAAGTTTTGCTCTTTCTTTTCTTTTTTTCCTAATAGGGACAAGCCTTAAGCACAGGTGGCTGCTGTGGTTTTTTATTTCTGATGATAGCTGTTGACCTGCCAACTGGCTATTCTCTTGGTAGTAATAAACAGGTTCCTAATGGTTAAACTTTGTTCCATTTAAATTCTGTAGTCCAAAAATAATCTAGTATTTTATTAACCAGGGAACATATTATTAAACACATACATCATTTTTACCAGACTGTACCTCTGTAAACCTAAGTAGTTTTAAGTAAATGTTTTAGGGTTTTGTTGTTTTGAGTTTTTTTCTTTTAAAAATTTTGGGATAGGCCTCCAAACAATGGAAATTAAAAAGTGAATTGAGTGATTTGTATGTAAGTAGAAGGCCTGGGAGCTGGAAGCTATACACAATTTTGACAGTGTGTTTGAAACTGCATGAGAAAGAGTATCTATCTGACAAGTAGCAGACTCCTTGCTGGTTATGATAGATTCAGAATCAATAGGTGATTTCAAGGAGTATACTTCTCTGGATTATCTTGTTTTATATGAGTTATGACACCTAGATTTTTTTTTTCTTCTATTTACATAACTTGTTTAAAATGTAAAAATCCATTATACTTTCTCAGCTATTAAAAGAAAGGCAAGACCTTCCTGGCATCAGCTGGATGGCCCCTTGGGTTAACTGTGAAAATATCAGAGCTTTCTTATGCTAATGTAGTATGGGTAAGACTCCCGGTATAGCCAACCCATATGGAATTTATATCTCAGTTGGTACACAGGAAAATGAGATTATTTACTCCAGGATGTGGTAATGCTCTCATTGAATCTTTGTGAATGAGTGTGAGTGCTCGGGGAGCTGACAGGCTGCTGTCGCAGGCTCGGCCAGCGCAGCCCGGCAGGCTCTGGTCAAGCTCTTGCACACGCTGCTCTGCCAAAGGACTTCAGCCTTCACCTACAACATCCTTGTTTTTCCATTACTAAGACTTTCCCAAACTCACAGAGCCAAAGGACATGTTAACACATGCCTGCATGCCAGAAGGCACAGCGTGTCTCTGTGACCGGGAAACGCTGGTTATTTAACAATGGACGGAGCTTTCTGCGTTTGTTTTTCACCTGAGTTAATCTTAGCCACCTTAGTATCATTTAGGTCACCTAATATGTTATGTAAGTGAACTGCAGCTGGCCAGCACATCCAAATTTCCTTTCCCCACAATAATGGGAAAAGACAGCTTTAGTTTTCCTCTCGTTGCCTCGTTTGGATGTCACGTGGGTACAGTCCTGTCCTATTGTGCTCTTCTAGAAAGGTCTGTGGGTTCAGCATTGATGATCCAACTCATCCCTTTGCATGACTGAAAACACCACGTGCTATTACAATCAGTAACTTTCACATTGGCATGGCTGCTTCTTCTCCTCAGCAAAAGTGTAATTTCCTTTTTTTTTCCAGAGTATATTCCTGCTCTGCCTTAAAGCATGTGTATTTTTCTACCTTTCCACCTATCCAAACTAAAAAAAAAAAAAAATTCAAAATGGGATTTTCTGGATTGCTCAATTCTTGAAACAACCCATGGCCAAAAATGGGTAGTCCCAGTGGAGAAGGCAGACGGATCAAGAGGAAATAATGTTAAATGGCATGAAGATCAAATGGCCTAATCTAGAAATGTGTGGTCTGGGCCAAATTGTTGTTGTGTAGGTTTTTATTTATTTGGTAATTATTAGTGAGAGAAGACTGCTTACTCTAAGATATTTCCTTATTTTGCCGAATAATTATAACGTATTTGGAAATTTTCTTTGTTTTCAAGAGGTGTTTTTGAAAATCATAATTTTTTAGTAATTTGTGATATACATGCCCCTCTCAATACATATAAAAGTTAAAAAGTGTGCTTCTGATTTTTTAGTGTAAACACAAACTTTTAAATCCACATGAGCTTTTCTACTGAATTATGAAAATTGAACCCAATGGGAAGAAGCAGAGAGAGAAAACGTGGAGATAATTGGTTCAGGGATAGGAGAGCAGTGCGAGAGAAGGGATTGTTCCAGAAACCTTTCTGTAGCCACGTGTCCCTGCAGCAGGGCTGTTCCTCCTGGGGCCATCCATCACACAACGCTGCTTTTCACCGCTTCCCTTGCAGGGGTCGTGCTGGGGGTCCCTCGCAGCTGATCGAGGGAGCAGTGGCAGTGTTGGGTTGCACGGCTGCCACCCTCGAGCTCGGTGTGGAATTTGGGAGCGCCGTGGGACACGCGGTGCTGCTCGTTATCCTGCCCTTACATCTCAGCAGCAGCCTGGCCAAACCTCTGCTCTCCGTGCCTCTGCTCTGCCCCCAGCACCACAGGCACAAGCAATTTTGGGTAAGTCTGTACTGAAGTTTGATTTAATAAATCCCTCTAATAAGTGCAACAAAGGAACAGAAAAGATCCCTTTGGTGGCTGAGCCAGCTTAAATGAGCAGAATGCTTTCTAATTAACAATCCAGTGGTTCGCTTCACATGCTTGGCTTTTTATAAAAAGCAAAGCAAAAAATACTTTCAAAGCATTCAAAGACATCTTTGTTTTAAAGGAGCGGAGAAATGCTGCTCTATCCACTGACCACCACCACCACTGATCCTAAGGCCCTGCAGCCCCAGGTCACTCTCACAAAATGGTTGCCAATATTTTCTCAGCAAACTCTCTATTGATTGCATAAATACAGTACAGTACCCATGAGGTGGTGTTGACCTGTCACATAGTAAAGATGTGGCAAGCCCCATAATTCATTACCAGTTGGAAATAGAACATCATTGGAGAGATAAGGATAACAATGACTTTCCATCCAATGATAAATTACTAGCAGCTGCATTATTTTCCCTCACTTATATATGGCTCTCTTTATTGAATTTAGCTTGAGATAAATAAATGATCTGCCAGGAGCCTGGTTAATATTACTTCTCTGGGACCCATTTCAGGCCCAACTAGGTTTTTGCTGATAATATCTTTAAGCTTTTCAGTAGGGAGAGACATAACATTTGTTTCTGACAAGAACCCTATGTCGCCTTATCTGTTTCATTTGAGAGGCCGTCGACCTCAGCTTCTTTAGTTAAAATGAGAGCTTTACTGTAGAGGCTAAGTTCCTGAACTTGACTCTCTTCTTACAATGAGATTATATGTCCCGGTTGTAAATTTGAAGCCACACATGATATACAGTTATTCTTAGCATTTCCTGTTGATCACAGGGTGGTATTGATTGCCCCTGCTTTTGAGTCGTTCTCTGATTTGTTTGAAAAGGAATTCCATCTTTTTTTGTATTATTATTTTTCACCCCACAATAATATGTGAGCTTATTGATGCACAGTCATATTTAACGTCAGGCCTTTGTTCCATTTGCAAATGACAGTGTTTTTTTTACAACCTCTCCCGCCTCCTTCCAGCTTAGGAAAGACATCTTAACAAACATATCCACTTGGTTAAAAATAAAAAAAGCCAGTCTAAGAACAAAAGATTAACTTTCTGTGAATCAAGATGCCAAAGAAGGCACTTGAAGTCCAAAATTCTTTTTGTTACAATGAAATAATTCCTGTACTGCTTCAGTGATCTTGGCTTTGCAGGTTCCATTGGAAAATTCGAAGCAGGGAGGGGATGGAGTGGAGGTGTGAGGCAGCAGGCGTGATCAGCCTGTGCTGCACTCCTCCAGTTACTGTTTGGATACCTCCATTGTGGTATTTTTGTTATTTCTGGGAAGCTCTATCATCAGGTTTTAGATTAAAATCGGACGGCTGCCATTTTTCATACAGCGTGAATTAGAGGAAATTAAACCCAACCACTTCTGATAAATCCTCTCATAAATAAACTGGCTGGTGGTGTTAAATATAAGTCCAGCCACAGTTTGATTCACATTGTAGAGAACAAAGAACAAGTTCTGCCTATTTTAATGCCCCGTCATCATTATTGTTATTTATACTTTAGGAATGCCTTGAAGGCTCCAGCTGAGTTTGGAGACCCCATCTGCTAAGTGCATAATCAGACTTGCCTGGAAGGGTTTGCAATAGGAATAAGATAGAAAAAAAAAAAAAGGAGGGAAAAGAACTGTTATACCTCCCTGTGCCTTTTACTTGAGCCTCGGTTTTCTGAAGTAAAGGAGGGAAAGCAGTCCGCTCAAGGCAGCAAGGAAAGGCTTTGGCAAGGTTGGCAACTTCCAAAAGATCCTCTGAGCTTCTGCCAAGTGCCTTGATGTAAGACCCATCCCTACAGTCTTTTTGGGGGGTCACCTGTCTTCTTTATGCTTTCCTACTAGGCAAAAGTTAGAAGATAAAATGGGAATATGACGATAAATCTCTTTTATCTGATGTTAGAAGAATTCGCGGTTAGAAAAAGAGGCACACCCTAAATAGCATCTTGCATGGATTCATGTAAAAGAAGATATAATCTGTATGCCTTTTAATTTTAATTTGAACAATGTCTTGTCTTGAAATGAAATAAGGAAAATTTGCCTTTTTATATAATAGGAGTAATTTTGGCTATTTACTATGTCACATCAGAAGATAAAAAAATCTTGCACAATGCTCCTAAAAGGCAGAAAAGTTAATGTCTATTAAATCAGAAAAATAGGACAGTCATATGACATGCAACTGGTGTCAGCCAGAACCCATTCCTGTTTATCTTGAGAGACTGACAGGACCTTCTCGCCAATAATTATTAGCTAAACTCTTCAGAAATTAATTTCACTTACAATCACAAACACAGGCAGTGGGGGAAAATAAAAAAGAGTGGTGGATATGAAATAAATTATTTGTTGCCAAAGAATGAGAATGCATTTTCCATTTCTGCTGTGCTGCCATTCTAATGTTTCCCTGAGTACCCAGAAAGTATCAGGATGAGATTCACACACTTGCACAAAGCCAAATTAAAGAAGCTTCCTGCAGAGCTTTCCACAGAAGACTGAATTGACTTTGTGCCCTCGTGTGTACATGGTGTGTGAGCAGAGGGAGGCGAGGGGACTGCAGCAGTTGTAGCAGTACCCAGAGCAAGCTGGGACAGCAGTTCAGGGGGTTCTGACCAGAGATTGCACAGCTTTTGTCACCAGATTACAGATCTCATTTTCTGTGGGGTGAGCCCTTTGGGCCTGGAGGTGCAGGGATTGCTTCTGGGAGGGGTGAAGTCCTCAGACACTCCTCACTTCTGTCCAAACCATGTCCCTGCAGAGGGGAGGGTGATACATGTCACTGGAAAAGTTGACTCTGGTGAATCATTCTTGCTGAGATCCTGTGCAGTGGGGGATAAATGCAGCCTCTCGTTTTTGTGAGCCTCAGAAATGGAATGCTGAAGTCACTTGACCAACATGAAGGGAGGCTCAGGTGGGAATAAAACCATTTTGGATTTGATTAATAGAGCACCCCTCCTTTCCTTGTTAAGAAGGGACTGCTTTTTCCTGATACATAGGTAGTGCCTGGATTACCAGCCATGGTAATCTGCCATTCATCTGTTGCTCTGTACTTTCTCCACTCTGCCATGGAGGACTCTTGATCTGTATTGCTGTTTCCACAGAATTGGGTTTTCTACACAAACCATACCTAATGCACAAAGTATTTTCTTGATCTACTCTCAGGCTACCAGAGATTTTAATTTCAGTGAGCTGCTGAGAGATTTTAGAGCATTACATTGTCAGTACATCTTTGACAAGACTCTTCTGCAAACTCTGGCAGAAGCAGTGTAGCTTCTGTATCTGCCTCTAAATCTGGTTTGGTTCAGCTGAACCACAGACTCCTTGTGTTTTGATGTTTAGTCAGCCCTCACTGTGACCACCTGTGTGCAGTGACACTGCAGTAACTCCCCTGCCAGTCACTGGATGCCACCTTTACAGGCAATTAGGCCCCTCTCTGGTGATGATGATTATCCCTCCCACTGGAGTCACTACAGCTGATTTACAGCAGCAGATCACACCAGTGCTCTGTGGTTCCTGCCAGGGTCAAGTGTGCAGGTTTAAGCTGCCTTCCTCGGTGGTGGTTCAAGAGTGGTGTCAGTCACTCGCAGTGTTGCTCACAGACACCTGGGCCAAGGCCAACAACTCAATTCACGTTATTGGCCGAGTAAGAAAAATGCCACTGGTGCTGACCTTGTCATAAATCTGCAGCCCCTGTCGCCATGCCACCAGCTGTCCAGAACAGCCTTTTAAAGACTGATTGTATCTGTGTTCTGGTTGCTAAAATTGTTTGGGCTTTTTGTTATTTCAGCTCTGTGGTCTCAGAGGAGCAAATTCCTCAATAATTTTGCTTTCTCATCACCGCTCTGTACTGTGTGCCAGCGAGGCTGGAGAACAAGGCTGTCTTTAAATGAGAAAGCCCTGCCTTTTTCTCCTCGCAGTCGTACAGGTTAAACACGACTTCTCGCTTCTGTCATTCGTCCTCTTTAGAAAACCCCAGACTGCCAAGTGCAACCTCATTTGCCAGTTTCCAGGGGATGGCGAGCACTTATACCTGAATCATAAACCCTGAAGGAAAGGCCTTATCTGATGTGGTACACCAGGCTTAATGGGCTGGTCTGTGCAGCTGCATCACCTTGGGTAAGAGCTTCACCAGCGCCTCTTCAGAATAACCTGCTTGATGTGACACGCAGAGCGCCGAAGGACACGGCTGTTTGTGTTTACAGAGCTCGCACCTCACTGCTTCCAGTGGTTCTTTGGTGGCAGGATCTGACTGAGCAATATTCTGAACTGGTTTGATTCAGTTTGAAATTCCAGCTCTGCAGTAAGATTTTGGGTTGAATGAGGTTGGACCAGTTATCACCTCTCAGCCTCACTTGTAGGATGGAGCTGCATTCATGTGTTGATGATGTAAGACTGAAGGGAGGCTTTGCTTGTAGCCATTATTGCTGAACCAGTTGTTCTGATGATTTACCCAGAAAGCCCTTATAAATATAAAATTTCTTTCCTTTTTTTTTTTTTTTTTAAATTCTTGAGCAGATGGAAGGCTTAGATGGAAAGGAATAAAAACATAATTTGCCAAAGCCCTCAATTAATCATAATCAGGTTTGTGCATGTTATACACTAGAAGGGTAACAACAATGAAACACAAGGAGAAAAGGATGCTTTCCTCAGGCAGTTCTGGAGACATAAAAGCAATAAAGAAGCATACTTCAGAATAATGTGGAGATATATGAGTGCACTAAATAAAAATGCTTCTTTAACGTACTGTAAAAATAAAGATGTTTAGTTAGATTTATCATTCTTGTTATAAACAAAAATTGATCCCTTGGACTACAGCACTGGCTCTGAAAGTATCCAAGGGATGGTTGCAGCCCACTATTTTCTGTAATTACTTAAACATTGTTTTATTTGTTAAAGAGCTAACTGGATTATTCCTTCTTTTCACTCCAAGGACAATATATGGGGCACTTGATCATGCAGATAGGGATTTTTGACTTTCACACTATATTCGAGCCATGTTTTAATTTGGTATACTGAGAGGAATGGTTTGCTTATTATTTTCCATGGGTCACATCCAGACCTGTGAAAAGACATTTTTAAAACCAGTTTTACAAATAGCAACACATGGTAATTGAAAGCACCCCCACTCCCCAAATCCGCTCTTGATTGACTTGAGAACATTCAAAACTGGTGAGATTCATTTCTGCAGCCTCATTCAACCATTGCAATGAGCAAATGAAACAATTGTTTTATTTGTAAGAGGAGATTATCCCTTGAAGGCAGATAGAAGGATACTGCCTACAGAACCCCATTTGCAGGCACAAAGAGCGCTTAGTCAATTTTTGGCAGTGATACTGAAGCTATTAGTTTTGGATATGAGTTCACTGATGTTCAGTGCTGTAGATTTCCAGTTAGTTCATGAAGGGCCTTTAAAATTACACACAGAGCTTCATTAATTGCCTCAGAAAAGAAGCAACAAATATCAGGCCCTTAAAGTGCGTGTGCACAGAATGGCCATTGATTTCAATGAATATTCCCCACTGGGGAAATGGTCCTATGTCCTGGGAAGGCAATCACAGTTCGTACAGTAGTTGCATCAGCATTGCCTCAAAGTACAAGGGCTTTGGCAGGATCAGGCCCTCATAGCTGCTTCCTTTCCTTTCCTTTCCTTTCCTTTCCTTTCCTTTCCTTTCCTTTCCTTTCCTTTCCTTTCCTTTCCTTCCCTTCCCTTCCCTTCCCTTCCCTTCCCCTCCCCTCCCCTCCCTTCCCCTCCCCTTATTACATTTTATATACATGTCCACACACACACATCTATATAATCCTGATCCAGTGTGTTAGAAGTCTAACAGTGAATGTGTTAACTCAAGTTAGAGACCAATACAAGATGACAAAGTCAGGGTCTTTCAAAAGAAATAAATGGAAATCCATGTCTGTGGTCTTGAAGGGTTTTTTTTTGTCCTTTTTCCATTTGATAGAATGCACATTTGTTCTGCAAACAGCTATCCATAAAGGAGAATTTCCTATGCCTTCCTTGCAAACGGCACAACCTCGTGTGATCCCTGATCACAACAAATTGATTTATTTAAATAAAAATAATGATCTTCTTTCCTTTCTCCAGCCCCAGCAGCAAAATCCTGTGTAACCCTGATCAGCAAATTGATACAGTTATCTTCTTTTACCCTCCTTTCTCAAACCCAAACAATGCCACCCTGATCCCCAAGTAATAAGAAAATGATTTATGCAAACAAAAATAATTATCTTTCTTTGCTCTCCACCCTCTGACTGTATAATCTCAGCAGCTCCTTGTTTAAAAAATTGATTTATTTAAATTAAACAAATAGTGATCTCCTTTTGACCTTTATGGAGCACCTCTGTGACGGACTCTTACCACTGCAACCACCTTACCCATATGCTTAGAATGATGTATTTTAAAATATTACAGCACTTCAAACTAACCTTGGTGCTTTGTGATCCCTTTAATCAAAGCTCATGGGAGCTCTGTTCCTGTGAAATGAAATTAGGACATGTGTCATCTAAAAATCAGAAAAGTTAAATGTCACTGGACCATCACTGGCAAAACTTTCATAGAGCAGAGGCAGAGTCCTGCTCATCAATGGTTCCACTGACATGATCTTGTTCCATGTTTGACAGTCCTGAAGGTGTATAAATACATATATATGTACATATATTTGTGTATTTTTTACTGTGCTGGTTTTATTTAAATTTGTATTTTCTGTGCTGTCCAACCGATGCCTGTGTTTTTGTGCAGCTGCTACTTAAACAGTCATTTGGGCATTATTCAGAATTACATAATTACATGTGCCATAAGCAAAAGTGCAAATAGTCCCACTTAGCACCTAATCAGATGATATCTGTTGTGAAATGCTGGCGAAGGAGCCAATAGATATGACTTTGCTATTAGCTCTGCTTCTTTGGAGGCCAGCACGGACTGCAGCTGGAATTTGGCAGAGATGGAAGAGGGATTAAGTGATAGTGGGAGCCTGAGTGTGTTGTATACAGAAACATTCTTTCCTCGAATGAGTTTCTGTGGTGTGCGATGCTCAGAGCAGGACAGTGCTGTTAACCAGGCTCCCAGATTCTGGAATACTTTCATTTCTTGCAGTTCATTCACACTCTGTTTCTGCTTTGATTTCAGACCCACGGTGCTCCCCGACAGAAGACAGTGACATGACAGGAATGGTGACACAAGGCTCTTACTGTTACATTCAATAATTGATTCTCCTGGATGGATTGTGACTCCCTAAAGGTTGCAAAGAGAGGTAAGAATGATTGGACAGCTTCAAAAACATTAGTTCCTTCCAAAGTCAGAAAGTTTTCAGTCCCTTGCATCCTTCCCCTTCATGGTCTGGCACTCTTTGGGACTCTGGAAATACATGGAAAAATCATTAAGAGAGATTGTCTTTATAAACCAGGCATTTTCTTCTTTAATTTTTGGGTAATTTTGAGGGTTTTTTTTGTAATGTTCAACACTGAATTGGGAATCACCATGTGAAAAACCTGATTGTGTCCATTTTTATGATTGTCACAAGGTCTGCATGGGAAATCCAAATGAAAGGGAAAACATTGCAAGAACTGCTCAAGAAACTGCAAGTAGAAATATAATACCTCTAAAGGTTTTTTTTTCTCCTTTTTTTTTTAAAATTTGAAATATTTTTTTTTATTCTTCCAACATCCAAATAATTGAGGGTTTTGCATGTGGACACCTTTGTAGATACAATCTTGTAATATACTTGGGTATTTGTTTCAGAATATTCTATTTCAAAATTCAGTCCTTCCCATGCATTTTCATTACCTTTACCCTGACTCTCACAGTGGAATGAGGTGAGACTCACGCTATAACATTATGCAAAAATGGTCCCCTAAACAAATAATAATCTTGTTCTGAAATGATACGCAGAAGATTATTAGAGCTGCAGCCTTTTAAAATATTCGGCCACTCTCTATTGACTTGCCAGAGAGGCAAGTATTTCTACAGATGGCTTGGAATTAGTAGAACATGAAATAATGTCAATGGTACTGGTAAGAGGATTAACCAGCAGTTCTGATGTTATTGAACGGTTTGCAGAGACCCTATTAAACAGCCACATCAGTCCACAGGTCAGCCCTGCAGTTCTTCTGCTAAGCAAACACAGATGGAGAGCTCCCTTTCACAGCCATCATTTCATGCCTTTGACACATGTTGGGCTCCTGGGACTCAGTGGCATATTTACAGCCTGAACATTAAAGATTCCTTTTTTTACATCATTAGAACCCATGTCTAAGTCAGCAGAAAAAGGAAAAGCAGGAGCCCAGGACAGTGGGGATGGACCCCAGCAACACCAATGTATCAATGAGAAATTAAGCTGCTCAAAAGCTCCCTGATGAAATGCAGGGGGCTTTTTCAGTTGCTGACAAAATTTCTCCATAAGAATCCAGTCAGTTTTAAATCTCTTTTTCTTTCGGGTTGATCTCTGTGTTTTGCCAAAGCTGCCTATGAAGTCGCAGTGGTTGAGTTTCACAAGGCGAGAGGGTTCAGCTCATTCAGCATTGCCAGGCCTCTGTGCTTCTTCAAAGTTTGTGCAGATTTTCTGGGACTACAAATTGGCCAGAAGAAATTGAGGGAATGGTCTGTCTTACAATATTCCTGTTCCTTTCTGTTCCAACAGAAACTTTGGCAGTTCTTTAACATTTTCCTCAGTTTTTTTTTTTCTCTGAAACTAGGATTCAGAAATTAGAGAAAATAAATAACACAACTGTGATAAAAGAGGTATTTTTTAGATATGCAAAATGCGCACTTATATATGTGGATTGAGATCAAGGTGGGACAGGTTTGTCTTGTTTATCTGAATAGTTTTACGTGTCTCAATCCTGAAAACTTGTCAGTTTCCAAAAAAAAGATATAGGTATAGACGTGCTGTGTTCAAGGTAGAGTTCCTGAATGTAAAGGTTGTTGACAAAGAATTTGTATAGAAAGAAGAAGATAAATCAAGTGATAAAATACAGAGCTTTTGGTCAATAATTATTCAATATGATGCAAATTTTAAGTGAAATTTCCGGCATACAACTGCTCCACATGTAGCCACTTCCTCCTGCAAGAGGAAATAAACACACAACCAGAGAGTGTAACAATGAATTACATTCAACCTAGAAGTGCTTTAGCGTGTCTTCAAGTGCTGCTCCCTGCTTCAGTGCTGGATTATAAATTAGCATGGAATCCCACAGGCATGGCAAGGTATTTGTGTAGTGTTCTGATTGCTCAGACACTTCCAACAAATGTACAGTCAGAGCAGAAATTGGAGTATCACGATCTCCCGCTTTATTTCATTTATTTGTATTTAGCAAGTGCTGGAATATTACAAACCACCAAGCACAGCTGTAGCTGGAATATGGTTTCCAAATCTTATTTACAGTAGCTCTCACTCACCATGGGTAATGGTATATTAGTGCATAAGTAGCTCCATTGATTTCAAGAGATCCATTAGAGAGATTCTATTCCTTTTAGCTGAGTGTATCCTGATTTGGTCCCATGATTGAAATGTAGAAAGATCTCCTTTACTAAAACGTTCTTAAATGCACAACCAGTTTGAAAAAATCCCTACTCCAAACCCTCACCCAAAAGCTTATAATAGTGCAAAATACTGATGGGGCCAGAGGGATGCAGGTTTTGCAATATTTTATTTCCTTGCAGAAGCAGTAATACAAGTTCTTTAGTTATACATAGATGAATGTGCATTCCATGTGCTGTTTTCAGCTGTGTGCTTACACCAATCCAAAATCCCAAAGAGAAAAGGAAAAGCTGAGATTCACATCAGTAGCAAAGAACATCAGGTGATGTTGATTTAAAGAAAACATTAATCAATCCAGATTTGCTTGGAACCGGGCCCAGGTTCACTCAACAGGTTGGTGAACCTTAGCAAATGTTTCTGTTACTCTGTTCTGTGTTTTGACTTTGTAATGTGATCTGAAATCATCTGAGTTTCATGTGGTTTTGTTGTGCATGGTTTGGAACGCTCGTGGGGCAAATCCAGGGAAAGACAGAGGTGCTAAATTTTGCATGACGTGCTAAGGTAAGAAGTGTTTCACTCTTCCTGACACTCCCTGATACCAAAGTGAACAACAGTTGATGCTGTCAGCACAGTTTTAAAAGAGCAGACAGTCACTGTCTGTCAGGCTCCTTGTGTCTCCAATAGTCTTTATTTCAGAGCCAACAGACAGTCTTCAAATCATACCCTGAAAAACCCTATCAGGAGTTTTGGACTGTTATTTTCTTTTTCTCTGTCTCTGGTAAATGTCAAAAGTTTTACTGCATAGGCAGGTACTGGAGTTCTGAACGGTCTGTTATATTTCTTGATGTATATTGGTTTGAAGAAGTTTTATAGTGCTTCTAAAAATTAGGTTTTTATGTTGAGTCTGTGGATGAACAGCTTGTGTTTTAACTTCATTCGGTTTGTATCTGAATTCATAAATAGGTGTACTCAGCCTCCATAGCTGGATATAAAGTATTTAAGATCCATCTACACCAATCAGGTAAAAAATATGATGAGGTGACACTTTCTATTAATTTTATTTTTAGTCCAGACTAGAGCCCAGAGCAATAGAGATGTGAGACACTCTGCACAAAAAACAAAATCTAATTCATCAGAGGATGCCAAATTTTTCATTCTGTTTCAGGGTGAGCAACAGAATTTTGCTGGAGCTGGGATTTTGGAGAGAAAGACAGGTGGGAGAGGCTGTTTATTATTTTACACTGATTCACTGCCTCATAACTGAGACCTGTTTTTGGATCACTGGGATGGCAGGGGGCTTAGAGAAAAGGAGGTCACTGAGTGTAGTTTAGTGGCCTGGCATATATACACAGTCAGACTAGATAATTTAACTGTCTATCCGGCCTTAAACCTGAGGAAACTCAAAGGAAAAATCAAAGTCTGCAGAGGTAATTGGTAAGAAAAAGATGTAAGAGGCTGGAGTGTCCTTTAATGCCCCCAAGGTCAGCATTCCCTAAGGCATCAAGGAGACTGGGGTACAGCCACACGGGGAATGGTCCTGTCCATTCACAAGTACAGGAGGAAGGAAGATCAGCTTGCCAGTAATATTCAGGTTGGAGCTGATCTCTCTATTCTCCTCTAAAGATTTCAGTTTGCACCCGCTTGCATTATTGCATTTTTCCACTAAGGTTGTCTCACTTATTTAACTTGACACAGGGAGCCCCCTCTGAGGTCTTTGAGATTCCAACCAGCATTGGAAGTGACAGCCCAGATAACGCAGGTAATCATATCAGACCTTGGGGGACCGCACTGACTACTTTTTAATTGATAATTCCAAGTTTCTGTAATAAATTTATTTCTTAATTATATACATCATGTCATACATGGTGGCTAATGATTACCACTAGCTTAAGTTTGCAGCCTTCAAGACATCCTCCTCCCTACCATATAATCATAATTTTCCTTCCAAATTAAGATTGTCTCGGAAAGAAAATGAACAAAACCTGCACATTAAATCCAATTCCTTCCAAATAAAACAAAAGTAGGTGAATTTAAGATACTAAGTTAAGTAAGTGATTTTAATTAGCGGATCATTTCAGGAAGATCATAAAACATTTAAATAACACTGAAGTTATGTATATTTAAGCAGTTTTATGGAGAATTAAAGTCTTAAATGGTAAATTTCAAATGTAAATACAAAAGTTGATGGAGGAATGTTAATTGCTTTTCCTAAGTTTCTCACATGGCCTAGATGTTATGAGAAGTATCCAGAATTACATTCATAGTAATAATGTGCCCAATTCAAAGCTTATTAAAGTCCTTGGAATTTTTCCATGGATTTTTGCAGTCATTGTATGAAAACAACAAATGCTTTTCAATGTCTAACTTCCAGTACTGTGGAAGTCACTTATATGTCAAAGTTATATATGTGATGTCAATATTGTAACATAATGGTAAATTTTTAGCTCAAAATTCCTTTTAATAGCCAAGAAATTTAAACTGACCTTGGGAACTTATCCAGTTTCCTCTTAAACAAATAAAATTACATTTACAGCAACAGACATTTTACACCAGCAGATGAGTTTACATGAAAGAAAACTTATACACCAGGAGAAGCTGGTCCAATTGGACAACAAAAATGTGCCAACAAATTGAATTATCAAGAATGTGAATTCTCACATGCCTGTTTGTAGCTCAGCAATACTCTCACATTATTTTTTATTTAAATAGATCAAATGAAAACTTAGTTTTACAGTTTGATAATAATGAAATGCATAAAGCTTGAAAATAATGAAATTAAAATCAGGGGTAGTAAGGCTGAAAAGTCGTGGTGTGTACATTTTCTAAATTCCTTCTTGTGAACCACTTGGAAATGAATATCCCATTGGAAGAAGGAGCACAGAAAGCAGTCCTCAGCAGTTTTCCTTGATTCTCTGAAATCATTTGCTTTTCTGTGAGAGCCCGGAGGAACCACGGCCACATCTCTTCCCATGTCAGTGTCAGATTGCAGATGGAAGTGGATGCAAGCTTTTTACTCTATGTAGACATAGGAGTCACATTGCAGGGGCACCAGCAGTCAAAAAAAAAAAAAAGTGGGAATGCTGTCACTGGGATCTCCTTGAGATGAAATTGTTGGCATGTGTGAGGAAAAGATACTTCAAGACTTGTAGTTCTTAGTGCCCAAAAAAAAAAATCCAGAAGAAACATTTTTTTTTTTTTCCTCTAGAAAAGATTCACCGCGACCCTGTGCTGGAATGATTTATTTCAGAATTAGGTAGCAGCTTAGGCTGTGCAAAGTTTGTTTCCATTTGGTCCCTGGCGAGCCAGGTTCCGTTGTTTTTCCCAGGGAAAGCTGTCCAGGATGGCAGGTGAGGCAGTGCCCGGCTCTGCCGTGCCCCAGAGCCTGGTGGAGGTGACGCCAACCTCAAAGGCTGTCCAGAGCCTCCACGGGCATTTCTGGGCCAGGGATGTGTGTTCATGGCAGGAGTTCAGCCTCGTGGAGAAGCCACCCTGCCCATCTACGTGAGACAAGGGCTGGGGCAGCACAAACCTGCTCTTTTCTTCCTCCTCCAAGCACTGAACATCCCCGTTGTGCACAGTCCGAGGCACACGATCCAGGACGTTGCTGTGCCTCTGTTTCTTCAGCTGTTGGATGGGGATATTATTCTGCTCTTGTGTTGGATGCTGAGAGGGTTAATTAATTATGTTTATGAAACCCTTTGAGATTCTCAGATGAAAGGTGGCTTTGGAATTGTTAGGTGTTATTATAAGAAAAAAAGAATGATTTTATTGCTTTATGTTAATGGTTAACATCTGCACCACAAAACCTGCTTGATCACATAAAGATTCTGCTAAGCATTTAATCCTAATTTGCAGGCTGATGCATATTCATTTTATTTAGAAGATTAATTTAGTCATCAAAGGTTAATCTGCCTCGGGTTTGTAATTAGACAGAGCAGTGACTTGGCGTCTCTGGGCTCACCCAGGTTGCACTGGGCTTTCTGAGTGGGCAGGGCTGTAACTGTCACCAGTTTTCACTTCCAGATAGTGCTCAGAGAGGGCTTAATTTTTGGTGAAATGGTGAGTGGTAAAAGCCTTGGCCAGTTTGAAGATTGAAAATAAAAGGAGAGGCACAAGCCAATGAACAGTCAATATAGTGAATCTCAGAATTCTGCTGTAATTCATCCCTGGCAGGCTTACTCAATGCAATGTCAGGGGAATAAGCAAGGGATTTTTTTTTATATGTGCATGTAAAAATGGTTTAGCAGATTTCACAATCTTTGCTGTATGAATCCTGCCCCTCTTTCAAAATTACTGATTAGCAGTATGCAGAAAGTTTCTGAAATGAAAGGCTGTGAGGCTTTCTGTGGAAAATCCCAGATTTTAACTTTTACCTGCTGTTAGGAGACACTGTTAAAAGGTTATAAAATGTGACCTGTAGCTGCTTGTTCCCCTGAAAATTAAGCCTTTTGTGCTTAAGGTTGCCTCCTTTAATCAGAAGTCACTAAAGAAAATGTGGTCCTTGTGTAGAACGAAAATCACGTTTCCTTTGCAGGTACACCAGAAGGCATCTTTAATTACTGTTTATAAAGCTGGCTGTTAGTAAGTGTGAAGGATTATTAGTGCCAGGGCATTGTCTTTTGAAGTGAGGAAGAGCAGTGGCTGCCTCTGCCACGTGCTCACGGTTTTCCCGTTGGGAAGCAGTGGAGAGGGCGATCTCAGAGCGGGTGTGCTGCGCCATGTGCTCATGGTTTTCCTTCTGGGAAGCAGTGGAGAGGGCGATCTCAGAGCGGGTGTGCTGCGCCATGTGCTCATGGTTTTCCTTCTGGGAAGCAGTGGAGAGGGCGATCTCAGAGCGGGTGTGCTGCGCCATGTGCTCATGGTTTTCCTTCTGGGAAGCAGTGGAGAGGGCGATCTCAGAGCGGGTGTGCTGTGCCTCGGTGCCTCAGCACGGCGTGGGGCAGCCAGGTGGCCTCCAACAAACTGGGGGATGGATGGGATGCCAGGGTGACTTGGGATGTGCTCATCCTCACTGCCAGCGGGGATGGCATTGCCAGAGGGCAGATCTGAGCTTTGGGGATCCAGCTCACACAGGATGCGACGTGGGAAGCTCACAATGGGAGATAGGGCTGGGAAATGGCAGAGGAAAACCTTGCAAATGGAAAATTTGTCTTAAAACCAGTGGTTTGCCCAATGTGAAATCAATACATGCTGCAAAATAAGTAGTGTAAATGAAAATCATGGTATTAGAATTTAGGAATTTGGCCAAAGTTTTACATTTCATTGCAGCTTGGCTTTGGTTGAGTTCAGAATCCAGATTCCATGGAGGGGGTTTGGTTTTTTTTCCCAGCACAGCTCTCACATCTCTATTATGATTTGCCAGTTTTCCCCTCCTCTTTCTGGTGCAGAACCTCAGAAGCATCCAAGAAAGTATTTTGGAGAACATAAACAGTTCTTAATTGAGAACAGCCCAAAATCAAGTTAAGTGCTAGCTCGACTATCAGAATATAAATGAAACTCTTTAATAAAAATATTGTATTTTAATTATTATAAAGAACAAGCAGCCTAACGTGAAAAAGCTTTTAACATAGCAGTTATTTGCTTGATAGCTGATAAGTTAATTTTGGACAGATGATTACAGCTCTTGCTTCTTGTCTTCTTCTCTTTCATTTTTACTTGATCTAATGAGTGCTTACTGATTTTCATTTGGACTTGTGGTGAACTCCTAATTCAATTGCTAATAAATTCAGATTGTTTGAGGCCTGTTATTGAAATCAGGTTTCCCATTTCCAGTTTAGAAAGCCAATGGCATTTTGCTGGTGTTTTGGAGGAAGTTGGAAGTATTGTGAAACTGATGATTTGCGAAGCTGTTTTCAGGCTGACCCATTGGTAATCAACAGTAAACACGTCTCACTTTGTTCTTTACAAGAAAGATAACCAGCCATGCAATGAGAGCATGTGATGGCAATTCACTATAACTGGGGAAAAAATCCCAAACAACCAGAGTAGGTGTCACTCCAAGCAGGTACTGAAAAATGTTACTGTTGCATCGTTCAAGCCCTTTTTTTTTTGTAGCCAAGAGAGTGGAATTACACACACGTTTGCCACAGATTTTAGACTATTTATGCTGTTTTAGTTTTCTCCTCAACCTGAACCTTTAGTGTCTTCACTTGCATCTTAATCCTGAGCTGATTTGTCTGAATGGTAGACAGGTACCACTGAAATGTGGATCGTGAGCTTCATCTGTCATCCCTGCTGCTGGATCATTGACTTCAGTGAGCTTCCAGAGGAATGAGTCTGGCCCACAAGAGGATGTGAACTGTCAAGAAGACAAACCTCTTTCTCATCTATTTGAAATGTTTGTGGGAAAGAATGCCCTAAATATTTAGCAGGTTGTGTAATTTGAGAGGCAATGCAGGGGTTTTTTTAATTTTATTTTTCTCCCTACCTTTCCATTTTCTTTATTAAATAGATGAAAACCTTGCCTTAGGCCCAGTGTGCTTATGACAGGGAAAAAAATATCTGCCAGAATCTCCATTATTGCTCAGGCCTGTGTATATTGCTATTGCTCTTGTATTTGTAATGGCAAAAAGTGACGATGTTGCCTATGAAAAATCCTGTTTGCAGAAAAATACCCTCTTCCCTCCACCTTTTCCAAAGCCAGCATAGTGTGTAAAGAATCCAGGAGCACTTTTGTTGGTTCTGTTAATGCAGCAGGGCTCAAAGCAGCGTGGATGTAGGGGCTGGGCACGTGTGTTGTTGTGGTGATGTAGCCGAGTGGTGAAGCAGGAGGAAGCAGAGCTGTTTTAAGCCAGTTTAATCTCCTCTCCCTTGCATGTTTGGGAGTCAGTGCAGCTACACAGCATCAGTCAAATCTGCTGCAGCCCACCCTGGTTCCTGGTGGATAGAAGATCTAATGTGGAATTTCAGAGCTGCAGACTTCCTCCGTCCCCACTGAGGTCACCCATGTGAGCCCTTCCGAAAGGCAGCCAAACTCATCGCCTGCTTCAGCCACCATCAAAGGTCCTGCCCCTTCCTCTGTCAGCTGCAGGGAGCTGCAGTGAGTCAGCCTTGGGTGGAGGGGAGAGATTCTCTGCCCAGATTGCCAGCTCAAGCTTGCCAGGGCTTTATCTCGTGTTCTTAGGCAATGGGTTAGGTTCTGCTCCTGGAAGAGCTCGGGGTTACACTCAGAGCAGCAGCACAGTCCATCTGCCTCGGCAGCCCAGTGCGGAGCAGGACCCCGAGAGACACCGTGTCCGTGCTTTAATGGTGCTGCTCTGCATTTCAGACGTGAAAAGGGGTGGCACAAGGCTGGTGAATAATGCTGAGCATGGGAATATTCTCCCTGGGAGTGGGTTAAGGGTATGTGTAAAAATGCACATTTTTGCACCACTGAATATATACAACACTGTCCGCAAAATCAGCATTTTGGAGCTTTTTGAGCGTTCTTAGCATTTCTCCCTTGTGCAGGATGCCTCTGAAGCAGATTCTCCTTGGCTGGGATATCTAGGCAGCAGGTCCCTGGCACTGGTACCTTTCTCTCCCAGAGGTGTGCCAGCTCCAGGCCTGGTTGCTGGTACCTTCAAAGGATGAGAAGTTGGCAGCTCCTTTGGCTTCTGTGCAACCGAGTGCTCCTCTTTCCCAGCAGAAAGATCTCTGCTTTCTGCCTTTGCCCTGGCCTAAGGCTGAAATGTCTTTATCACATTTACCCTGTGGGCACAGGAAGTGATATTATATAAGAAATAATTTTGCAACCCTATTTCTACTAATCATTGCCACTCCTACCATAATAACAGACAGATGCAACATACACAATTCATGTTTCTATTATTTTTTGCTGCAGTTTGCATGTGTTTTCCATTTAATTACAGTATATGAATTTCATATCTCTCATTTTTCCCTTTCTTACATTTAAAATTGAATTTGATATCTGTGATATATAGATAGGCCTGTGGTAAATCATTTGATGCACTTTACACTCTTAAGTCTGTCTCTGCAAATCTCTTAAGTGCTCTGAATATTTTCCAGTTTTGTTGGTGATGCAATAGTATCTGGGTTACTATTTTAGTAGTTTCTGCCCAAGACAGAAGAGTAGCTTGAGAATTTAAAGAAGCTTTGCTTGACAACAGTACCAACACCAAAACCAATCACAACTATTTTTAGTTGTTAGAGAACTCTTTGCACTTTTATATCTCAAAACTAATTGCAAAGGACTTTGCAGGAGGAGAAAACTGAGGTGTGCTGTTCAGTGATGACCAGGATACCATCAAGAGAGTAGTGACAGCGCTGAAATACAACCAGATTTTTGTGACTGACCTACTCAATGGGAAACTTGTCTTAAAATAATTCAGGCTTGAAGAACCTGTGGTGTGCTACTCGTCAGAGTCTTTCTTTACCAAACTGTATTACCATGCTTGAATTGAGCATGTTGTAAAACTTGACAAAGGAGATTTCAGTCCAAGTTTTACATGAAAAAGACCAGCTGAACTAGAGGGAAACAAAGGAACATTGCTAAATGTTTGTTTCTACTGTGTTTTAATGTCAGTTTGTGGAAATCCTACTAACAGTGGGCTCTGCCTCCTCTGTAACTTTCCATGTGTTTCAGAAAGAGTTGAATTATCCTGCTACTTACCAAGAGGAGAAAAACAGCATAAGAGCATTGGTTAATGGGCATGCTTTGGATTCACACTGGATCCTGGAAGCAGAATTGTCCCCTGTGGATGTAGAAGAGTCATGGTAACTCCCTCCAGGTATAGTCAAGTCTTGTTTTTTCTGAAGTGCAATGTCTGATCACAGTGTGTTCTACAATCAATCAACTGCAAATGACACATTTTTTAAGCAATGGGTGAATGCTTACTTAGTTCACACAGAGCCCACAGAGGTTCTGAAGGCTTGATGCACTCTATTGAGTAAATAACTATAAATAAAACAGACTATTAAAAAATCTTTAAATGTGCATCATGCCATTGAGTTATGCTGTTGGGAAAGAGCTGTGGTGTTTGGGAAAAATTAAACATTTTCAACAACTGTCCAAATACATATTTACACATGGTTTATGATGTACACAAAGACATGTCTGTGGCAACTCTTGGGCCCCGACAAGTTTTATTAATTACTCCTTGAATACAGTATTTTCAGTCACTTAAACAGTGCAAGTAGACAGGAGACAGCTAATCATAGAGAGAAATGCTGATTTCAAGGGAACTTGGAACTTTCTTCTCCCACAACCTTTAGTAGCAAATGGCAAAATACTGATATGGGATGTATGGAATAGACCTGTGTGGGGTGGGGACAGAGAATTGTAGTTCATGTAGGCTTTTGGTACATGTTTGTTCAGCCAGGTGAATAAAAAGACATTTTTCTTGGTGAGAACACTCCTGGTCAGTTCCAGCTGGAAATGACCAGCACTGGGGCTGTTATCACTGAAGGTTTTTTCATTAACTTCTATGCCATCTATCACCTGCAAATATTTTGGTGTTCTGAATTCCCTGGACACCAAATATCAGATGCTTTCAGTGTCCTGATTCCTGTTCAGTTGATGAGGAGCAGAGTCTGTGGGCTTCTGCCTTCATTGTTTAGCAGGGGTATAGTGTGATACTTGAAAGACAAAATTTCTTTAGATAAGAAACTTCAGAGTAGGGACCTTCCTTTCCTGCTTGCCTGTGATGTTATCAAGCAATAATGCTTGTTAAATAAGGATTAATGTTCAAACATGATCATGCTGATGAAATGTCTTCTTGGCTGCAGAAGAGGCCTGGCAGAGTCTCCCTCTGCCTGCCTTTGGGTTGTTTTATGGACCTCGTTCACATGAGCCACTTTACCTGAGTGGGGTGGGGGATCATCAGCTTCTCCCACTGCCACTGAGGAGCATCTTGGACTGAGTGAGAATAACGCCCTGCAAAAGCATCTTTTAGTTGTAAAGCTCTGAAACCAAGTTCTTTGACTCGCTATCAGCTCTAAAGTTGTTTTGGATTTCATCAGCTTGTTTTATCGCATGCTAGAGAGCACCAGTGTTAAGAAGACTTGTCTTAAGCAATCCTCTTAGTGTTCCTGTGAGACGTGGCTATATTTTAGAGTGAGTCAATCTGTTGTCCATCTCTCATGGATGACTTGATCAGACCCCATGGGGCAAAGTTAATGGAGTCTTGTAATATCCAAAAAGCCCCTTTAGCAGCAGCACCATTTACTTTCCAGTTGTACTGCTTATTTGCTAATTCCCATCTCATTGTAAAACTTTCTAGGTACTGTGATTTCTTTATCTGACTTGTTAGGAGTGAACATGGCCCTTAAGGACTCCTTTATTTTTGGACAGTTGTCAATTTTACCAATTGAAAGAATGCCTTTGGATGGTTATCAGAAGCTGGAGCTGAAAACATGTTTGTAATTACTGATGACATAGCTGTTTCTATTTGCTGCTCTCTCTTTTAATTCCAAAAAGTGATATTTTTTTTGGCAGTAGATATGAGAAAATATGTCACTGTGCATAATTACAAAATGCTGTTCATTTCTGTCTTGTAACTGTGGGGGGTTAGTGGGTACAATACGTTTGGTTCATTCTTGGCTCACTCAACTGCATGACACACATTTAAGTGTATTATTAATTGTCACGTTAATATTCATTACCATGTTAATTTCCATGGAATCATATAATTCTGCATGCTTCCAAATTGATGTTCAAGGGTATATGCAAGCATGAAAAAAACCCCACTGAATGGTTTCCTAGGACATCGTAATAAGCCTCAAATAAAAGCACCTTCTGAACATTCTCCTCTAGGAGACCTGGGTGTTTTCAGCAGACTCTGACCCCACCATGATAATTGCTACAAAACAAGATTCATCCCTGGGAATGGGCTTTGTACAAAGCTGCTTTAAATGTTTGTTGGGCTTTCAACCAGATTCAAAATACAAATCCACAGCAGTGGCTTTACTTTAATTTCCTAGGTTGCATCTGCCATCTTATCAGAGCAATCTGACTGCACAGTGCACTGAAGAAGCTGCATAATGTTTTTAGTGGCCTGGATTTTTCACTTGATATATAACGAATATATGAATAATGGCTCTATAAGTATCTGTGAATTCTTCAGTAAATTGTTTTGAACGAAAAAGTTCTACTCAAAACAGTAACTTAGGAACAGCAAATTTGTGGGATAAGAGGTGAACCTCAATTTAAATGACTCTTGCCTGAGAATTTAAAGAAAAGAATTGATACAAGTATTTTGGGCTCAACCTCCTGTAAGCACAGATTCCTGAAATCAGTGAGAATTTTTCATTGTTTTTGAATACGTATCAGACTTCCAATGCATGTGTTTATGTAAAAGAGAGAGGGCACACAATGTCTGAAGTGCTCTATTTTTCCAGAAAATAGGCCTATCCAACAAAAACTTGTGCATTTTTGAGAAGTGAGTTACAACTGAGTACACCTGCTGCAGTTTGTAGACGGGTGGGTTCTTTTCTCTAATCCTGGTGAAGTTTTAAGGGGTTTCAGATACATTCATTATCCACTTTTGCTTCTGTTGGAGAACACACAGGCTTAGGCAAGAGAGAGGGTGGCTTTAGCTTCTTGCCTCGACTGGGAAGTTGTCGCTCTGAGCAGGGATAAGGCCATGGCATGAAACCAGGGTGGGGTCACAGCACTGGGAATTTTATTGTGGCATAAAAATAGCTCCCTGCCAAAGTCCTCGTAGAGCAATGTATTTCAAGGTCAGTTACACTCCAGAATCACGTCAAAACGTGCTTGTAAACAAATTGTATGGGCTTAGCTCTGCTGTCATTGACATTTCCCCCCAGATAAATGCCAGGCCTACTGTGGAGAAAATTCCACTGATGAGAACCCCACACCTGAACAGGCTTAGAGCTTCTGTTCTCAGCTGGGATTTAGTAGTCTCGGTTCTAGGTGGCAGCAAAGCCCTTCTCAAACCCCTGAGCTGCTTGAGGTGCACCTGCCCTGGGTAAGGAGGAGCAGAGGTACCCGAGGCACTGCTGGACAGCGCGGCTCTGGAATCAGCCTGTTGGGAAAGCAGAGCTGGAAATTGGGCACTGCTGCTCCACCAGCTCCCTGCTGCTGCTGGGGCTGAGCAGGGCTCTGCAGACACAGCTGCTTCCCTGAGATTCCCTCTTTATTTGGGCAGGAGTTGTGTATTTTTCTGTGCTGCAGCACCACTTCCCAGGGTAGGACTCTGCTGCACCGTGTCTTTCTGTCTCATCACACTGTAGGCAGTTTCAGGCATAGGTGAGCTCTTACCAAGAATTTGTGTATTTGCCTACAACAACCAGCTTGATTACCACAATGATACTATTATTATTATTATTATTATTATTATCATTATCATTATCATTATTATCATCATTATCATTATCATTATTATTGTTGTTATTATATTGTTTTATTATTATTATTACTATTATTATTAATTTTTTATCAACATCTTGTATTCAGAAGTCGTAAGTCTTGTTTAAGGATAAAGACCTGCTTGAACACAGCCATTTAGAAGTGTGACATCTGAATTAATGTATTGATAATGTGTTAGGAAGGACGTTTTGGAACTTCTTTTTAAGCAGAAATTAACATTTTATCTGAAAATAGCAATGGAAAGAAAATTGTGTAGTCTAGCAAGGTATATAATTTAGACTTGATGATGGAATAATTGTTTTCCATCAAGCAAACCAAAGAAGAATCCATAATAAAATTTTACAAGTTAGCTGCCACCAAGAATAAACTCAAGAGCACTATATGAAATGAATTGTGTGTTTTAACTGAATCTTCTCTCAGGACAATAACTCTAATGTAGAGCCAAGGTCTGAAGAGGTCACCTGCAGAAAACCCTCCTGGGGCATTTCAGAGGAGAAAGGAAATATTCTTCTCCCTGTCAGGTTCACTTCGTGTCCTAATATGTCTGAGGATGTGCATTGAAAACATAATCCACAGCCAGCACTCTGAGTCGGGGTTTAGATAACAAGGGTCATTAAGAAATCTCTGAGGATGACAAACTTAACCCTGTATGAACTTAAGGATCATATCCTGCTACTAATGCGAAGAGTAAGTCTGGTTGATTGTAATTGTGACTGAACTAAAATGTCACTTACCATTAGGATCAATTTCTCTTTTTTTAAGAATTGCAGCATTTCTCTAAAAATATATTAAGATCATAACAGGCATCTATTGAACATACTCTGTACTGATCTTTTCCAGTACTACATGAGAGAACATCTGGATTTCCATATGTTTCCAAATATTTGCCATATCTCAGATTGCATTTGCAGGACCAGGGTGTGGTAATTCAGTGCAGGATCCCAAATTAAAATACCTATTGAGAAATCTCTACATTTGTCATCACAAGTATCTAACTCCACAACTCCTGCTCAGGCCCTTTGGGTAAACCAGGGTGTATCACGACTCTTCCTGCGCCCAAAGGATGACGTGTGCTCCCTGAAGAATGTGCAACACTCCTGGCTCTGAAGTGAGAACCGCAGGTACTGCTGGGCTCTCCGCTGGCTGTGCTGGGCTGAAGGGCTCCACGTGTGTTTTCAGGGATTCCCATGTTAGCTGTGGGGGAATGTCAGGATGTTCATGTTGGGGTGGTCAGGTACTGGAGCAGACTTCCCAGAGCAGTGGCCACAGTCCCAAGCCTGACAGAGCTCAGGAAATGTTTGGGCAACGCTCTCAGGCACAGGGTGGGATTGTTGGGGTGTCCTGTGCAGGAGCTGGACTTGATCCTTGTGGATCCCTCCCAGCTCAGCAGATTCTGTGATTCTCTGTGCCATATACAGTGGAGAGGGTTTGAAGTTGCCATGCCAGTGGCAGTGTGAAAGATTCCTGACCGCTGGCACTATAAAAATCATTCCCTGAGCATTCTCAGACCTTTATCACAATAGCCCAGTTTATGCCTGTGTGAAGCAAAGAGGCCACTTTAACTGCCCTTGCCCAAATCCCCACACTCCATCCTACAGGAATGCCTTTGAGCCTTGAGCCTCAGGTACATTTTTATAGCTCCATTAACTGGGATGTCATCAATTTGAACAATTACAAAATACAATGATATTAAAATGTCTGAGCAGCACTAGCTAGAAGTCAGCAAGGATGACAGTTGTCACATTCCTTACTCTTCAGTCATGTTGGGGCTCCTTGCTTGGTTTCTGTGCCCCTTGTCTTGCATCAGGGGGTCAGGGTGTCAAAGTTCTCATTTGCATTTTGGCTTCCTTGAACTCCTAAAAGTGAGGGAACTTGGCTAAGCATAGAGTTTCAGTATATTGTGTTTACTTAAGGGGGTTTGGGTACTTACAGAAAACGCTGGGTAGATAGAAACTAACTACAAGGATTAGGAGTGAATTTAATTTAGCTCTGCTTCTCACTCAGTCCTGTTCAGTGTGCCTTTTTGGATTTCTAAGCTGTGTCTTTTGTTCTAAGTAAAAAAAAAAAAACAAACTAAAAAAATTTTTAAAAAATCCCTTGTCTTTCATGAACAAGAATGACAGAAGGAGCCTTCTTTGCTTTAGACAGAAGCAACTATGCCCATTTGTCAGTAGGGCCCATCTCTGTGTCGCTGAGCTGGTGTCAGGGTGCTGCAGATGACAAAGCCATCTCCTTTCTCCTGGGAGCAGCATGAATTTTTGTCTCACTGTTTTGTTTTTCTCAGAACACTTTTTTGATTCCTGGTGATTGGATGCACTGGTTTTATAGCTTTTTTCCACACTTCTTTTTCTCTTTGTTTTGCCACAGGACACAGTTACATTAATTTTTAGAGTGATCCAAGGTGCAGTATATAATTGAAGGCACTATGCAGCATAATGTCTTTGGGATGTTAATAGTCACTCAGTCACTAGGGAGGGACAAATCCAAGTCCCTGGGAGACAGGAAGCCCTGCTTTTTGGAGGACTTGTGGTCTTGCGAAGAAATAGGCTCAGACTAATACTCCTTCCAGTACAATAAATCAGGAGTGATTTCCTTGAACTAAAAAGGGGTCGCAAAGAGATAAAACTAGTGGCAGGAGAATCATTGCCCTTCTCTCTTAAGAGCAGACAGTTGGTTAAATTCCTTTGCTCCTCAGATAGTGTTGAATGTCATGGAAGCGATCATCGGGTCTGTGGGGAGTGGGATACAATCAGGATGTTAATGTGCTGCCACTGCAGCTGTTTCTTCCCCGGTGTTGCCCGTGCTTTGACTCACCTTTGCTGCCAAAGTACTCCTTCACTGCTCTTCATTTGTAACTCAAATCTTCACCTACACGCATTTGCGACTGAGATTTGTGAGAGACAATTTTATGCTTGAAAAGGGGAGAATTACTTTACAACTCTACCTGTTGTCTGTGCAACTGCTTGACAACCTCGCAAGAATTCCTTTCACTCTGTGCCTCCGGTTCTCTTTGTCAGTAAGAAACAGAACATGTATAGTTCTAAGTGCTGAAAATCAAATACTGACGTGATATATTAGCTTCTCTCTGCCCCCCTCTGCCCCCCCCAGTGTTCTAAATATGGCCCTACTTTGAAATTAAGTGTACTACAGAATATTCGGTTGCAGCACATTGCTGGCATACAGTTTATAAATTGTTAGTGTTTGGCAGCCCTTGGTTTTTAAATTCCTACTGATCACAAGTAGCTGGCACTAATCAGCTCCAATAGAGTTACGGTACTGTGTACCTTCTTAAATGGCTGGAGAGGAGATATACATCTAAAACCCCATATATAATAGCCACATGTCAGAAACACTTTACTCTGAGCAGGGTTTTTATTTTACTTTTTACATCTCTCACATTTTACATCTGGTTCAACAGTTCTGAAGGAAACTACATCTGATGTGATAGCAGGAGATCTATATCACACATCTCAAAACCTGCCAGAAATGCAATTTAAATATAGTTTTGGACAGAGTAAAAGAAGTATTATTGGTATCAGATGTTTGGGCAGTGAGAAGTTGAGCTCCATCCCCCCTTGATTTTTTCGTACAGAAGGAAATCATAATGTGAAATTCTAGTTCTGCTAAAACTTGTGAGAGCTTTGCTGTTGATTTCAGTCCTCAGTTTCACCTTCAAGCTGTAAAGTACCTGCCAAGTTCAAGCAAAACTGTGTAGCTGGAGCAGCAAAGACAGACCTGGATGTGGCCTTTTGCAGAGATGAGCAGGGTTTGGACTGGTTTCAGTGGGGTTAATTATCAGCTGTGCTGTGTCACAGACTTCAGAGAGATCTTCTCCAGTATTTGGAGCCACAAAAAGTTTGGGGAAGGCAGGCTGGTTCTGGTACACGTCACTTCATTCCAGGTTATTTTCACGGTGCAAGTTTAGAAATATCTGAAATTTCAGATAATCTAGTACAAGTCAGGAGTTTTATGAGTTGGTCATCTGAGAGTGCACATAACCACCTGAACTGAACTTCAGAAGTTTGTGGGAGTCGTTCATCAGCAATGGAAGGAGAACACGACCTGCTGGCTGCGTCTGTCACAAATTAGCACCTCCCATGGCTCACGTCTGAAGGGGCTGCCTGCACGTCCTCCACACATGGCAGTGGGCTTAGTTGCTTGGAAATAGGATAGCCTGTGCGTTAAAGAGGTGTAATTTTAAGACTGTTGGTACTTGGGGTTTGCTGAAAAACAGACCTCACTGATCCAGGGCTCTGAAACGTGCTAATGACAGCTGTCAGTCCAAGGCTTGGGAATGTGTTCAGCCACTCGTGTGGCAGCAGTGTGCCAGAGCACCTATGCAAGTGTCCCAAATGTGTTTTGTTCTTGTGCTGGGTACGTAGGAGATGTCATTGTGCGAGTCTGGGGCTGTCTGAACACACAAACCAGGTTTCACTTGGTTGTTAGGATCCTAATTGTTATTATTTCATCGCTGCAGAGCCCTGCTGAAGGACAGGGCCCCCGTGTGATGGACTCAGTAAGAAGATGAGCTTCAGCTCTTGCTTTGAAGCACGCTACGATTTTGTCTCATTACTTCTGATCATAATCCAGCACCAAAAGAAATCAAAAGCTGTCTCTGAATTCAGTGAGAGCTGAGGGCACACGAAAGCTCTCAGGAAATGCTCAGTGTGTTGTCAGGATCAGGCCTGTAATGTGTAACTCCAGCCTAGAAAACTCATTTCCTTTGAAGCTCAGTTGAGTGTTACTACTACACATCAGCATGTTGCACCACACAGAGTATATCAAATTTGATGTCATTTTTTTTTCTTCCTTTTTCCCTGGGAACCTGTAAATATCCTTTGGTAGCAAAACCAGAGAGGAATAAATTCTCCTCGATGTATTTACAAATGTGAGAAGCTTTTCAAGTTGTATTTGCAATTCTCTTTCTTGCAATGACCTCTATTTTCATAATCCTTCATGGAATATCATGGTTTAAAGAGCTTTCTCTCCCTGCTGTTTTTGTTAAAAGGTTTTTGGTGTGATATTTGGAAAGTCAAATTCTGCATTTAAATGTTGTGTTTTCACAGATATAAATGAAAGAGGTCATATTTATCTTTTTCCCCCTCTTTTCCCTTTTTTCTGAGAACATCAAGCAATTCCACTTTTCTGCATGTATTGTTAACTAAACCGTGAGAGCATACAGCAGCTTTAATAGTAAAGCAATTGTGATTACATCTTGCTTGTAATTACATTTATTTCCTCACATATGTCCAAAAAGGCAAACATTAGTTTGGCCTGTATAGGCATGTGCTAATGGCAAGAAAATCGTCTGGCAGCTTGACAGCAAGGAAAATAGCTTACAGTCACTTAAAGTCTTTCATGTCATGGACACTTGCAAAGACTCTGAGCACTCAGGCTTTCCCTTGCATGCTTTTAAAATCAATTGCGTTCTGAGAGAGGGGGAATTTGCCATGTGCTGTGGATTTGCATCTAAATAATCCAAATATGAAGAGATACGATTGGCAAGGTAGGGGTGTGCGATCACAAATTTGAAAAACCGGGTAATGGCACTCTACAGGACTAATCTACAAATATCCGTGGGCCCCGTGCTCCGCTCTGTCAGCCTGGCAGAAATGCCTGCAGCTGTCCACAGAAAAAAGGTGGGCAAATAAGGAGTCCCTGGTATCTGGAAGGACACTGAGGCTCATTTGTATCCCACATCCCATCCCATTGATTTGACTGACCTCTGTGAATAGGACAACACAATTCAGAGTGACCCAGAGAGTCACGGCTTGTTCCCGTTGGAACAGGGCTGTGCCAGCCACGGCGTTCCTGGCACGAGATGACCACACTGGTGAGTGTTCCTTTCACTTTTTAACAGAAACCTGGCTAGGAATTTCACAGACTGATTTATGACAAAGCTGAAATCACATGCATTTTCTCAGTGAAGAAAAGTTTCTTATTGGAAATGATAAATGCAAAAAAGTTTTTCAGAAGCTACATATAACATTTAACTGAGCAGTGTCCCAAATGCTCTCTGGGAAGAGTGAGGATTTTTCAGTGTCCATATAAACCACAAACTAGGGCAATCTGCAAGATTTTCTGAAGCTAGAGGTAGATTTGTATCTTCGGTGTAGTCTGCTTGCCTTTTGCTGCTGTGGCTACCAAGAACCTCAACAAATTCACTTTCTCCACTGGAATGAGTGTCTAGCCAGAACAAGTACACTCCCAGAAGCTATGCCTTGATCCCATGTTAGATCTTTCCCAGAGTTGTGGGCACTCACAGGACATTTGATTGCCAATATCCATGGCCTATGACTACACAAATTATATCCACAGCTATAGAGATAATTACTGAAAATCTGGTCAAGAGTAGGTAAATACATAAACAAATGTTAATCGGCGCACTCAACTCAGCAACTAATTGCACAAGCTTGCAAATATGTCCAATTTGATATTTTTCTTGCTTAGCTAGAGAGGAGCCACTGCGTAAATCCTGGAGCCCTGTGCCAGGTGGTCAGACAGACAGACAGACAGACACACACATGGGTGTAAATGACCCAGCCCCACTGGCAGGGCTGGCGGTCCCTGAGTTCCCCTTACCAGATGAGCCACCAGACGCTGGTTTTTGCTGAGTTATCAGGCTGGGCAACCAGGGGAACCAAACTAATGCTCCTGCAAAGCTGGCTCAGCCCTCCAGGCAGCAGGGACAAAGGAACAGCGAAATAATAATGGACGTTGTTCACTGGGTCTGTTGCTGCTGCCTGCAAGGGTCATGCATATTCTGGTTTTCTTGGGGCAATAAAGCTCCCAGAGAATGCTGGGCAAGGTCCTGGTCCTTTTTGTGGACAACCCTCATCCTTTAGGTGCTCACAAAATGGGCAGTCATTAAATCTTTTAAAATTGAGTTTTTGGTGGTAGCTGGGAACCACTATAGGAAAACTCAAGGCTTTTTTTTTGTTAGTTTAGTTTTTGGCTACTTTGTACCTTTATTGTGTTTATTGTTCCCTGTCTCTCAAACCTCCCATTGAGCTAAAATCTTTCAACAGTGAGAGCACGGAGTAACTATAGTTAGTATTTATAATTTACCTGCCAGCAAAAAAGGCTAAGCTTTCTCCTCCAAGCATTATAAAGGAAGGTAAGATTATTATTTGCCATGGAAATGGGAGAATGGAGGAATTAGTATGGACACAATGATAAAATAAAGGTTCATGATCTGTGTTACGCTGCAGAAATGAGGTTTGTCTTCTGGCTAGAATTGAGGTCAAATTACAACATCTAAGTACTGGGTGAGGAAAAGCAGAAGGCTGGACTGGAGTTTTGGTCTGTTCTCTGTGCCAGAATTTAGGGAGTGCTGAGAAATCTGCCTTTAGATCTATTTCTGGATTTGTATGCTGTGTCTCTAAGAGTTATATTAGCTTTTTCCATTCTGCCATCTGAAAATGTTAATATTTAGGGGATTTTTTTCATAAAAACAGCAACAACATGGAAAATATTAACAGGAAACATTTTAGATGCTACAGGAAATTACAGCTGTGAAGAGTGTTTCATATTGTATTAGCAGGAGATTGAATGAGGCTTCTTCCCATCCAAACGTTTAAATCCGTGAAGAGGAGGAATGTCTCTGACTCCATGTACCTGAAATCTATAAAGAACAGGTATTATTGTTTGATTTTCCTTCACTGGCCTGGGAATCAGCAGATACCCTTAGGTTTTAAGACAGCTGAGTTGCACAGTTCTGGGAATTGTGCATGAGGTGACAGAGATGTCACAGCGTGGTATCCCGACTGGGGTGCTGTCCGTGGGACACACGCCTTTGGCAGGCAGTGTTTGCTCCTGCCTGGGATCCTGCTTCCCAAAGTGGAGGATGGTCTGTCCTCTGTCCCTCACATCAGGGAGCAAAGTTGGTATTTCAGGGAGCTTTTGTGAGACAGCAGGGCTGTAGAGCTCCAGCTCACCAGCAGCCTGGAGCTGGCAAGGTCAGAGTGAGCACGGACGCTCCCTGAGCTGCCCATGAACGAAGCAGTGCTGAACTCTGCTTTGCTAGCTAGCTAGCATAAGTCTAGTCAGGTTATTTCAATATTAAATTTGCAGTTTCACAGATCCCTCAAGCGTTATGGTGACTCACACCAGGTGACTGGTTTGCTCTCAGATCCTGCCTGTGTTCCTACAAATGTGGTTTATTTCCTGACTTGATTGACCTAGAGAGAATATTGCTGCTGGATGAGCCTTTCCATGAGAAGGTGATGTGCTCGTTTCATCCTGTTTAGAAATCTCCCTAGACTGAATGCACAGAAATAGTAACAACAACAAAAAAATTATTGAGGTTATCTTGAGAGAAATTCTCTGCCCTGGAAAGTGCATGAAATCAGAGATAACCTCTGCTGCTGCTGTGCCTGTCCTCAGGCCTGTAGGGAAGCCCCGGGTTCCCTGTGAGCTGAACCAGCTTTGCTCTGTTTGTAGTCTCAGGCCAGGCACTGCCCTGGAGAAGTCAGCCCTGGCAGTGCTGGGAGTGTGTTCCGGTGTGTGCAGGAGCGCCTGCCCTCCCTGAATATCCACTTTCCACACCCACAGGATGGCATCCCTCCTCCATGTGCTCATATCCACAGAAGTGCTGCGCTCTGCAGTCTGCAAGGGGCGGATATACCTGATCTGCCTCAAACTAACAAATCCCCCTGTGCTCGGAAATAAAACAAACCTCAGAAGGGGGAAAGTTCCCACTCCTGAAATGATCAGATGCTGTAATACAGTTTCTTTTGAGCTGAAATCTGTTGGGCAGAGAGCTATTGATGTGGTCCCTATTGTCACTTAGGTATTTGGTCTATTCATTATTTTCATTTATATTGTTTATGTAGAGCACCTAGAGGCCTGTGATAAGCAAATTTCACCAAATAAAATAAGCCAACTTTACTAGGTCAATTAGCATTCTCCAAAGATCATACATTTTAGCAGGGAGTTTTGCAGTTTACTGCTGTTGTCTAAGGAGAAAATGGAAAGTAGACCCCTCCCCTCGTATACAGTGTCAAATATCAGCTCTAAATTAGAATGTTACTTATTCGTACTGAAACTGGGAATTCATTGTATGAGCTGAGTAATCACAATGCTGTGCTCTGATTTCATTTCTGGAGATCATCCAATGAAAACAGCCTGTTGTTACCTACTGGGAAGAAATAGGCAAATACAGTCATGTCTCTAATATGTGTACACAGTATATCAGCGCTCTCCAGGTTGCTTGCTAAATGCAGCTTAAGAATGTTCTAAGATACAGGCAGGGAGATTTGTAATGAGACCTGCACAATGTATTTCTAGTGTCTGCTGTTTTCTTTATAGTTATAAAATCAATAAAACTTAGGTGTACCAAAGAATATAGCTCTGTAATGCAGTGTTGCAGGCTGATGGAAGTGGTTCTGATGGGGAATTTATTTTTGATTTGAGCATTATGAGCTTCCTGCTTTCCCTACTTACACAACTTCTGACTGTTTTATTGCACCCTTCTCTTCACTTGGTTGTCCTCTTTTAGGGGTCCTCTGAGATGCTTTTTCTTCTGCTTAAGTTTTCAGTGGTTCTTTCATGATGCCTCTTTCCTTAAAATTCTTTCCTTAAAACTCTTTCCTTATTTTAGGTGACTTTTGATTGTGATTTTTTTCAATACTGAGAGTCCTAACACAAACCAATTAATTGGTAATACTGCTGCAGCAAGACAATATAACATTTATATGTTGTGTGCCACACTAAGTTTGTGCCTTTCATCCCAGTTAAAGAAGGTTGACATGCCTAGAGCTGGGTATTTTTATCTTTAGAGCTCTTCATCTGAGTAAGTGATCTAATCTTTACTCACAGTTTTACTGACTTCTAGCTCTTGACTTGAGCTTGTTGATGTGTTTCTGGTTTGCTAATTTTGGCTTAAACTTCCTGCCAGACTCAGCCAGACCAAGCCATGTGAGTGTTCACCTTCTCAGTCTGCCTCATGTCTGCTCTTCTGGTCAGCTGTGTTTGGGAAGCTGACCATTCGAGGAATCAGCCTCAGAAACTGGGTTTTATTTTTTGGGGGAGCTAAGCTTGTTCTGACCAAAGAAGTCACAGAAGAGGTGTGTGAGTGGTCAGAAGATTTGGGAGAGAAAAACAGGGAGCAGAAGGATTGCTGCCATCCAGACTCCTCACTTCAAGACTCAGGATCCTGGGTGAAACCCAAGTGCACACAGAAAGGGAGGGTGGGAGGAGCTGTGCTAGGGGATGGTCCCATCCCAATGCTGGAGTTCAGAGGTTTGGAGTCTCCGTTCTGGACTTTTGCCTCAGGGGTCTCAGGTCAGCAGATCTGTCTGTTAAGGGCACCTTTATCTTCCCTCTGGCGCTGCACAGATCCCAGTGATTCCAGGCCCTGAAAGGTATTTGGGTTTCTGACTGCAGTTGATTTTGGCGTGTTCAGGGGTGAGGAAAAATGAATTGTTAATGAATCCGCCAAAGTCACACAGCTCTTGTTGGTCAGAGTAGAAAAACAAACTGAAGAAAGGGAAACCACCATTTAAAAGATGTCCAGACTAGCTTTATTAATGTAAAATGTGAAATACTAGTTCTTTCAAAGATATATGGGTCTTGAGTACCTAAAGCAGTTCTCATTTCAGCTAAACTGATTTTTTCCTTGGTTGCTGGTGTTGTTTATCAGCCTCATCATACAGTGACTGTTTCTTTAAACCAGAACTTTCCCATTACAGTCATAGATATTTCTGCTTCCTACCTGATTTATTCACCAGTCATGCAAAAGTCATCATATACTACACTGCAGTCCAAATATTCCATTTGTAATGATAATACATAAAATATTTTGATTTGTGATTACGTTAGACTCTGAAAGATTGTCCTTTGATGATTCAGAAATCATCCTTAAAAATCATCCTTAAAAATACTGCTGGTGGCTTCAGAACTTAATAATTCTTATCAGTGCTGAGAACCAAACCAAGAAAATGAGATACAAACCAACGAACTCCATCCCAAGAACATCAGCTACATCCAGCTGCTAATACTATATTGAAAGACTTTTAGTCCTAGAATGTGAAATACCCAGCCCAAGTCAAAACAAAACTGAGAACCAACTACCGTCCTAAATCTAGTGAGGTTTATCTAATTTTTTTCCTGGGATATAATGAATTAAACATAGTATGAAATGCAAAAAGGTTACATTGAGACATATAATATTTGAAGGTTTAATTCATTTTTCTAGTGTATAAGACACAAGGCTATTAAATTTTTAAAGCAGTGATCTCCTGAAGTCCCTACTTTATGAGGGCTTTCTTCATAAAGATAAATGGTTTCCTTGCCAAATCAAATGCAGATTTGAAACAAATTAAGTTAATGTTCAATGGTACAAGGTAGAATGGATGGGGGAACTGTTTTATTTTGCATTGTAATAACCATATACACCTAAATCAATAGCTGTGGAAAAAAAGGCAATAATATCACGTAACTGCAGGAAATGAAATATAGTGAGATGAAGGGGGGAGCGGGTTGCAGAATGAAAGGATTTGTATTGGAATAATGACATTTCATTAAAAAGGGAAGGAGTGCTATTGAATATAAGTCCATACCAGTAAATTCTATTTCTTATAATAACACTTGAGATGAGTTAAAGTTGCCCAAGTATTGTGATAAAGTATCTTGCTGGATTCCTTTCTTATATTATGCTGTAATTTTACGTTAAAAGAAAAATTTGAAATGTTAAAGAGGCAGTGCATGTTTTCTAAAGTGCTTTCTATTTCTCCAAATGTTTCATTTAACTTGTTATATTATCCTGTGCTCCTGCAATCTGAGCAGGAGGAAGTTTATCAGTTTCGTTCTTCTGTAAGCTCGTATTAAAGGAAAAAACAAAATGTGAATCTGGCAGCGGTGAAAGGCATTGGATTGAGAGTCCTGGGGATTAAATCCCACTATTTATCTGCAGCACAGGCTGAGGCTGGTGAGTAACAAGGAGGACTGAGAGAGGGTGAATCTCTGCAGTACAGGGATCAGATCCCTGGCTGGTGCAAGTCAGCAGCAGCCAGTGCCGATACACTGGGTAATGGTACTGAACAGCGCTGGTTGCAGACTTTTGCAAAGTATTTCACAAAGAAATTGTTGCTACTAGTCAATGGCAAAAATCCCATTGATTTCATGGAAATAGTGATTTTAACCTTGATTTTATTGTGTGTCACCCTGAAGTCTCCCTGAAAGACTGTCCAGATAGAAAGGAAAATATTCCATGTGCTTCACTTCAGTCACTTCCCTGATTTGTTTTGTTCTTTTGAGGTTGCCCACAAAAGCGAACAGTTCCACTTGCTGGGCAAGCTGAGAGACACATGTGGCTGCTAGAAATTAAAGTGATACCCTGCCGTTCATGTCCCATGTGTCAGATCAGGAGTTCATTAGAGTGACAAATCCATTTTGTTCTTTTGTGGGAAGAGCATCCGCTGAAACAGGAACATGGGTGTGTGGGCACCTCTGTTGAACCTCTGCCAAGCAATCATCTGGAAAATCACTTGTAGTAGGGAGAGGTGTATAGGATTGTCAAGAAAGTAAGATTGACAGTGTCATAACACCTCTGTATCAGCGGTAGAAACGCTGTGGAATGTGGATGTCATCTGTGTCAGAGCTTCTCTCTGCCATTCCTGACACAGTGCGTGCAGACTACATGAAACTGTTGTTATCCCTGTCAGGTTTTTGAACTCTTTCTTACCAAAACCATAAAAATGCCACAGCAGCAGGGTCTCTGAGATGGAAATAGAGCTAGACCTGTATTTTTACATTAATAAGGAGAAGGTTTGGAACTTGACTGCAGTTCATAGAGCTGTTCATGGTTGGGTACAGAGGAGCCCATCATGAGAACGTGGTACCTCCTTGTGGCATTCTCATACCACAATATCATGTCGTAGTCTGGTTCCTGTCGTGTATTTCTGGCAATTAAAGAAATCAAGTGATGCTTCACTTAGATCTCCTGGACTAATTATGCAAATTTAATGTGCTCAGAAATGCATGAAAATCCAGAGGACACTTGGATAAGACTTGGCTTTGCATTTAGGGCCTTAGAAATTGTTGCATCCTGTCTCCCCATCATAGAAGAGGCATTTTTGTGTGGAGCTTGTGACTGAAATTCTTTTGAGCAGACGTCTGAACAATCCCCTGTGCACAGTTAAAGGATGAAACTTGTCCATACGCACACAGCTCAGCATCCTCCTGTCCCCAGTGCAATTTGCATCTGTGCTGTTCCTGCTTACACCCTGCACAGCCAATGAACCATCCCTTTGTGGGAGCCAGCGGGGGTCCTGCTTTGAGTTATTTTTGTAGTCATAATCAGCTATGAGCTTCACTTGTTGGTTCATTTGTTTCAATAAGAATGGGCAAAGCATTCTCAGGCAAATTTCAGACCTCATTCAGTTTGAAGAGTCTCATCCCTGTGAGCATTATGAAGAGGTACATAACTGTACTTGAGGTTGTCTCAGTTCCTTAGTCTGTTTCAAAATAAGATCCAAAGAGGAGCTTGCTGGAGCAAATCAGCTTTTCAGAGCTGATTGTGAAATTGGTACCGTGTTGCTGAACAATCCTAATAATGTACCTTACCTGAGTGTGTCAGACTGCACTGTTCATGAAAAAGGTATCAGTTTCAGGAACATTGTTTATATTCTCTCCTTTCATACATTCATCAGCTAAGGTGTCACCAGATTTTTGCCAAGGGGCCAGGGGTAACTGATAGCATCTGAGGAGATTTGGCTGTCTCCCACTCAGGATATGAGTGAGATGGTTTGCTCAGTGAAATGAAATATTTTTTTAAAAATAAAGAAAGGCCACCAAATATATCCAGGCTCTCATGTAAAATGCCACAGGGAATTTTATTTTAGAATATGTACAACTAATCAAGCTCTGATTTGTGCATTGCTATCACATTTTCTGGTCTCTGTTTCCTCTGGATAGGGCACTTGGGATGTGATCCTTTCAAATTGCTTTTAATTTTACTCCCCATGAAATTAATTATTGACAAGTCCTAGAATCTGAGCCACTCTAACCAACTGTTCATGGATTTGCCAGGTATATGGACTAGTAAAATTCACAAGTCACATTGTACTATGAATTATGTAAGTCAGTTGGAGAAAAGAAAGAGTGCTGCATGGTTTAGCTAAATAATAAACACAGTTGTAATGGTAAACATTCACTCTGAACTTTCCAGGAACATCTTGGAGCATAAAAAAATTTACTGCAGAAATTCTCAGATAGTGTTCTTAGATAATGGCTAAATGTAAGAATTTCACTGTGTTGCAGGAACAGTAAAAAAAGATGAAATATATTGAATAAAGATTTTATTGTGAGTTATTTGCTCAGCTCTGTAGCACCATCAATTTCTTCTCCCTATATAAAAATAATGAAGTCAATAAATGTGTTTAGGTGACCTCTGAGACTTACAAAAAGGATGTTATGAGATGGGTGAACACTGGATACAGTATTTCATTCAGATGCTGAACAGCTGTTGTGCTAGACAATGCTGCCATCCTATTTTTCACCACAGTGCTAATGCAAATTGTGCTTTGATCGTATTTATATTCTATCATATTGTGGGAATGTGGAAAGGACTGTTGGCCTGTCAACCCCCGTGTCCCCCTGGTTGTGCCCTTTGCTGCTGTGTCATTGCGGTCAGTCCGTCAGGAGCCTTGGTGACCGGAGTGGGAGCCTGCGCTCAGACTGGCCCAGCCTTGCTGACAGCCAGCCATGGCTGAACTGGGCTGCAGCCTCTGCCCAAAACCACTGGGCCACGTTGTCCAGGTGATATCAACAGGCATGTGACAGAGGTGTGAATAGTTTTCCTTTTTTCCCCCCTCCCAAGGTAGATTTTATTCAAATGCATTTATGAACATGGACTCTATCCTGACCCCATCACTGTGGGCTCTTCATTGTTCCATCTCCTTTCCCAATGAGTGATCCCAGCTTGCTGCCCACCACGTCAGAGAGCAGCAGAGATTTATTAGGGATCAAAATCTCTTGTGTGTGTGACGGAACATCCCCCACGAATCACAGAATGGGAGGGGAGGACCCTTTGTGCTTCCCTTTCCTGTGTGCTGCTCCTGTGAGGTTGTCTGCCCTGGCATCTGTCTTGTCATCAGTGCCACGTGTTCACAGAAACTGTAAAAGTATTTTTCAAGGAAAGATACAAATTAGCACTGTAGGAGTAATTCTTATGCAGATTTAATATTTATACCTGTTTTCTATTGCAGGGTGATGAAAAAGGAAATATGCATTATTGTTAACAATTAACAATATGACGGGGATTCTGTGTTTGCGTAACCACATTTTCTATATATTTTCTCTGAGCTCAGTATTTATTTTCTTTTCAGTCTGACTGCTGTTCAAAAGTAGGTGCCCACCTTGTCACTTATGGAATGGCCTCTGTTGTAAATTGACTGAGGGTGTGTGATTTGCCCTGGAGCATCTTTTTTAAGTAATTAGTGTGAATCAGTCAATAGATTTATGTTAGTGACATCTGAAAAATTGTAGTAGTTTGGAAAACACTGCACTCTATTATATGTTATCCCCTTTAAGTGCCATTGGTTTAAAATGTGAGACAATTATCCATTTTCAAAAGTAGATCACCAGTACTTTGATTAAGCAGCTTTTGTTTTAGAGAGCTCTATGCATTTATCCAGGAGACAGTTGACACTACCTGCAGCTTTCTGCTTATTTCATGGAATCGTAAAATCATGGAATTGTTTGGGTTGGAAAGGACCTTAAAGATCATTTTGTTCCAATGAAACACCTACCACTTTAAAAAAGTACTTTCAAAGTATTTCTCCATAAACTGCTCACACTGAAAATAGGGTTAGAGAGGGATCCTTCTGACCTGCATACACGTGACCTCTTCAAAACTAAGTTGCCCACACTCTGGAATGTTCCAGCGTCTCTGTACCCTGATCTGCCGTTGCTGAGTGATGGTGGTGGTGACCCAAGGCTCTCCTTAAAGTGGGAAGCGAGGGAAAGATGCTGGTTGTGGGCAAGGGATTGGCAGTGTCAGCTATGGAGAGAATTTCCTTGGGAGCGAGGGATTTCTTAGTCCAAAAGCAAGTTCCAGTGTCCATTTTGGCAGGTTAGTGAGTCACTCATGCCTGTCAGACTCCAGTTTAGCTTCTTGGGTGTGCTTCTTTGATCCATAATCCATGGATGCTTCTTTGCACCAACCAGATCTTTGCCACTTACTGAATTCTTGCTAGTCCAGCCTTTTTTTTTTTTTTTTTCGGGGAGGGGGATATGATTTCAGTCTCTGTCAGATTTTGTGGTTTTGCAACTCTGTGTTTCTGTTTTCTTTTTGAAGTAAGTCTGCCCTTCATGACTGGGGGGAGAGTGTCTCCAGTGGGGCTGACTGCTGTGAGAAATGCTCTTAGAAGCCCCTCTAGGAGCCTTCACTCTGCACTCATGTACTAGAGTCATCTTGTGTGAATAACTAAAAATGGGGTCTTTTAGTAGTTTAGAGAATTTAATCAAAACTGAAAATAATCTTAGATCCTGAATAGTTACCAGCTTTGAAAATGCTGATTACAATAGCTCTGTCATCCCCAAGATGAACCATGCCTGCTTTTCTAGCTGTGCACAGAAAACAAGCCACTTAGAGGAAAAAAAACCAGGGACTTTAAAAAAAAAAAAAAAAAAATCTGTAATTAAGCAATCATAACAGCCCTTTAAATAAATACAGCTTGCATTTACATTTTAACATGCACTTCTGGGGTGTTTGTTTAACTTTATTTCTTTTTCACCCCATTATAACATAATGGAAAACGTAGAGCTCTGCCTCCACTGCCCCAGCCTGTCACAGCCTGTGAGCTGCTCCTCGGAGCCCTCCGGACTCCGGCTGGCAGGATGCCTGATGCTGTCACTGCTTAGCAGCAGTGGGTTTGAACCGAAAAGCCAACCATTTAGAAAGACACATTGTTCTGCCCACCCCCCAGATCAGAATCTATTAAAGCAATTAAAACTTAATTGTGATCAGAAGTTGTATGTGTTCATCTCAGGCCTCGGCTGTAGAAAGTTCAGCGTTCCCTGGCGTTGGAGATCTGGGCTGGTTTTTCACAGGGCTCAGCACGCACCAAGTCTTGTTGAGAACAGCAGGGGTGCTTCTCGAGATTGGATGCCTTTGAGAATCTGATCATGTCACTTTATTTATTTATGTAGATTTGTGTATGCACAAATATATACAACATGCCCAGAAACAAGCATGCACACATACATGACAGCTCTAGGGTCTGGATTTTTAAAGGAGCCTTGGAGAATTCATTGAGAGATGGGTGTCTAATTAAAATTCATATCCTTCCTGCCTTTGGCATAACTTAAGCCTACAGCTAAGTTAATACCTAAACATGACTAAAGGGCAGCAGGATAATTCAGTAAAACCTACAAGAAGGAAGCCAGGCAAATCAGCCTTCTTTTCACCAGCCTTACATTTTCCCATTTCTTATTTTCAAAGATGGAAGTAAAATGACAAATGAATGCCAAATCCCTTTAAAATACTGCCTTTAGGTGGGATGCTTGAGATTGTCTGGGGTCAGGACCTATGTCTGGTTATTATGTATAGACAGCAAAAACTGTCTGATTTTTGTTGGGACTTCACTGTAGTGTTGCCCTGGTGTATGAAAGCCATAACCAGGTAACCAAGCACTTTTGGACACCTGTAAAATCATATTGTAAGCTGTAAAATCATAGCAGAAACAGCAGAAACATAGAAGCATTTCCCCCCTTCACTGTACTGCAAACCAATCAGACAGAAAAGCTCCCTGGTTTAGGGTTTTCCAGAATGTTGTTCCTCATCTACATGTACAAAAAGAAAATCCTGCATCCTGGAAGGTGCTTTACCCGGCCAACTTTTTTTATGAGAGTGCACAATACAGTTTACATTCCAGCCTTGGTCCCAGCAGGGAGGAGGGCACTGAGTTCAGTGCCAAGCATCTCTGCTTTATGCAATGCAGATACTCCAGACAGCCCACCAGAGTCCAGAATGGAAAAATGGAATGCATTCCACTGAAGGGCTTTTACACCACCATGAATCTTGAAATCTTCTCTGCCCAGGATATGTCCTCAACAGGAAGTTTGGCAAAAAAAGTTGTCTGGAGACCCCTGTAGGGAGGGAGGAATCTGAATGCCCCTCTTTCCTAGCCTGGGTGAGAGACAGGTTTGTAAACCTAGATCAGAATTGTTTCTCCAGCCACTGAATTTTAAAAGAAAGTGGCTGCAAATACATTTTGCAAGAGATGCAGTTTTTCTGTTTTCCTTAGAAAAGATTTACCGGACTGGGCCTCCAAGGAGAGAATTTTTAATTCACGTACCCTGCCAAGACTTAGCAAGAAGTCAGTACCAAATCAGCCCTCTCAGCTGGTACTTGGATATTCAAGGAGACAAATCATGGCATGGGGTGACAAAATGTGGGCAGGTGTCCGTTTGCTACCTCTGACCAGGGCCCCTGCAAGGGATGAGGGCCTGGCTCACAGTTTTGCGTTTTTCCTCATGGAATCTGCCTGAGTTGTATTTAACCAGGGGCACTGAGCCCCAAGGGAGAGCGTTTCAAAACTAATAGGGCCTAGTGTTTTCTTCCCTGTTTGTTGGTGTCAATCTGTGCTTTTTTTTTTTGGTGTGAGCTGCTTGATGGACTCAGAAGGAATGAATCCCAAACCTCTTTCTTTTTCAGAACTGGTCAGGTTTGCTGCGGTTCTCTCACTTGTGCTCTAAGATGGTACTGACAGTGGAGAATGGATTTTTAATTAAAGGGAAAAATGGTATTAACAAATACCTTACATCAAAGCAACTGGTCTCTAACCTGAGTAGCCCAGGATGCTTGCCCTGCTAGGCTCCTGGACAAACACACTTCACTACTGTGATCTTAAGAGGCTGAAGTATCTTTCAGACAAGCTCATTCCTTAGACTTAATTAAAACCTAGTTCGCTCCTTTATTCAATTTATGAGGCCTAGCCAGTAGGATTAAGCGATTACAGGCAAAAAGCCCCATTTGTGAAACACTCATAAGCTCAAGCTGCTAGACTGCTCAGTTGTACTCCATTAAATTAATAAGGAATGAATAGACTGATCCATTATGAATAAAGCTGTGGGGAGCCTCAGCATTGCCTCAGACTCTCTGCACACTCCTTAGAGAACATTTGTGCAAAATGATTATGTTCATATTCATTCAATTGGAATTCTATAAAAGTGGAATGCATAAATTACTCTAAAGATGGGGAGTTTATCTTAAACATTAACTATGTGTGTGAATTAATAAGACTATTATAAAACCATTAGCATTCAGTGTATTTACCTACGTATGCTGCATACCTAAACTAAATTCAACAATTGTTCCTAATTGCTATTCTTGTTGTGTGATCAAGCTGTGGTTCATTTTCCCTTGTAGTCATAATATTTATGAATTGCAGTTTTTCCTGTTAGAACTTCTCAATCTCCCCTTTCCCCGGCAGCTTTTCGCTTGTTCCTGCAGTTTTTGCATCGGGAAGTGAAAGATCAACAGATGCTTACAGATGTGTTAAAATAAAACATTGGATATCACCTGCAAGTATACATGTCAATCAAACCTTTTTCTTTTACAGAGTATTAGCTGAAGAAGAATGGCAGTGACTCTTGGGTCAGTGTCCCCTGAATCTCATGCTGTTCAGCCAGATCCCAGTTTCAAAAAGCAGAGGGTACAAAATTCACCCACCAGCCTTTGCCATGCTGTGATCATGCACACTCTGTTTCTTGTGGAGGAACTCCAAGTGACTTGAAAGGTAAAAAACGAACCCAAAAACTGAAATGAAGTGGTGACCTGATTACATGAAAACCCAACCAGTTTTTAGAAGACTTGGCAAACAAGGAGTTAAAAGGAATTAGTTGCTAAGGTTATAAAGCAAGTGCTCAGGCAGCAGGGGTAGGGGTGTGCTGCAGGATGAGAGGAGGGCTCAGGGCTGAGCTGCTGGGACACACACTTGGAGCAGGCAGCCTTCCCTCCTGCCCTGCGTGTCCTTTGACACTGTCTGACAGCACACCCTGTGGGGTTGTTGAGTGCATTCACCAGGGACTGGGCTCAAGAGAAAAGGCTGCATTATTAGGGCAGATCCGATGTGATCTCGATGAAATGGCAAGCAGGGGTGTCTAGGCACGGTGTTATTTGCAGAGCTGCTCCTGAGCAGAGCGAGGAAGTTCCGTGTTAACACAGGTTAGCTGGCATGTCTGACCTTCATTGTTCCCCGTGGAAACAGTGACAGTCTATTAGTCCTCCACAAGGGATATCACTGTCTCACAGCAGCTCTGAAAATCCCCCAGGACACTCCTGGAACAACAATAATTCTGCAAGAGTTCACACAACGTTAGAGCTCTGTGAAATGTTTGCAACAAATCTTGCCTGGATTGGAGAGGGGGATGTGGTAGGAAGGGGGAGAGGGATGGCTTTGAACTCAGCTGCATTTGAGAGGAGACACTAACCTTGCAGGCAAGTTGGACCAGGTGGGACTTTTGCAACAGGAAAATATTGCTAATTCTCTTGAAATGAAATAGCCAAATAGATAAAAGAAAGTGGAAATTAGTTTTTTAGCTTCATCTTGCTTCTGAAGTAGAATATCAACCTTTAAATCTGAATTTTAAAGTGAAAGACAAAGAATTTAAACAGTGAAACTTGTCAGGGCTAAGAGCCAGAGAAACCAATTTTCAGCTGAACATTTAGGAAATGGAGTGACTGAGTTTTAATACAGCTTATAGGAAGTAGAAGCTGAATCAAAGTATGATTGCCTTTGGTACAAAAATAATGCTACGCATGGGGAAGTAATTCTGTAGATTTTTACACATTGAGTAGCTGCTAAAATCTTTTAATGGCTTTACTTTTACAATAAAAGGGTAGGAGTAAAGAAACTCTTAGGTCGACTACTGGATTTCCTAGACCTGATGTTCTCCTCTTTGGTTTCATTGTCCTTTCCAACATGTTGTGTCCTTCCAACATTCCTGCAGCCCGGCCCGGTTGTGTGGCAGGTCCTGTCCTCACACCCAGCACAGCCTGGGGGTGCCCACGGGGGCACAGGTGGTGCCTGTGCCGGGATAACCTGACACGGGTGTCCCGGGATTCAGAGAAGATGAACACGGACTGTGTTCGGGGTAACCTCGGCTTGCTGCCCTGGAGGTTTTTCACCGGGAGGTGAACCTCAAGGCACAGAGTTTCTTGATGTCATTAGGGCCCCTGGATGGCTTAATCCAGGCTTGATCGAAAGGATTAATAAATGAATTCTTGACAGAGCCAGCATGTGAAGTGTGTATTGGAGAAAGGCTTATTCCTTGGCGTGGCTCCAAGAGAAACTAATCATCATGAACTTCATGCAGATTTACGATTATTCTCTCTGTAGAAAGGGTTAGGCCTGCGCTCTCTGGCAGTGGTGGAAAGGCTGAAGAAAAGGAGAAAGCCAACACACAGGACAAACATTGTATGTGGGCTCGTTTCCTTGAAATCTTTCCCTTGGATTTTCTACATTTTCACAGAAAACTGATGTAAGAGCACTATCATGTATTAAACCAGATAGAATCGTTATGCTCCTCTCAACTCCAGGAGACAGAAATATCATACAGTCTTATTTTTCCAAGGCAGATGATATCACGGAATAAAGTGATAAGAAAGAAAGCTACCGTGATAGTATGAAATATGTCCACTGGCTGCCTTCAGTATAGTAATCTTTTATGTTCAAACTATTACTCAAAGTAGGGATTATTGAAATGCTGTTCTTCTGTGGCGCTCTCTTGGGTGATCTATGGAAGCCTGTAGAAGTCAGTGAAAAGAATCGTGTCATTTCTTCTTGTTCCTTAAACAAATGGTAATAAAATAATCTATCTATTAAATTTCAGAACCCATATATACATTATAGGAAAGGCAGTATGATAGTGGGGGTTTAAAAAGTGCTGTTTCATTATCAGACTTCTAATAATCTTATAAAATATCCAGGAAAAAAAAAGGAAAAACTGCAACCTGTCCATCCAGGATTTTTTAAAATTAATTTTATTATTATTATAAGCTGGTTGAAGACATTTTGTAATCTATTTCCAACACTGCATTTGCAGATATGCTGGGATTTTTTAGGTTATCTCCTACTCATAGGATTTTGTTAAACAAGGTTGTGGAACAGTCATTAAAGTGAAGACCAAAGCTTTGTCCAGGAGCTTTTCCTTGGTCTTGAGATAGTTTTTCCTTTATTTTTAATGCACGTTAATGCATTATTTTCCTGCCACTTACACACAAAAATGGACATAATGAGGGGACAGAGGTAATACAGGGGCTGTGGAATTCTTTCATTTTATAAGGCAACAGACCAGTGGTCTGTAAGATCCAATATCTCTCCCAAAAGAAAATTAAAATCACTTGGTCAGCCAGGCAGTGCAAGATGACCACAGTTCTGTGATCCCTGTGCATGATTAGGGTATTCCTGGAGCCGTGGGGATAGTTAATCCTTGTGATTTAAGCTAAATAGTCTAATTACAGATGTTACTACTTTGTGGATTTTGCGTTTTTTGGATCTCATTAGTGTGTGACAGGGTTTATGGGCTGCACGAGGTGTGATGTGTGACTGGGGTACCAGGACAGGGAGTGCCTCCCACCTGTGGGGCTGTGTAAAGGCTGGCTTCATTTTGTGCACATGCTCTAATTAGACATGAAATCTGAGATCAACTTTCTGAAAGACAGATTTGATAAATGATAATGTCCTGGATAATGTCCTCGTGAGTGTGTATGTCCCAGGATATTGAGTTTTGCTGTGTTGTAGTGATATGTATGCATTCTATATGCTCAGAATCACTGATTCCAACATGACATGGAAACAGAGGAGCCACTGTATGTGGAACTGAGGAATCATTTCCTCCTGTGCTCAGGACAGGTATTTATTTAACAGTTTGTCATAGAAAATTAAGCAAGGTGATTTTTCTAGTTCTGAGATGAAGGAGAGAGACCTATTTAATCTGCCATCTTCTATAACCTTTTTGGGCAGTATGGATCACTTGCATTTCTTAAGATGGTTTGATGAAACTTTCCTGTCCAACTTCCTCAAAGAGATTCCTTCCTTGTCTCTGTGAAGCAACAGGTAATGATATGGACACACTTAATAAACTTTAGATGTTTTGCATTCCAGTGTTCACATATTATATGTCTCTATCTTCCCCCTCGAGAACAAGCAAAATGCCAGGAATTGCACCACCCCTGCTTAAGCATCACAGGAGTCCCAAGGAGGAGACTTCAATAATAACGTTTGCTTTCCTGGATGTATACATTTAACTGCATGATTATCCTGGGACTATGGGAGGTGCAGAAACTCAAACGTAGTGGAATGAACCACCCTCCTCTCTGGCAGTCTCACGAGTGCAGGCTGGAGCTGAGGCAGAAGGAGAGGTATTTGATACGTGAGGAGCCAGTATGCCCCAGAATGTCCCTCTTTGTCTGTCACATTCACTGTGGTGCTTGCTGAGATAGAAATCAGTGGGAATCCTTCTAAAGTGGGGCTTCAGTGGGTCTTCTAATAAATAGACTCCTCTTGAAAAATACTTCTGCTGAAAGCACAGTGCTGTCAGGAGAGGGATAAAGGTCACCTTGGTAATAAATGATAGCTATGTTACAGTCTGGGGAGAAGTTCTAAGGTTTTCCAAAGTTTGAATAGGGATAAGTGGCCCGTTAGGTAATTTTCCATTTCTTGTAATATCTTGCCTTTTTTTGGCCAATTTGCCCTCTCCCTACATGCTCTATTTTGGCCAGTTTCCCTGGAAGTCAGCTAGAAACCCAGCATGTACTAAAGGCCTGCAAATCAGATGATCGTATAACAATGATTTCCCAGTTCCAGCTGCATGTATCTCTGACTTCCTGGTACAAGCAGGATTATACTGGGTGCCCAGCATGTCACACCAGTCCCAGTGCACTGACATTTTGTTGTCCCGTGGCTGTATCATGAATTAAGGGTTGAAGCCACACTGTCTCTGCTGGTCTGCAAGCACGTAATTCCAATGAGCAGTATCCCCCACAGGGTAATAAACTCTTTAATAACAGTAATGTAGCAACCACAATAATGAAAAAAGTGATTACATTCTACATAAAAATATAAAAGCTCATTTGATCCTGAGGTCCCCAGTGGCACATTACCTGGACTTTTATTTAAAATATAACATTTCTTATGTCTTATTCAGGTCCTTCGTTAACACTAATATAAAACACCAGTAAAATTGTCATTGGAGGAATTTAATAAGGAGTGTGTATGGCTCAGCAGTGCACACTGCTAATTCTGAATCCTTCCATGAATCTAATCTGGAAAAAACACTGCTCTGCTTGAGTGTTTCACTACTGAACCCCACTTTGCATATGCAAGGCAGATCAGAAGATCCCTTCTTTAGAAGCAGGGCTCTTTCCTAAAATAGGAGTGCTTCCTCAAGTGTGTGAGTTGCATGCAATGTGAATCCCTTCTTGTGCTTTTACTTGCTCTTCATTCATGATGGTTTCCCTGCAAATCCAGTCTGACTCCAGAGATCTAGAATGACACCAGGGGATTTTCTTCCAAGCATATGTCAGGGGTTCTGAAAGCAGAAGCCAGCCAAACCTTAGTCTGTAATCCACCTTGCTGTATTTCTGTTATATCTAATACTGGGAGGAAACCAACCTTACTAAGCATCGCTTTCCTCCCACTATAGACAGTGTAGACATTACTGAGCCCATGGGAAGACTTCAAAAGAACCTGAATTACAGCAGCAATTTTTTTTTTTTTTTGCTGTCCCTTCTTGTAATCTGTACACTCGAGCAGAAATATATTCAGACTTTTTCCATTTCCTTTATGTTTCTGTCAGTACGACATTATTTCCTGCTGGAGATTCTAGCCTTCCCATCATGTCACTGAGGAATTAATCCCCTGTGCTGTAAGTAAGAACATATGGCCAACCATTAGTCATCAGCCAGTGCCTGGACACAGTTTTGTTCTAGAAAGTGTTTGGCCAAGACGATGAGTGGAAAGATGGGATTTTTAATTGGAGTTTCTATCAGGGTTTTAAATGTTCTCAAATCAGAGATGGATCTGAAGATTTAGAAAGTATGTGAGTAGGTAAAGTGCATTAACAAATCCCCCTGTGATGTTTAACACGGGCATTGTGGTGGGCTGTGAGGTTGTGATGTAAAATAAGCCTCTGCCTCCCTTTGTACGGAAGCTTCACGTGTTTTCAGAAGCCAAGGGCCTGCCTTCATTTCTAAGTGTGCAAATTGCTTTCTATCAGAAGGAAACAAACTAATTTAAGTAATGAAACACATTGCTTCTCTTTTTTTGAGTATATGAATGTGTTGACTGCCATTCCAGGAGCTCCCTTAACTATTTGTGTGGCCATTTAACATCACCTACACCTCCTCCTCACATGGTATAGTCCCTGCAGCAGTTGGTGAAGCCACAGGAAATGTCATATATGTTGTAACTCTCTCTGACCCTGCCCTTCCTCCCATTCTTTGATCATATCCATTGCTTGTCTCACCAAATGTGCAGGGTCAATCACAGCTCTAGGGCAAGGATTGCCTCTGTTTTAATATGCAAATAGGCATCTACTGCAACAGGACTGGTGCTTCCGGGTGTTAATGCAAAACAATGGTAAACAATTTAATGGTAACCAAGGCAATGGACTGCCTGAAATGGAGGTGATAGAGGGGGATGCCTTTTCAAAATAGTATCTGCCAAATATCCTTTTACCTGAGGAGTAAGTGAGAAGTCCCCACAAAGAGAGAAGTCATGGTACAAAGCTTTCTTGTGTTCCTTTCTGCAGAGTGACTGCAGCACCAACCAAGATTTTTAAACATCTTTGTTTTTTTTGAAGTGATGCCTTTTAAAAATAATATTGCATGGGTAACCTTGGTGAGTAGGAATTGAGGGAGATGTGCTACTGTGCTTGTTCTCTTAGTAGTCATTGACTGGAAATGCTCACAAAAGGAATAAAAAGTACATTTGCCTTGTTAATACAATTTGTATTACGTATTCATAAACCATTTCATAAAGCTCCCAAGGAAAAATTCAATTGTACTGAAAGCACATAATGGTAGAGCGGCCATACAGAAAACAGGCAGCATGTTGCAGAATTAACTGCACAATGAATGAAATGCAATGTCTATAATAAACCCATTCAGATATAAATTATGGGAGAGTAGATGAAATGTTTGTTAAGCAATAAAGCTTGCAACCGTACATATGAAATTGAATGGGATTTATCATAAAATATTGCGGAGGATACAGTCTGAATATGTGTTACAAATTGACTGAATTAAAAATAATCCAAGGAAAGCAAGCTTTTGGGAGACTGAAAATTTTAGGAAATGAGTTCATAAGCTGTTTAGCTCTGCCCCCAAGTCCCCCGGTGCCAAGAAAAAGAGAGGCAAGAAAATAACAGAATAATTTCTAGAGGACCACAGTTATGTTGTCTTAATTTTAACCTCCTAAATTTTGTCCAATAATCAGACTTCCTGTTGAACTAACAGCATCTCACTGGAGTAGAGTGTAAAGAATTTGGCCCAGCAGTGTTTGGTTAGTATGATTTACAGTGGAAGATTTTTTTTTTTCACCCCCCAAACTATTTATCTCAGTAAGGCTGTTGTACTGAGGGCAGGATAGATGATATTTTGGTTGGACCTTAAAGAGATATGCGGTCTATTTTCCCAAAAGGCTTTACCAAATATCTCAATACAAACAACAGAGTTGCTGAAGAACACATTCTGTGGGATTCCATACCAAGCTTGACTGCCATCCACTTCTCAAGATGACAGAGCCTACGCTTTTGCTCAATTTTCGACAGTTGAAAATACTTGCAGCTTTTACAACATGAGGGAAATATTGTACTTGTGAACAACAACCAAGAGAATCACCAAACCCTTAGAATTAAATTCAAAATTAAAATTGATTTTTATGGTGTATGGGGATAAAAAGAGAGTGCATAATTTACAACCACAAATAACATTTGTAGTGATGGAAACACAGGACAACCTAAAGAAAAGAGAGAAGTGAGAGCTGTAGAATCTGTGCCTGAGAGGGTTAAGAGCATTATCGCTTTTCTTAATCTTACCTAGATGCTTTTCAAGTCTTTTCTCTCCTTTTCAAGCAGTGAATAATGACCATTTCTCAAAGTAGTTAAGTGTATACAAAAGAGTTGGAAGCCAGAATACAAAGTGGTGTTTCTGTAGGGGTTTAAGATGGTTGCTCTGATTTATGGATGGAAGATCCTGCCCCAAGACTACGGATGAGTGCAGCCAAGTGACATGGCCTTTACAGGTCTGTTGACCACAAGATCTTTGTTTCTGTAGGTGTGTGTCACTGTGGTGACCTTCTGATCGAGTTTGTCACATTGAAGGAGGAAATAAATGCATAACTTCATGTGAATAACATGCCTGAGTCACCAGCAGACTTCCTTTAATCTCTTTGCCTATGCAGCCCACCGGAATCCTTTTTGTTTTGCCTCTGCTGCTGTTTCAAAAATATAGGGCTGCCCCTTGTCAGAGCCACAAGTAAAAAGCACTTCCACTTGTTATCCAGCAGCACTTCAATTTTGAGAGACAATGCCGAGTTATTTCAATGGACCATTATGGCAGAGTGAAATAGAAATAAGTGAGGAGAAATTAACTCAAGTAGACTCCATTTTGCTTCTCTGCCGAGTGGCTGTATTTTCCCATGTGTAAGAGATTCTGTGGATTTTTTTTTTGTTCTCTCTTTTTTCACTGGAAAACCCACACTGAGTACAAACATACATCGGCATCCCGCAGTGTATCAAGAGGCGCTGGTAATCTTACCCTTTTAAGAAATGTGGCATGTGCCCAGCACTTTTGGATTGCATTTTATTTGTAGGAATACAGGCTATGAAAACCCTCTTCCCTACTGAGGAAGAAAAGCCTGTTAACTTGTCATTTTGCATCTGAAAGGCCAAGGGTTCAAAGCTGCTCATCAGTGTTGGTTGACATTCCCCCTTAGAGCCTTTGGAAGTATCAAGTTTGCCAGTTATTGACTGCATTGCTGAGTTATCTGTTGTATAAGCACAATTTCCATAAAGGACATAAGGCCAGGGACACGTTCACCAGGCGTTTTAAGACATGGTTGATTTGATTTTCTCATTTCTTTTTTTCTCTAAACATATTTCTCTCAAATATTAAATTGTAACAATATTATTGATTGTGTTCTGCTCATGGAGCAATAACATCTATTTGGCTTTTTACAGTTTTTTTTGTTAATGATTTGCTCAGAGAGTGGAAAGAAGTAGAGGAGATGAAGTACCTTTGTCCCTTGGAGATGATGGCATTCCAATGGACACCAGGAACATGACAATATGGGATCTGTTAGCACCATGACAGACCAGGCAGAGCCCCTGAACACAAAACCTTTCTCTGCTTTTCACGAAGAGATTCGGGGCTTCGCATCTAGACCTTAATAGTGAAACACCTTGTTTTTCTTCAATTAGCAACTTAATTCCCACGTGATTTGAGTAAAACTGGAGGAGAATTCTCTAGGGGCAGAAGAATTGTAAAGGCAGTTGAGGGGAAAAACATGCCATGTATAATCTGCCCTGGGCAAAGAAAATGCATCAAGTTTTGAGACGCTGAATGCTGGCGATTCAGCAGAAAGTGAGTTGTGGACAGAAACACAACATTCAGCTGGTAGGACAACAGTGTGGATGTCTCAGCCAATTCTCTCTTTTTCCTGTTTACTGTGTGGTTGCAAGTGAAGAGGTAATGCCACTCAATGAGGAAAATTTCATTCTTAGATTCATGCGCATAATTATCAGTGACCTTTTATATCTGAGGGAGAATTGATTTTGATGAGAGCTCTACTTCCTGCTCTTCGTGCAGGGTCTTGCCCAATTTGTTTTACGTGTTCAACAGTCATTATTTGGATGAACCAATCATGGAGATGGGCCATTATTGATAGGTCTTCCAGGAAATATGTCAAAGTTAAGTAAAAATAAATAAAACATGAAATTAACATGAACATGGTTTTTTTCTAATCAGATACATGTTTCAGTAGCCCTTGCTCAAGAGGCGCAATTTAACCAGGAGGATGCAATTGATATGAAAGGTTTGTTAAGCAAAGCAATTCAACATATCCATTGTACACAAGGGAATACTGAAAAAAATTAAAATTATCCTCCAAAAAGCATTTGTTGAAGGATGCACAGACCTGAATCAAACCATCTTCTAAGGTTCATCAAAATGCTGTAGCAAATTTTGTTCTTCTAAAACAGATCTCATCCTGTGGAACTGCCAGGTTTTCTCGCACACCGGAACAGGAGGTCAAAGGACATTTTGTGACCCATATTTAATGCCCATTTTACAGGTTAGAGAAACAGGGATTGCTCAATTCACGTGTCCAGTAATTTTTGGTATAATGGTTCAATGCCAAGTCCTGCATCTTCTGGAAGAATCTTTCTTGAGCTCAAGAGGAGCTCTCATCTTTCTGATTCAGATGGAAGAGCGCTTTGTGCCGTGCAAAATGAAGGTCCAGATGTTGGTCTGGATGGTTGACAGTGGTGCAGTGTGTGCCAGGATCTCTCCCTGGCTTTATGAAAAGCAGTAGATGCTCAGCGCCCGCATGTCTGCACTTGTTTACGCACAAAATTGGGCTCCCAAAATTAACGAATGCTTTTCAAGAATTTTGTGCAAACAGCTTGCTTCAGTGAGTCAGTAGCAGAGGTATGAATAGAGCCCAGGGCTCCTCACTCCTGGCCCTGTGCACCAACCACCAAGACCATTTACTTTTCTAGCCAGCGACAGAGTGAAGATATGAAAATACCACAAGTAAAACTTTTTTCTTTCCCCCCAACTTTTCCACTCAGTTTTGCAGACTCAGGAGGTTTGGTTAGCTCTCCACATTGAGTGAGAGGTTAATATTGGCTTTACCGTGGAGTTTTTCACTTCTAGGTGTATGAAAGATGAGTCTCTCCTTTTGCTTTCCCCACTGATCTCTGCTGGAAGGCGAGTGGAGATGTGTGTTGGGTTACTTTTGCTTTGGAAAAACTTGTGTGGAAGGAGAGGGGAGCGAGGAGAACTTGGCCCATTGGGGTTCTGGCCCCAACCTCCCGCTGGCAAAGAGCAAAGAGCACGGGGAGAGCAGGGAGGCCAGGAATAGCGAATGGTCCACACTCCTGGTCTGTGCTGTTGGTTGCATCCTCTGGTGATCCAGCCAGGGGATCAACAGGCCAGTTGTGCCCAGTCATTAAGGAAAGGCATGCCTGTAATTAATGGCAAAGGGCCTGATACAATAAAAGGCATGTCTGCCTCCTGCACGGCGAAGCCCGCATAGGGCTGAGAAAGACGCCAAAGAAAATCAATGTTAAGCAGCTTGTATGGATTTGTGCAGACCTTTATAGTGCCAAAGTCCAGACATATTTCTCATTGAGCTGAGTCCTCATATGTTTTATTTATAATTTAATGCTAAAATTTATGAAGGAGGTGCATGGCAGACGGAGAACCCATAACCTTGTCATTTCTTTTCTTAAAGCAGCAGCTACTAGATCTAGGAAAGAATTATGTCCTACTCCTTCTCTCTGACTTCCCAGCATAAACCGTAACATGATAGAAATTTTATTCTCTCTGAGTTTGTTTTCAGTGAATCAGCTGTGCAGCTGAGGTGACCAATTCATATCACACAAGTTTTTATCAAAATCACTAACTGCCAATCACTTCCTTTAAACTGAATCACCTCAGCTGTTATTCATCAAGCATGCCATGTTGCATTATAGAATTTCATAACTCAGACACTTAAGGTATGAAAGAAATTAATTGCCTGTATTATTTTCCATAAAAACAAATAAACAGCACTCAGTGCCTTTTTAAACTCAATCGGAGGTTTGATTTTTAAATCAAATTGTACTTCATGAGAGTTCAAGCACTCACCACTAGAAGCTGTAATCTTGGAACTTTAAATATGGATACTGTAATTCCAGAATGTCACATGCTTTAAACATTGAAATATAAACCATTGCCATAAGAAAATGTTGTGGTTTAACCCCAGCTGACAGATAAACCTCACACAACTGGTTTCTCCCTCTCCCCCACCAGTGGAATGGGGAAGAGAATTGGAAGAATAAAAGTGAAAAGTATGGTGGGTTGAGATAATTTTAATAGGTAAAGCAAAAGCCGCACAAGCAAGCAAAGCAAAACAAGGAATTCATTCACCACTTCCCATGGCAGGCAGGTGTCCAACCATGCCCAGGGAAGCAGGGATCCATCATGTGTAACAGTGACTTGGGAAGACAAATGTCATATCACCAAACGTCACCCCTTCCTTCTTCCCTCAGTTTTATATGCTGAAATACGTTTCCATATGTTCTGGAATATCCCTTGGGTCAGTTGGGATCAGCTGCTCCAGCTGTGTCCCCTCAAAATCCCTTGTACCTCACCCAAGCTCCTCACTTGTGGGGTGAGGAGCAGAAAAGGCCTTGACTCTGTAAATTCTGCTCAGAAATAACAAAAACGTCCCTGAATTATCAACATTGTTTTCAACACAAATCCAAAACACAGCCCATACCAGCTACTATGAACAAAACTAACTCTACCCCAGGCAAAACCAGCACAGAAAATAAGAGCATATATAAAAATGTATTAAACATGACAGCAACATTAACAGCCTTGCTTGGAGAGAGGAAGTTTTTTTTAACAGAATACATTATTTACTGGTCTCTGCTGTATTGTTCCACCGTGATGTCAGGATTGCATTTTCCCTGGAAATGTGGATCAGGCTTTCCCCTATCTGACATCAGCCACGTTGGTATTACCACATTCAGTGGAGACACCAAAGTGTAGGATTTCAGCTGGCATGGATCCAACCAGATCAGCACTGCAGAGCCAGCTGAGCTTAAACTGTGCTGGAAACCTGAAAGTGAAGAGGCTGCCAGGGAAACAACACAGGTTCCTGCAATGGAGAAGACCCAGTGACAGGAGAACCTCGAAATGTTTTGTTCTGCTAAATTGCCAAGAACAGGTAGGAGTCCAAAACTCACACAAGGCTTATGGGTAAGGATCTAATAGTTACATATATTTTTGTGTTCAGTTAAATTACCCAAATGACCTGGTTCAGCAGAATGTGAGCTGGGAGTCTCAGGGAAATGTCTGTCACATGAGATGTTTAGTTAAATTTAGTTAAACAGTTAAATATTACCACTTTTATAAGCAAAAGAACAGAAACTCCACCTAATCCAAAACACCTCACGTTTTCTTTAACAAAAATGTCTTTCCTCTTTCATCACTCCCCCTTTTTGGAGGCCTTAAATATGTCCGTTGTTTAAAAGATGTGACTGCCCTTATAAATGTATCGAAGGTAAGCTAGGTTGTAAAGGATTCAGGTTCATGAACTGTGTTTATACAGTCTATTGTTTAGTACTCATGAATAATTGATTCTTGTCCTTCCTGCACAAATATTCAATCAGATACCATTCAAATTGATAGCAGGTGTCTGATCTAGGAAAAAATGGCAATGTTCTTTGGCTGGAGATGTGATTGTAATACAACTCTGCTCCAGCCATGGAGTACAGAGGAGTGTCACACATTTCAAATGGGACCTGTTGAGAGGGAGAGTTGCTAATTAAAATAGCACACCGTGTAATTGTCTGGTATGTTTTGGATAAGCAAAGCATCCCAAAGCATGTTTATTGCATTTTATTTTTATACGTGTATATGTGAAATGGAGAACGGATCGTAATTTTTAAAAATTGCTTGTTCTGGTGAGAGGTTTGGTTCTGCAGAGAAGAATAGTTCTATATAGTCTGTAATTCCGTGGGATCCTTACGTACTCAATATTAAAAATCTGACTCTGATTTCCCCAAGACCATGTGATGACCAGGAGACATAGAATAATTGCATTATGTGATATATTATTTAAGATCCAGTAAGAAGGTGCCTGTTCCTTAAAGCACAGATTCTTTTCCAATGAATTACAACTTTCCACTACTGGTAGCTTCCTGTAAGTCACAGTATATACTGCAGGAAGAGAAAAATGTGCACAGAAACAGAGCAGGGAGCAGGACCTGCTTCTGTATCCTTGAACCTCGGAGCACTGCTCATTTCTTGCCCAGGGAGGTTTGTGGACATGAGCAAAGTTATGCCTGATATGGAAAGAGTAGCTGCAGAGTGAATATAGATATATAACTGGAATTTTGCTCCCAGGCACATGAAAATAAGTCTGAGGAGTCAGAGGTCCAGTATGTTCCAACTAAAGTGAATACGAGTCTGATCATTGAATTAACCAAGACAAAAATCAATCCTAAACTGGTATTAGGAAATGCAGGATATAGTCCACTTGTGATTAACTGATATTAGTAGGAACTCTGGAAGAGCCATTGAGCAAATATGTAAATAATTTTTATTTTTGGCCACTGACACCCTAAAAATGTTCCTGTGGGAAGCATCAGCCTTTGGAAGGGTGTGGAAGGGCAGGGACATAATGCTTGTGTGTTTTCCATCAGGGACACAAAGCACTGTGCTATGACGAAGAAAAGTGCTTCCGTTTCTTCTCATTCTTACCCAGTCCATGGGTTTTCATGCTGCATTCTGCAAGGGTATTTTTAGGGTCACTGTTTTAATTTTGTTGTGCTGCTTCTCTTGTGTCCTCCCACCCCTGAATTTAATGCTTGCAGACTGATAATTGGAATCTCTGAAAATTATTTTCTTCTGGTTGCTAGTAATGACAGTTTTTCACATTTTTTTATTTACAGGACTTGATATTTTCATCCTCTTTTCTGTCAAAATGGATCTGTAAGTGTAGAAAAGAGGTTCTGCTGTACAGCATTTATGTCCATGCAGTATTTGACCGTACACATTTGACTACCAACATGCAAAGATAATGTTGTTTACAGGTTGGGTATGCTCAGGCCACAAACATTGATTCGATGAATGGTTGGTCACAGGAGGATGAGAGTTTTTTGTAGTCTTGTTAGATTTACACATTTGAACCAGGCAGCTGTTGGCACTGAACAGTTCTCCCACATTTTTCAGCTCACTAGCTCTCATGTATTTCCAGAAAATTAATTCAGCCGTGGAGTGTTAATTCTCACTGTTTATTCGCATCTTAATGGTGGCTGGCAATTCTTGAACAGCATCAAGTACCCACCTCCATATCCCTCTCAAACCTTCCAACCCATCTTTCAGCCCTCTGGTGCACTTGATCCATCCCTCAGAACTGTCTCACAGCTCTCTGTGCTTGTTCCACACTGTCCCCCAACATGGAGAGACATTCCAGGAAGATGCATCTGCTAAAGGAGTGCCAACACCAAGGTGTGTTTCAGAGTGCTTTGCTCTTGTGGATTGAAAAGCTCTTACTGGGTTGCTTATTTGGGTAAAATGTTTCTGCTCTAGAGCAGCATAAAATGTAGAAGTTCCTTTTCTTTCCTCTTTTGAATACTAAGCAACTGCCTGTTTGTGAAGGCTCAAACAAATGCTTTGCTTGTACTCTGTCTGCTCAGCACTCCAGTGCACAAAACCTGGTATTTTTAGGGAGTGCAGACCCTGAAGCCAGTAGCACACTAAAATGCTCAATCTTCCATAAATATTACCCTTCCCCTGACCTTCCTTCATTTTCCATGCTGGATTCCACTTCTGAATCTATTCATTCTGAATAGGCAGCAAAATCCTTCCCTGGAATAGACAACACAGATATACCTTGCCAGCTGTAGCAGTTCGTAATGTATATATTATTGAAATATTGGCAGTGGTCTCTGAAACCACAAACAGAATTAGTTGTACCCAGAGAAACATACTTTCTTTCAGTGGCCTGAGTAGCCACCAATTACTAAAAATATCCTCCTCCTTTCCATAATTTCAGAAGATAACATAGTATTTAGTACACAAATGACATAACACATGAATCAGCTCTTCATAAAGACTTCTTTTTCCCATGGTACCTTACAGCTGTTCAGATGGGGCAGCTCCCAAAGACAGCAATTTCTCTCTGTTTTTTATTAACGGCATTTAATACTTGCTAAAGGTTTCAAGTTGCCTGCCTTCCACTACTAAAGTTTCCCTTCAGCTAAGCACAAACCCGAAACTCATCCTGCAGAGCTTACATGTGGAGCCTTAGGCATGGGAGTAACTGCAGTGATGTTTCCAGCCCACCGCTGGAAACACAGCAGGGCCGTGGTGGCACGGCTGGGACCCGGTCCCTGGCTCTGGTTCTCACTTCTCTCCTGTTCCTTGGGACACAGGAGGAGTGACAGCTGTGTTGGCTGAGGTGTGACCTTGCTGTGGTACCTGTGAGGGACTGCCAGGGTGATGCTGGGGGAGGAGAACAGAGAAGGGTAATTCCCTTGCAACCCAGAAAATGGCATTTGCATTATTTTTTCTGGCAGTTTCTGCTCTCCACCTCGGGAGTGATCCATAGCTTGTAAATTGTTGCTTGTATCAGTGTGTTTACAACTATAAGGGCTCTGAAGGGCTGTCATACATACCAGTTTTTGAGTGCTTATGAGTTTATTTAGAAGTGATGTGTATTTACAATAATGAAATGACAGTGTGAATGATATGCTGTGCGCTCGAGGAGAAACCAGGCTGGGAAACCAGTGGAAAAGAGGTGTTGGGTAGAAGAAAACATCTTGAATCGCTGCAGTAATGAGCATAAAACCCCAAAGTCAGAGCTTTTGGAGATCTGGACTCTGCTGGTATTCCTCGGCTTTCAATTCTTTCCTTTTTTCTTTCCAATAAACCAGGATTTGGTGATGGCTTCCTTGCACTGCTGTGGTGAGATCCACTTTGTAGGAGACCAGCCTAATAACCGGCAGCTGCTGGAAGGTGTCACCAACCTCTCCAATCCCTTGAAGCTGCACACTCTGGCATTGTTAGCAGTATCTTTCCCCCTATACTTATTTTTCTGATAATTTAACTGCATGGATTTGCTCATTCTTTACTTGAATGCGCAGAGCCAGAAAGCAGAGATGTGTATGACCAAGTATGTGGGGCACTGCCTGACCTGCAGTGGGAACCTTCACCTATAGATTTGCTTGCAGTGTGAAGCTGGATGGCTTCTGTGTAGTCAGTTTGAATTTTCAGCTGTTTAGTTCTCTAGGAAGTTCTTAGAATGACTCCATCAATCTACTAGAAATAAAATAGCAGCATGGATTTCTGTTCAGCAAATGCTTAATTATGTTCAGAGAATTTTAGAGGATGAGGGAAGCCATAAGAAAGAGAAAAGTGTTCTATATACCTTTTCAAAAGGAGAAAAACAAGGGTTCTGGAATTCATAAACCAGTCAGCCCAATCACTGTTCCTGAAAATACACTGGAACAAGTCTTTAAAAAAAAAATCTTTCTAACTATTCAGATGATAAGAGGATTGTAAAAGATAATGTAAGATTGAAGTGATTTGTTCTCAGCAGATCAATCTGATTTCTTTCTCTGAAAGAATAACTAGCCTGGGGAAAGGGGTAAGATGTTGCTGAATTATCCTGATTTCAGCTTTTGGTTTTGTCACACATAATGTCCTTGTGGGAAAAAAAAATCCAGTGGAGTGTGCACAGCTAAAGAACTGCACTGGGCACCATATTTTACATATCAAGAAAGCACATTAAATTGAGTGGAGTGTGACAGGAAAATCTGAAATTTATAGAACCTGATCTATGAAGAAAAGTTGTGGGAACTGATAAACCTACAGAGAAATCACCGTGATAGTCTTTCCAATATGAGAAAGTTACGCAAAGGCTGGTGCTTATTGTTCTCCCTCCACTTGAGGGAATTCAAAAGAAACCAATTTAATTTTCAGCCAAGATGCATTAGGATGACTGGGAGGAAAACTTTCTAACCACAAGGGGAATTGAGTAATGATGCAGACTTCATCAGAGCGTTTCCAGAACAGGGCAGACAGATGTTAAGGGGGGTCTGGCACTTCCAACAATTCCAGGGCTGGGGAGGTCCTACCCAGGCCCAGGTTATTACCTGAGAACAGCAACCCAGGAGGAAAGAGTAAAAGCTACTGCCAAGAGACGAAGAATGAGCAGTGGTTTTATCAGATGGTGATAAATAGCTCTTTCTTAGAGATGCTGGTGATATCACTTTCAAAAAAATAAAAGTTCTTTCATCCTGAATTGATGGTGATGTATACATTTTAATATAGGTAGGAAAGCACAGTGTAAAATGTTCTAAAGACACAGCATGGTGGTGATAGTCTATCACAGACTCTGTTTATATATTGTGATAATAGCCCTAACTTCTTATTTTAAACATCAGTTACACTGTGATCTAATAAAAGATTAGGGTTTTCTAAAGTAACTTTTACTAGATTTACATACATTTTTAGTTCACATACAAATTTTTGTAGGCCTCCTGAGAACTTATAATAATAGGACAGGAGAGAGTGATGCAGAATTCATTTTAATTTGCTTGTCTTGGAATGCCCTTTGCTGTTTATATTACAAATTTCAATATACATCTCAGAGGATCAGAGCAAGTATAAATATCTATACCAATTTAAAAATGTACCATTTTTAGAACCTGTCATATATTTTATGGTAAGGCATGCTATTCATCATCTTCTGAGGACCATTTTTCTTAGAAATATGTAAAAGCATATATACAGCTAATGTACAGCATCCCAAAAGCTGTAGCTGGGAACATAAATTAAGCCCAAAGTGCTCAATTTTAAATGTACCTTGCTTTTCGACAGCACTTGGCTGTCTGGATCTGAGAGTGCTTTCAAATGTGAATGAGATGAGTTTCACAAAGTTCCAAAGAAGTTGATAGCTATTATTTGGTTTATGTCTATTATTTCAGAACATCATCCTCCAGAGAAAATGCTCATATTAAGATTATTACCCAGTTTGCTTCTGAAGCCTAAATGGAAAATCTGGTTATCTGTCTAAGGTCATTTGAAAGTTTATTCTCTTTCTTCTTCCCCCACCTCCTTACCTTCTGTAACTTGTAGTGCTGAAATAGAGCAGCAGAACGACGTTAACATTGTAATTTTTTGGTTCATGGAGATTTTTATGGCCTTTGGTCACTCTCAGTGAGTCTTTATTCTGAGGAACAGACCCAGACAACGTGTACTGGGGAACTGCTCAGTCGTGGGGTGTCACTTTGGTGTGCTGGCACTTGGCTGTTCTCATTTCCACTTGCTCCTTGGCAGTGACCTGTCTGCAGTTGCAGCTGAGCTGACTTTACAAGTTTCTATCAATAACAATGCGCAGAAACACTTGAAAGGAAATATAAATTACTGGTAATGGTGGTGCTCAGGAGTGCTGAACCTTTAGCTCATTTATTGAACTGTTAAATATTGCCACTTTTGTAAGCTAAGAAAAGAAAGGAAACCTCACTAAATCCAAACCTTCTCATTTTGTCTTTAATAAAAACATTTGTTTGGTCTTTCATCCCCCACTGTCTCTGCCATAGAGGTTATCTGTGGTGTGTCTGTTGAGATCCTCAGCAGCCAAAATGTATTATCCAAAATGTATGCTGGGTTATTTTATGCTATGCTACAGATTTTAAACAGTTAAGAAAACCAATTAGCATCAAGCAAGCATACAACACCATTTTGTTCTGTAATTCCACCTGTCACTTTTTTATTTCCCATTTCATTCTCATCTTTCTTCATAATTGGATAAAAAAACACTAAGCTGTGCGGAGAAAGATGAGAGGCAGAGCCTGAACAGCTCAGGAGCTGTGTGTTGTGAAAACCCAAAACCAGTTGGAAAGTGATGATTCAACCAGTAATGTGCCGTGTGATAGATGTGATGGACTGGGAGGCCAGAAAGAGCTGAGTTGTGTGGCTGAATGCTCCAGTGCTCACAGTGTGTTACAGACCAATGCTTGCACATCTGTATTGGGCAGTGTCTGCTGAGGAAACAGCAGTAGCCATAAAATACTCAGCAATATCCTATATATAACAATGGAGATTTGAAGACAAGGACACCGGGTTATGTATTTCATTCTTTTGCTTTACTGAGAATGTGAAAAACAAGAAAAAGCAGGTGGCCAGGGCGACTGATGTAACATCTCCTTTGACACAGACTGCATTCCAGCATTTTTAATAACTCGTTTTCCCAAGGGTGGGGTGATGAGGATGCACTAAATATTCCATGGTTATTTTTTTAAAAGACATGCAGAGCAGGCAGAAGAAGGCCCTTTTTACTTGTCTGATGCACTTTAAAATCCTCCAGGCACATGGATGAAGGCATTTGTTTGTGGGCATCATTTCCAGCTACACTTTGCTATCAGTAATGCTTTCCTAGGAAGTGAAGTATCCCTGCATGAAGTTCTGTTTCTGTGGCTAATTCCTGCAGCGTGCAACTGGTGGATTTCTGATTTGTCAAGGAAGGGATGGCCTCTCCTTATTTCTAATAGAAAAAAAACCATATCAAACATTCTGTTTACAAATATTGATGATTAAAAGGAGTGTTTTCTGCCTTGGCCAAACATAATAGGAACATTTGGGAAATTTTTATTATGTCTTTGTACACTGTAGCCAAATACTTCAACTATTTTTTGCTTTTTTTGCTGTAATTTTGCTTCTGTTTCAGTAACTTGCACTGACTGCACTGTAAGGAGAAGAACCTTATCCTTTTTTTTTTGCACCCCCTTCCCCTATGTGGTGTGGAACTTTGGGGTTTCTTTCTGTATTTTCCATGACACCAGCACTGATGTTGCTTTTTCTTTCTGACTTGCAATATCTCTGGATCATTTATGCTTTATTTAGAGTACTGAATTTTTTCCTTCCCATCCATCCTTAAACTTCACCTCTGCCAGAGAGCTTCATGGGACTGGAGGAGGAGATGCCTTCCCACCATCAGAGTGGAAACTGCTTTATCCCAAATCCATCTTTGCCTTGTCTTCTGGGCTTAAAAGGAATGTCCAAATGATAAGTCTGCTCTTTTGGTGATAGGATTTTCTTCGTTGTCTTGTCTTGCATTTAGAAGTACCTAAATAACTTAAAATGAATTAAAGGTAATAAAAATAGCCAGTAATTTATGCCCACATCCAGATAGTCTGACTCTGCAATTGCTCATGTGTTTTTTGGAGGTGATTCATTTCCAGAATTTCTTTGACCTCTAAACCAGAAGAGAGGGACAGACTGACATAGCTGTAGCCAGAGCTCAAGGTCAGTGTAATTAATATTATTTCATATGCAGCTTCCAATTTTAAGAACTTGATGGGGAGGACCCCAGTTTATCCAAAGTTTATAGCTCAAGTGTATGAAGTCAAGAAGCAGCTGCCAGAGTCAAGGCTAAGAATGCATTTTAGTGTTTTTCTGAACTGGGGAGAACCCTTTTCCCCTCATAATATAATATTTTGCAAAACCCAAACATGTAGGTCAAGAGGCCAGAAAATTAGCACCGAGTTATAACAGTCTTGTAAAGGGGTTTGATGAAAATAAAACCTAAAACCATTCATATGTTTTAAATGGTTTCCCTTCCCTCCATTCATGCAATGATACAGAACAGCTGGTCATGAAACCTGGCTGCATATTTGTTAAATGGGAACAGATTACTAAATCAAATTTGTTGACCAATTTTCAAGTATGTGGCCTTGAGATATTAAAAAAAAAAAAAAAAAAGGGAGGGGGGTTTCATTGCCTAAAGAGAGAAGGGTAACAGGCCAGTGATACGAACATTTCATGCTGGTGGGAATTGGCGGGGGGAGGGAATCCAATCGCTAACTTTCGCGTGAGTACCCAGCTAAAACCTCAGGGAATTTTATATAGTGCATGTTGTCAGTATTTTAATCATCCACAGCTGTCAAAACTCTTGTAACCCGCCTCTTCTATTTAAAATGTGTCTTCTAGGCATAAAATAATTAAAGGTGCAGGACCATAAGGTAGGCTCAGAGCCGCTGCAATGTGACAAAACTCCACATATGAAAGGCATTATTTCAGGAAGTTTTAAATATAAATTTTGTTTTGTCAGAAGGCTGCAGGGCACACATTTTCTATACTGTCAAGCTTGATAGTAACAATATTTATATTTCAAATAAAAAGATTAAATTGCAGTCTTATGTGTTTCTGGTTTTCACATAGTTTTTACCAGTGTATCATAGTGTTCCATATCAGTGTGTCATCGAAACTTTTTTTTTTGCTGACACCAGTTTTGCTTTATTGTAATATTAAGTCTTGTACTGTCAGTCCCTGAATTGAAATAATGAGGGCAGACAGTAGTTTAGTTGACTAGCCTGTATCTCCCCTTCCTCCCCCCACTAAAAAAACTGAAAACAAAATAAAAATGAATTTGTTCAGAAAGGAAATTGTAAAGACAGAGATTTGGAGCCTACAGATATAAAATGGCTTTGTGTGTGTGTGCACATCTGTGTTCTTGTTCAGCCTTGTGTCATCCTCGTGCCCAAGACCCCACCTTGCAGAGTGGCCTTCATGTGCCTACCAGTGCTGTGTACTTTGCAAAGGAATTAAAATGTAGTGGAGAATACAGAGGGAAGAGGAGGGGAAGGCAGCATAATTTCTGAATATTTTCGACTTTATTAGTTTGTTTTCAATATTAAAAAAACTAACCCAAAAAATGGGTGTCTCGGTTGTTTTGAGCTGGCTGGCTGGCAATGCTCTTGTGCCACTGCTTTTTTTCTGTTTTGAACTTTCTGCTGGTGCCTGTGGGCCCTTCGCTCTTCATTGTTCGGAGCCCTGGGCTGGGCTGGTGTCTCTGTGCAGCATCAGGGCTTGACAGAACAATGGGGAGAAGTGGGAAGAGGTTCTCACTCAGCCTCGTGTTGGAGCTGCCAATTGGAGTCACTGGGGCTGGGTTTGCTCCTTTTGGGTCGAAATCTGAATATTTCTTCACAACCCTTGTGTGGCAGTTTGGAATTGGCAAAGGCTTTCTGTGCTAATTCCCCTGGTTTTACCTCTGGGTGATGGTGAGGATTCTTCCCCCCATGTCTGACAGTGCTGGCTGATGTGTAGCAACTTCTCTGACCAAGATGTGTTTGATGAACTGGGCTTATCAGAAAACTGATTCCAAATGTGGGTGTTACAGAAACTTGTCCAGCATTGCTGTCGGCTTACACGTGATATGGGCTTCGTTCTTCTCTCTGTGTTGCTGCACATTGGCCCTTCTTTCTGTCACTTCAAGCCTTTGGTCTGTCATTTGGACAGTCATGATTTTACAATAATGAGAGTTTTGATTTTGTTACAATAAAATGAGGTTTGGGGTGGGTTTTTTTCTGTTTTTTTTTTTAGATTTTTGTGTGTGTGTTTTTGTTTGTTTGTTTCTTTGTTGTGGGGTTTTTTTGTTTTTTGGTTGTTGTTGTTGTGTTGTTTGATTTTTTTAAATTGCTACTTATATACCTCAATAAACACATTTTGTTTTCTTCCATAACCAGCCAAGAAGTTTCTAGTCCATTGTAGAAATTAGCTGGAAAGCTTCACAGATTGTATAACGTACGTGATGTTAAAATGACAGTGAAGAGATTGTGTTCCTTGAAGAAGAGATGTGCCTTTTCCATGTATGCATCCATGTCTCTGTACACCAAGCTCCTAAATCCTTTGCAAAAGAGTCTGCAGCTCTTTTAATTTGATTAAATTAATTTGATTAATCCAAAAGAGGATTAATCAAAGTAGGAACAAAAGGGGAAGATATTTAAAAGTAAAGTTATGTACAAGTGGAAGAGTTTTGTATGGAAAAGGAGACAACAGGTGGCACTACCCATTCTGTACTCACAGTCTGATCTCAGTCAACACCCCCAGACACATTTTTCTCCAGTTTGAACTGAGGATATACAAATCAGGCTATTGCAGCACACACATCTCAAATGAGGGAGCCCTATTCCAATGGAAACATCTGGTTTCATTACACCAGGTAACACCTGCATGAAATTACGTCTGTGTGGAAAGTCCTTTAACAGAATTTAGTAATTAAAGTGAGGCAATCTAATCAAAGAAAGGCATAGAGAAGGTGATACATGAAGTTTTGTTCCCTGCCATGTAAATAAACTGCATTAGTATATTGGATCTTTCAAGAAACAGTTAACATCCACAGCTTGCAATTGAATAGATTTCATGTTAAAACCAGCCCTCCATACTGTATCCCCAATATATATCCTGATCTTCCAAACAGATCTCCAGGGTGCTGTTTGGATTTATTGCACTTAATCGCATATTGTTTGGAGTGTACAATGTGTGGGTCCGACCGAATTTTACTGGGGTATTCTGTGGCTCAATTTCCTTTCAATATGTAACTGTGTCCCTTTCAAATGTTGCTTTAAAGCCTTGTGCAGGCTTTGCTTTATACCTTATCAACTGGTTTTTAAAATGTCAGGGCTAACCTGAGCATCAGCAAGGAGCTCCCCCAGAGGAGGAACACGGAGCCTGGGGTCTCTGTGGGAGCTGGGGGTTTCTGTGTGTGTTGTCCCTGGGCTGGGTCTGAGCCTAGAACCACCTCAAAGCCGAGCTTCTGGAATCAATTCTTAGCTCTCTTGTGATTCCCAGGAAAGGAGAGGGTTTCTCAGTCCTGGAGGATGTTCTGTGTTAGCCCCACATAGTGGACAGACACTTCTGGCTTTGTTTGCCTGAGATTTTGCCATCTGTCAGTGTCACCTGGAAGGTATAAATAAAGCCATTGTTTCATGGGTTCTATCAGGGGCTGCATATATTTTTTCATGTCAGAAAGTATAGAATAAAGGATCCAGCAGAAATCAGAAAAAAATTTCTGCTACTGTTAGAAACTGATAAAGGACAGCAAGGTTAACACTCCTAGATTTAGGATAACTTCCAGAAATTCTTTATGGAGCTGACTGACATTTTTTCCCATACTTTTTTTTTCTCTGAAAGCTGATTTTTTGGCCAGAGTAAAAAAATTGCATGCAAAATTTTCATCTTGGTAATGAATGCCCTTGCCAAGATTAATAAGTTTTCCAAAACTTCCCTGGAGAAAGAATAATCCTTGGAGTATAGCTGGAAGTCAAGGATTCATCTTGGAAATCAGCTTTTTGGTAGAGTGTTTCCCTGCCTGCTTTCGAAAGAGCATATTGTTAATCACCTGACCTTTGAACGAGCGCAGCTGATTTGTTCAGGCACTTTCATCCACGTTAATCCAGATGTGCCTTTTAAGACCATGTTCCTCCTGTTGATTGATTGATGTTCTCAGAATCCCTTTCTGTGCACGTGCCCTCGAGGGTGGGCCAGGGAGCAGGGCAGGATTGGGGTGAGCCGGGAGGGAGCTCGGGAGCCCAAAGGTCACCTTGGCAGAGCCTCCTGCTGCAAAGGGGAATGTTTTACTCTGCTTTCCTCTGCTGGCTGCTGCTGCTGCTCTCTTTTGCTACAAGCTGAGGGCCAAACACATCTTTTTTGTGTAAGCTGCAGGTAGAGCCAGGAGCAACCTGCCATGAGTGCTTTCAACATGAGGCCATTGAATGCTTCAATCCGAGAGTCAAGTGTGTGCATGGAGTTGTGGCTCCACAATACCCCCAAAGTCTTTGCTTCCTTGTCCAGAATCTGTAAATACAGTTGAGATAGTATTCCATTGCTATTTAAAAAGGCCAAAAAAAAAAAAAAAAAGATAAGAAAAACAAAGAAAGNCGAGGTGCCCAAAGGTCACCTTGGCAGAGCCTCCTGCTGCAAAGGGGAATGTTTTACTCTGCTTTCCTCTGCTGGCTGCTGCTGCTGCTCTCTTTTGCTACAAGCTGAGGGCCAAACACATCTTTTTTGTGTAAGCTGCAGGTAGAGCCAGGAGCAACCTGCCGTGGCTCTCTTGCATGAGTGCTTTAAAAGATAAGACATTGGATGCTTCAATCCGAGAGTCAAGTGTGTGCATGGAGCTGTGGCTCCACAATACCCCCAAAGTCTTTGCTTCCTTGTCCAGAATCTGTAAATACAGTTGAGATAGTATTCCATTGCTATTTAAAAAGGCCAAAAAAAAAAAAAAAAAGATAAGAAAAACAAAGAAAGCAGCGGCAGTAAACTTTCTGCAGAGCTTTAGCCTACCAAAGATTTAAAGGATTGACATTTGCATTACATTTTTCCCCCACCCAGTCCTCCTCATTAGCTGGATATCTTTATTCTCTAAATATTTACCACCTAAACCAAATTTACAGTTTAATTTGCTGCATAAAATCATTTATTGACTGATAAAGCTCATTACTAAGGCCTAGCCCAAGCTGTAGCCTGCCACGACAGTTTTAATTCTTGTAGCAGCAGGCTACTGCAGGAGAAAAACAATCCTGTCACGTTAACGGCAGGGGTCTGAATTATTCAAATACACTAAATCCTCCCAGAACAGTTCCCCTGCTCATAATTTGTCTTTTCCCACCAACAATTAACTAGCAATATTCAAAGTTAACACAGCCAACTCTTTTGAATCTCAAGGAAAATGGAAATATATACATGCAAGAAATATCTTTAGAGAAGAATACATTAAAAGACCAATGCTGGGAGACTTCTAGGGAATATAATCAATTAAATGGACCCACTGCTTTCTCTAGCCCAGAACGAATTTGCTGGATTATTTGTGTGTGTACAGATGGGTTTGATACTGAATTCTGCTCTCAGGTGGCACAGATGCAGGGCTGCTTACAGCTGCCAATAGCCCTTTCCATGGCACTCCTGATGGCTGATGTTTGTCAGTGCTGTTGAACTCAGAGGAGTTTCCTCTTCATCTCCTCTCTTCTGTCACAGCTTTTGCTGTCGTCATGATTATGAGTAATTGTAAATAATGGCAGTACTGAGTGTAGCATACTGGGAAAAAATGATGCACTAGGCTATGAGCAGAGTGAAAGCAGAGATAGGGGTGAAGGTTGCTGATACAGGTCATCTTGAAGAAGCTGTGAACAGAGTGAAAGCAGAGATAGGGGTGAAGGTTGCTGATACAGGTCATCTTGAAGAAGCTGAAGGTCTGAATCTGTCCCAGCTAGAAGCCTCAGAGCATTTTTTCCAAACTGGCCCACAGAATTCAGGTGGTCTTCACACAAATCTCCAATTAGGGCAATTTACAAAGTGAAGACAAACTGAGCTGTCTGACCCGCTTTGGTTGTTGACCCACTGGCCAGTTTGATTTGCAGAATAGGGTCTTAATGTTTTCATAATCTGTCTTTCTTAGCAGCTCTGTTAGGTGACACACCCTCTCCTGCATCCACAAACTGCCCCTGAACAAAGAGAGGCTTGAGATCACTCCAGTGAGAGTGAGGAGAGGCTGTAATTCCCTGAAGGAACAAACAGTTTCATTCCACAAAGGACAATCCAATTCAGGTTTGTCCTTCTGTGTGTGTGACAACCACAGCCCATATATCACAGTCAGTGATGGGCAATAGGAAAGTCTTTAGCATTCTGGTGTCTCATATAAATATTGCTTCTACATAGCACTTTACACTCTTTCAGAACTGTAAGTCCATATTTCCCTTGTCCCATTCATTTTCTCCCTTCAATTTCTGTGGCAGTTCCAGTGCAGAATAGCTTCTTGTGCAGGCCTTCAAAGTGAAAATGATGGCTCCAATTTGTGACCAAATAGCTTTGACATTGTCTGTACGTTTGCTTGAGTTTATAAAAGACTTTGGTTTTCTTATTTAATCCTTTGATGTAGAAGCAGTCTGAAAAATCAGTAATTCTTTCTGGTATGCCCTTAGTGACAATTTTAACTCTCCCATGAAATTCTCAGTTTTTAAACTCATAATGTGTCTTTTTATCCCTTCCTGTAGCACACAGAGTGCTTTAATGCTGTGAAATCTTAGATCTCTGTAAAAGTGCATAAAGATAGGATGAAGTTAAAATATATAAAAAGAATATAGAAGATTGTGCATTATTTGCTACTCATCTATATCAGCATTTCACAAGATGTGGGCCATAGCTCCTCTGGTTGATGCTCTGAAAAACGACTGAAATTCCCCTTCATTCCCATTTAATTTGAAGGTTAAATCTGTGTTTCTAGTCCACTCCCTGGGTGGTGGTTGAGTGGGCAGTAGCACCTGCTGAATTGATATGTCTTTATTCGATCTGCTATCTCTAGTAAGGAATGTGTGTGCTGCAGGAACAGAGGGCACTACAGAAGGTCATGTATGTGCTTTCTGAGAAGCCATAATCTCTCCTATTCATACAGCCATAACAGTGCAACTGGACTTTGGCTTTAAAACCTCTATTGCTGAAGATAAAAGGGGATTATCAGTAGGAGTGAGGCTCCTACCCAGTTTGGACTGGCAATGTTAGGACTGATCTGTGATATGGACTCGTGTGTGTGCTCTCCCTGGGTGCTGCAGTGCTGAGATTCACCAGGGAACCTGAGAATAATGGAGGGCACTGCTGGTGGTGCTGCTTTGCCCCAGCAGACTTGGCAGCCTTAGATGTGCATCCTTACTGGACATTTCCCCACTGCCAGTGCCCTGTTCTGTTGTGCTGACCTGCAGCTAAAGCCATCATCCTTTGTGGTTTAAACACAGCTGTGATGGATAATCCACTGCAAATGTTTTTGGGTTTTTTTTTTTTTCCTTTTATAATGAAGGTATTTTTAAAGCATCACCTTTCTCTCATTGGAGTTATCCATGTTCATGGAAGATTACTTATCCTCGTCTGTTTGCATTACTTCCATGCTGTCTTTTTGAAGGGTTTCTCATCTCACCTTTCTGAAATACGTGTGGTCCTGTAACAGCTTTGTGGTAAAGACTGAGTGGACCTTGGGCATCCTGAAACCAGATACCTTGTTCGCTGTCTCAGATCACGTTGTATCAGAAGACTTTGTATGTGGAATCTCTGAGAGTGTGCTGGAGTAGCTTGCAGGTAAAGCCTAACTTTGAACTTCCCATCTCCTTAACTCATCTTTCTATAGAATCTCAGTCATTTTCTTCTATTTATCTCTGCTTCTGCCATCTCAGACCTCAGGGCAGTCACCAGACTGTTTAGTTTGTCCCTGGATGAAAAGAAGCATCTGGACCACGTGCATCAGAGCACTTCACCTGTGCAGTGTCAGCGGCCTCCACCGTGCTTGGAATTGATGGAGCCGGTGCTCACTGCTCGGAATCAATGGGGCCACAGCGAGTTCAGTGAAGCTGTGCTGGCTCCCACTGCCTTGAGACCCGGTGCTGCAATCCCAGATCACTCATTTCCAGCTCCCTTTGACCGTCTGCCCCTGGTAATCGCAGGCTGGAACAAAGCCGTGGGGAACTTGACCTGTGCTTGTTTATTCCAAACGTGCCCACAACTGCAATAAACCCTCGCTGCTCTGAACATGCTGTTCCAGCTCCTCTCTGTGTCTGAGGCTTGGAGACCGAAGCTGGTTAATTGTGGCAAACGTGGTTTTCTGGGACATCTAAGGGTTATGTCACTTTTCTAAAAATCTCTTTGATCTTGAATCAAAAGAAAGGGGTGGGTTTTTAACATCATCTTAACTGTGTGGCTTTTACAAATTAAAAACCTACTTGAAATTGGTTATACAATATGCGCTTGTGTTTCTCTAAGACTGATGAGACCACCTTTGACTCTAAGCTGCTTTTTCTAGCAGATCATCAGGAAAACTCTGGTAATGAACAGTTAGGAAAAGCTAGAGGGAGCTTTGAAATAAGAACTGTGCTTTTCTCTGTATTTGGTGAGCCAAGGCTTTAATTTACTATAAGCACAATAAGGGCCGAAATGAAGCTGCTGGTGTGCCATGTCCTGTCAGTAAGCAAAGCAGTACAAAGAAATACATGTTTATTCTGTCCTTGTCACTAGAATCATCACAGTCATAGGTAATTAATATCTAGAGTCCGAATCATATCTCGCTGCTTTGGCCAGAATCTTGGAATTTACTAACTTTTGATTAAACTGATTGTGCCTTATTACCTTGTAGCTCTATAAGATTTATAGAATCCCAGGACTTTTTTCTCAAAAGTTTGTTTGCGCCTCATAAACCCATTTATGTATGTTGTGAGCTGGGACTATGTGGCTGAGATGGGCTTTAAGTTAATGGAGCCTTTCTTGTAGATCTGATAACTTAACTAAAGCAAATGCAAGCTTTCTGAATACAACTCTTGACATATTTCTGTACAGATTCCTTTGGAGTAGTCTGTGGACTTCAAAATATCCCTGAAATACAAGTGGGAAATCACTTACTTAATTTATGGAATGGATTTTGCATTTTGCGAAATGGGTGAAATGTATAAAATGGGTTTTTATCCAGTTCAAAAATCAGGTTTTGGATCTCTGGTACCTTACAAGACAGGCACAAAACAGAGCCTATGTTGGCCAAATTAGGCTTTTGCTGTCAGAATTTTATGGTAAAAAAGACATTGATATATTCCTGTTTTCTATAAAAATGTGTTGGATGTTTAAAATAGTTTGTCAAATTTATCAGAGCTTCAAAAATAGAAGAAAAATAAGCTTTCTTTGAACAGTAATAATTACCATGCTCCGATTGTCTGGATTAAACCAGAGCAAAAGCGTTGGTGGTACCCAGCTTTATGTAATGTTTTTTTTGTGAAACAAATGAGATTTTTTATTGTGTATGTTCAAATGATAGTAATGCCAGTCTGTTCTAAGCATAATTGGTGGTCATTGTTTGTGGGTAAGTTACTTGCCAAAATATCTGCATACAGGAAAGACATTCAAATATCATAACCTTATTTTATTTGGTTTCCTTGTAGGTGCTCTATTTACAACCACTGTATAGATTTAATTTATCTTAAGTATGTATACATGAGACAAAGATTACCATTTTTTAAAGCAGCCAGTTCCTTGGTACAACTAGGTTTTGAGGAATAACTAAAGTCAATTTTAAGAGACTGTATTTTCTGTGAGAGAACCTCCCCCAACTTCTGAAAAAATCCATCTTTTCATCAGGACTTTGGTTTAGCCACCCAGAATGGCTAGCTGGTAATGACAAATTTGATCATGATTAAAAAGAAATCAAAATTAGCTACGAATGGCAACCAGTATTTTTCCGAACTCTTTTGCAAATGGGACTGTTTGTTTGAAAAGCTAAGCAGGAGCAATGGTGAAAATCTGCCTGGTCCTTTGCTCCCTTTGCTAATGTGGGAAAGTAGACGACCCAGCTCTGCAGCACTCCTGGTGCCAAAAATCTCCTGGTGTTCCTTGGGAGCTGCAGGCACAGAGTGTGTTGAGATAAATGCCCCAGAGCAGCTGCCATGATCTCATGTCTCTGCTCCTATGACATACCCTTGTTGGCTCCTGCAGCCCTCTTTGACTCAAGGCTGCCGTGTACACCTCATTTCTTTTATCTGAGCTTTTAAAAGGCTCATCTGATAAGGTCTGAGCAGCTTATGTGCACATCTGCTTCACTACACCTAAAGCTTCATTCTCTCTGTCCTAAATGGAACTTTTCTGCCGTTGACTTCGAGAGCTACTTTGTGAGGAAGTTGGTCTTCTGTTCCTATTATTAAATACATGTGATTCTTTGGGGGCACATCACAGAGATTTGAGTTTTTCTTGTGTTGAATTCTGCTCTTGGATACAAATGCACAATTCCCAGAGTGATCTGCAGAGAATTAATCTGTCATTAGCAATATTGGGTGTAGTGCCTCTAATTCCCATGCACCACCCTGAAAATTTCCACCACCCCCACAAATGGAAAAGAAAAAGAAGACTATTCCATTTATTCTTTTTTATATGTAAATGAGACTTAAAATAATTGTTTGATAATGACATGGGGTTTTTGTTGTTGTTTGGAAATATCTCCTGACAATAATTTATCCTGCAATTATTGTTGCTTAGTCCTATCCTTATAATTAAGGCCAAGAAAGTGTTGTTCATCACCTCATTAAATGCTTTCTCTTTCAGGATGTCTGACTCCCTTTAACACAGCCAAGAGCTGATAAAGCCACTTGTATGCAGAGCTGGCTGCCTGCAGATCTTTGATCTTTTTCTCCCCCCTTCTTCAAGAATATGACTTTGTGAAGTAGTTGGTGCTGCAGTTTCAGTTTGTTGTTTTAAACAGTTCAGTTGCTATAAATACTCATCCACTTTGATTTTCAATTGCCCTTGTAAGACAATTGTTTTCTTGTTGGATTCCCACTGAATAGATAGCTCGCTTGCCTTTTCCTTTTCTAAAATATGATTAAAATATAACCCTCTTTTTAAGATTTTTCACAGCTCACTTCTTCCTGAAAATGTGAAATTTCAGCCCTAACCAGTGCTAATGACTGAGGAATTCTTTGCACTTGTGTTATGCATTTCCCTTGGCTTTAATGATGGGAAAAGGGGTGAGGGAGATGTCCTGACTGAGGCCATGCAGGAAATCAGAAATATTTATTGGACTTTTGTTGGAATTATTTGACCAAAATCTCACTTCATTCCATTGTGCTTTTCCACCTTTCTGCTTTTTTCCTTTTTTTTTTGCATTGAATGTAGAGTGGTTCCAAAAAATCTATTTCTAGAACCTTTTCTGTTGTCTATCAGTGGCCATGCTCCTGCAGAGATTCTTCCCCCTGTGAACACCTTTGTGCACCCTCAATCCTCTGTCATCACTGAGGTGAGTGGTTGTGGAAACCTTAGCTAAGAGCTGAAGAAGGGAAATTTTAGCTATTTTTAAAGCTCAAGTACCTTAAAGGTCCTTATGACCTTCCATCCCCCTAAAGAAGCTCTCAGTTGTGTATCTAATATTGTCATTCACATCTTTCCAAGCTCTACCCATTATATTTTCAGTAGTATTTTGCTGGAGGATAAATGAGGTTTTTGCTCTTTCAGGGCTCAAGATGAGGAACAAAATAAAAGTCTTCATGAAACTCTGGACAGAAGGGGAGAAGGGTACATTCTCTTGCTGTTTCCTGCCATGCCTTGCTATTCCTGGCATGTTCACATTTCTTTTGTTTCATCCCTTCCATGGTGACTTTCATTCTGGAGCTCCTTTTTGTCTTTTTCTCCTCAGCTTCTCCCAGATGGAGCAAAGACCTTTACAAGTTTGAGGGACATACAAATGACAGGACCTGAATTAGGAAGAGACCTCATCTTCCCACTTGTGTGAGCATCCCATTTGTGAGCAGAGGTAGAGAGGCTTTGAACACATGCCACGAAAGGTGTGTGTTTATATAAATGTATGTGGGGAACAAAGTGCCCTCCTCTGGGACATTTCCTCTTCTAGACAGTTTAATAACAGAAGCTGAGATTATTCCTTACACCTCTGCTTCAGTTTATCCCATGGTAAGATAAAGTAACAGCCAGTGAATTAATAAATCCATGGTGCTTTATATTAGGCAAGTGCCAGTGCACTACACTGGCAATCGTTTATTGAGTATTATCCAGTGCTTTGTATCACTTTCATCTGCCTCATTAAAATTGCCTGTCAATGGCCAGGAATACAAAGGTGGCAGCCCAGGTTTAGGATCATGAGTCATCCTTCAGTTTCCAAGGGGCTTCTCACCCACTAAAGTTTGCTTTCTGGTTCAGGGATTTTGATGAATTAGGGCCTAATAGCTGGGTGGAGCAGAGGGATTATTTTAGTAGTGATGAGTGCAGGTAGGGAAGCTCCTGAAACCAAAAGGAATGGCAGGCATTCCTGGCTAAGCCACTTAACTGATTAAAATGACCCAGTGATTCATTTAAATAAGAGTTTACTTGCTCAGGCTTGAAGTGTCTAGTAATAGTTGATCTTGACTATTTGTTTAATCTAATGGAAGTGACTTTCAGTGCTAGCACAAACAGCTGTTTTTATACCTGAAAGACTGTTGTTTAAAATAATTTTATATTAAACCCCATAACTTTCCTTCTTATGCACCGTAGTCCTTGGGTAGAGAAGGCTTGGATATTTCTTCTGCTTTAATAAAATTCAGAGTTGGTGGCAGGGAATAAAGTGAGACTGTGGTGAATAGAAGAGGGACTGAAGGAAGGGTTTTGTGCTGAAGGAAGGGAGTGCCCTGGCATCAGCAGCCACTGATCCCATGAGAGGTTTGTTCACAGCCTCTTGTGATGGTCCTGGGACAGGCTCTGCTGTGCAATTAAAAGCAACAATTTCTGCATTCATGCAGCAGCTGAAGATGTTCAAGGAGAAAAATTCTTCTGGGCATTATTGTTAAATGTGAAGTCACCACTTGGACCAGGAGACTTCAGCAGTTGGGCAGTGCTGCTCTGGTCCCATCGATGTCAGGGATCCACATGCTGCAAATCCCGCTCCTTACAGTATCCTCTGTCCCAGATATTCCCTGGGCTATACAACTGTAAGGATCTTCCAAATCATTGGCTGGAGACCCTGTCTCATCACGTACCTCTCATAACGTGAGCTGCCAGCCTTTCTTTTATCACTAAAGCCTCTTAAATGAGTCACTGGCGCTCCAGATCCGCGTGTTTCGGTGGCTTACAAACCCTGCAGAGCTGTGACAGCAGTTTTAGTGGTATCTACCTGGCAGCATCAATCTCTCAGACATCAGTTAAAATCCACTCCAGACAGAGTGGTGAATTCCAGATGCTCAGGTGCACCTTGGCATGGGGGTGTTGTGCATGCAGAGTGGGACCATGCTCCGAAGAATCCAGGTTTTCTCAGCTCATGTGGGCTACCCCTGGACTCTGTTGACAGCACAGCCATGGAGGTTTACAGGAACAAATCTCAGCTGTCACTTTGCTGTTTTTTCCTGGAAATGTGTGAGGGGTACTTTTGTTTCTTATACTGGGAAATCTAAATATTGCCCCATGAATTAATCTATCACATGAACAATCAGTTATTTTGGTTATTTTTAGAATTTCTTTTTACATATCTAAATCAATAATAGGTACCTAATTAAAAAAAAAAAGCAGAATGTTTTTCAAGATTTGATTTTACTGGCTGAAACCAAGCTAAATATTAGAAATAGAGTAGAATTTGAAGTATTGCCTTAAAATTTAAACCAAGGAGCTTGAGATCCTCAGACATTAGTTCTTCCTTATTCAGGACACTGACAAAGGATTGTCCAACACTGTCACTTTTGCCCTGTCTGGTCAAAGTAATGCTCATTTTTGCTATTTTTATATCCTGCATTTGCCAGATTTCTTGTATGAAATCTCTGATGTTAAAACTGGTAGAATAGTTCTGACATTTTTCATAATAATTTGTACTCAGATGATGCATTAAAAATAGTTTCTGTTTTGGCCTGTGCCTGTTGCACACTGTGATCAGCTCAGGAGGCATAACTGGAAAAGCCATGGCACTTCCATATCCCATATCCATGAGGGCCAGGCTTCAGCATGAAGCCATGAAAGCATTTGAATTCCTTTTGATATTAAAATCTTTGTTATATTAATGATTGAATACATATCTTGTCTTTGGATTATGGTTTGTTCTTGTCCAAACTGGTAATTTCTCCTAGAAGTAAAAGTTGCTGCTGTCCATTAGTCACTTGAAGAGTTGCTCTTTGACCATCAGTTCAGCAAATCTTCTGTGGGTCTGGTTGTGATCTTGCCTAAAATCAGTCATATTTAACCTTTATAACCATATATAACATTTCTGTTACTCCTGACTCATCCCAGGAGAAGTGCGAAGAGGATGTGTCCCACTGCAGTAGTGACTGCCTGAGAGATGAGCATGCTGCACTTCCTAGGAGTATTTCACTCTTGTAAAAAATGGCTTAAATTTCTTTTTCTGAATCGTGTTGGGATCAGGATGAAGCTGTATGCATTTTGCTGTCTGAGATACTCCTTTCCATATTCATCTTTAGTTTCATGTATGACATTTCAGGTTTTTGAGCAGTTTTGATTTCAGTAAAATGGAGCGTTGCCTTTATCACTTTCAGTTTTATTTATTAACTGCTTGATCCTGCATTCATTGATGACACGTAAGGCTCCCACTGACTTTCATGGTGCAGAGTAAAGACCTTATATGTGGTTGGATTCATCAGATTTCGTTTTCTTTTCAGGTACAAGCATGTCTTTGATTCTCAGGTTATCTGTTATGAGAAATTTCAAAATCTCTCTTAATCAGGATTAGTACAGCCAGGGACGTATTTGCCAAGGTTCTGTTTTGAAGCAAGTTTGCCAGTATGGGTGAAAGCAAGCTTCAATCTCCATGGCAGTCTGTGACTTCCATGGAAAGTGCTATGGTAACAAATATATATGGGTTGTAGGGATCCTGATCTCTTATGAATCACTAGTGTGTCCCCCAGCTTATTTTATTTAAACCACTGAACATGAATAAAAGAGTTGTGGCTTTTCGTGCAATCACTGTGGACTGTACTGGAGCTAAAATTCTGGTGGCAAAATTCCTGAGATAACTGCTTTCCACTCTGAAGTTAAATTTTAAAAACCATTATGATGATTAATCCTGGCTAATTATTGTTGTCATGAACACTAAACCAAATGTGGGGCCTCCAGACTGTCTCATGTCATGCTGCCTCACTGATTATTTTGTTCCCTCCTTGAAATATGTTCTGGGAAGAATAGCAGACTATAGTCTTCATGACATGTCCTCAAGTGCTCCGGGAGTTAAACATGATTTTCTGTTTAGATTTAACAAAAACAAAACAAAACAAACAAACTGAATAAAAAGAAAAAAAGACCCCAAAACAAAAACCAAAAACCAAAAAACCCAACAAACAAAAACCCCAAACAACAAAAAACAAAACCAAACAAATAAACAAAGAAAAAACCCACCACAAAAAAACCCCAAAATCTCCCCAAAAAACCAAAAAAACAACAAAAAAAAGAACCTACCAAAACAAAAAAAAAAACAACCAACAAAAGGTCCAAAAGCCAGAATGAACATAACCATCTAGATTGCAAAGTCTGGATCCCATGATGCTTGTGGCTTACATGGTTTATGGCTTGTAGCATTTATGGGGGAGGAAAAGGGGTGAAACAAATCTTTCACCTTTCAGGGCTCAGCTGGCATAGCCCACCTTCATCCTTTGCTCTCGGAGCCGTGTGCCTCAGTTACACAATTTCACTTCTGTGTGAAGAGTGTTGGGTGAGGCTCAGGCTGAGCTCTGGCTTTGCTGCTGCTGCCTTGGTCAACTGAGATGACACCGCAGTGGAGAACGAGCCATTCCTCCAGCAGCAGAGCTGTGAGAACAAATACGGTTTCCTGTCATGCACACTCATTATCCTCATGGACTAATTCTCTGTAGTGATTTGAGACAATATTCTTTTCTCATTTCCCTCTTTTTTTTTTTTTTTTTCCCCTTCCCTGCCTCCTCCTCCTCCCTTTCTGGATGTCTTCTGACCCTCCTGTGTAATTCTCAGGTCATTTTATGTGTTTGGGGTAAGACATTTCTTCTGCTGGTACTCAGGTCCCTCCATTTCACTTGTATCCTCAATGCTGTGGATAGCTGGCTCAGGAACATGATCCTCTACAGCTTCCCAGCACTGCTGACGCTTATGCTCTGGGAGTTTTGCTGCGATTAAAGTTGATTTAAAAATTCAGGAGGGAAGGAGGGGGATGCACCATTCCCCCTGCTGTGTCTGGAGCAGGTAGTTCATTGAGAGAGCCTTCTGGCTGCAGGAGAGCTGCATCTCCTGCGGGTGTTGGTGTAATCACAAGGGCTAAAATTGTATATTAGGTGGTGGAATTTGATCTGCAACATGCAGGGGCAGATTGTAAATGTGGCACACCAAGGAGTACGCCTGTCAGATTTGCATGTCAATATTCCATTGCTTGGGAAATGTGTAGGACACGGATTGAAATACAGCCTTGGGGAAACTGTAGTTTTGTCCAAAGAAACAAAGGGATATTAATTTCATATAATTGCACAGATCTTTAGGAGGTGCAACTCTGGAACAGGATCCAGTGTTTTCTTTGTCAGGTCCTGTCAGTGACGGCAAATCAATCACAGCGCACAAACTTGAATTTCAGCTGGTAGATCCAGTCTCCATTGCACCTGTGCTGTTCCTTCATCCCTCTAAATAGAATGTGGCACACGAAGTTTCTGGTTTTCAGAGACAAACATAAAGCACAGGACATTTAAGTAAAAAATACAATTCAAGTATGAAACTCCAGTCTATGTTAAAAATTTGTGTGTGTATGCTCTCCAAATTAAAGATTTGCATGTCCTCTGAAACTCCTTTAAAGTAGGTAAACAACAGAGGTATATACTGCTGCTCTTCCATAGAAAAAATGGGTGGAAATCCAGCCCTGTTACTTAACATGGTGCAGCAGGGCATCTTTATTAGTCTGCTACTAATGGGAGCCGTGATGGGAACCAGGGCAGAAAAATGCATTTCTGTGACTAAGTGAAGGATGTAATGTAACCTCAACTTTCATGTATGGATTATTACAGTGAAGCTGTTAGCTATCTGTCATTAACCAAATAGCTATTTAGCTGATCAGGGAAAAATAATTAAATCATCATGGTGTGAAAACATCTGAAAAAAAAAATGCCTAAAACCTAAAATGTTTTCCTCTAGACAGCAGGCACTAGGCAGGTACTCTTTGGGAAGAGTAAATTGTTTTCTACATGGTTTTCATGAGAAAGTTGTTACCAATTCTTGCTACTCAGCTTATTCACGGTTAGGACACTTTCCTCCAGACAGAAAAGCACATCCTTGAAGTGGAGTCTGTGGCTAAAAACCTGACATTTCTCTTCAGTGCTGGTGGCCATTTGCAGAGGGCTGGATCTTACCACAGGTATCCTTCCTGGGCCCAGGATCTGAACTGGTCAGTGTTCCAACCACATTATTTCACCCCAGGGCGGTACCAGGTAGCCCTAAGTGTCTGTGCAGAGAGCTCCCGAATTCCCTGCCCTGTTCCTCTCTTTCCCAGGAGCAGCACAGCCCTTGCCCTGTGAGAGGAGGAGGAGGCACCAGGGACGCGGCTTTAAGAAATGAGCCTGCTGCCTTGCAGGGTGTTACCTGCTGCTGCTTAGTAAGTGTTTGTTTCTTTTCAACACTAATCTCTCTCCAAATATTTAACTCAAAAACCTTGGAGGCTTCCAGAGCAGAGAGGAACTGGCAGAGCCAGCTCAGGGCAGGCTTTGCAGCTGCAGCTGCCCTTTTCTGGGAAGGGGGTGCACGGGAAAAGCCTGCTTTTGGGAAGTCGTGCAATCGGATATTACTTCATTTCTCTCTGGAACAACTCCTCCTGAATTCAGAGTCCATTCCAGCTCCATGTGCTGTAGTCTCAAGGGAAGGAGCAAGTCCTATAAGTTACTCTATTTTTTGCAGTGGTTTTCTTTGCTCACCCAGGGTTATTGTGCCTTGCTCTGGTACATCTTTCAAACCCAAAGTGAAAGCAGGAACAGAGGACCCACCGAGTTCCCAGGCTGGCCCTGCCCACACCTCATGTCAGCCCTTCGTGCCCACCACTGGAGCCTGAAGCTGTTTGACCCTCCCTTGGCCTTTGTCCTCCAGCATCCCCCAAAGCGCTGACCCCTGCAGCAGTTCCTGCCCTTCCTGCTGCCGCCTCTGCACACCCTCCATCACCAGCTTCACCTTCTCTCCTCTTGGCCTCCTACGTCTCCTCATGTAATGACTTCAAAACCCTTCTCCTGCCTCATTCCTGCCTCTGGCTGTCACCTCACTGCCTCCTCTGCCTCCCCATCTTTACATATGATTCAACTATATTTCGGTCCCATGATCAAGCAAAATGGACAGATGGGGACACACAAGAGCCCATGACGTGGCTTTGCTCTAATCTTAGGTTTTCCCTGTCTTTGCTCCTTTGTTTGTGGTTACCCCTTACTGTGCTCCTGCGATTTCTAACACAGTTGATAAATTAGGACAGTGGGGACTGTAAAAGATAAGGTAATAACAGAAATGAAATACCAGGCCAGGATTTTAGCTGGAGTAAATCAGCTGCTGATCTAAACCAGCTGGGGATTTGGCCCACTCTAAAATGAAACTGTAGGATACGAAGAATCCATATAATTATTCCCCAAAGAACACTTTTGTCATGATGCCAGACTGATGTTTCTATTCTTGTTTTTAAAATGATGTATTTTAGAAAGTGATTGTCTCACTATTGCCCACCTGTGGTCACAATATTGGTTCTTTCAAAAGTGAACATGCCAAGTCCTTCAGGCACTCAGCGGTGCCTCTTGAAATGGCTGCCTTCAGCACCTGGAGTTTCTCTTAAAAACTGTTAATCCAAAAAAGAAACAAGGCCCACGTTCGTTTCCCTGCCTCAGTCTCAGCAGCAGCAGAACGCTGCATTTCGAAGTGTCACGGTCAAATTCTGCCTTGAATTACAGATTGCACTTTTGAGTTATTCACCTTCCTGCAAGCCCCCTTCAGTGCTGACCTGTTAAACCCAGCCCTCTGCCAGGAAGGGTTTCCTGTGGAGATCGGTGATGTTGTGGGCGGTGGGGCCTGAGCAGTGTGTCCAGAGCGTGGGGAAGTGTCCCTTGTGCCCGGCTCGTGGCTGGGGTGCTGTGCTGGGAGGTTCCTGTGCTTGTGGGTTTGGTTCCTGTGATGTGTCCACGTGCACCCAACACAGAACCTTCAAGAATGGATTCCTTTATTCCTTGCAAAATTTGGTAGAAGGCAGCCGGTTGCCCACTTCCTTCAGGAGGAAAGATGGCATTCATCTATCAAGATATCCAATATCACCCAGTTCTTTCTCGGCTCCAGATTATTTCTGTGTTTGCTACCTTGCATGACCAGGCAAGGAGTGAACCTGGAAGCTTGAGCTCCAGAGTGCTATGAGAGCTGAGCTTTCTAGATGGCAGTCTGAAATCTCCTATTGCTTGTGATCTCTATCAAAGTGTAAACTGAGGAGATGGTCTTTACCAATCATTAACAGCAAGGCTGGCACAAAGGGCTAAGTCTAGTAATCATACTAAAAAAAAATAAATTAACAACTCTCAATGTAGGCTCAGTTCAGCCTCACCAGCTGTGACATGTCCTTTCTTGCACACAGCAATGAAAATAGACCTAAGTACCGAAGGAGGGGGGAAAAAAAAAAAGAAATAAAAGAAAACCCAATTTGTTCCCTATTAAGCTGCTGAAAAGCTTAAACCCATTTCTATTCCAGTTAGTAGCTAAGTGAAAATGTAACTGCTTTATATATTTCACTAGAATTAAACTTAAACCTACAGAATTAGGTTTATTAATTTCTGTCAGTGCTCAATGGGGAAATAAGAGTGCCCATTCATTAAGGATACACAATTACTGCAGACAAAAATGAAGCACAGTGCTATTAACCATAATAAAAATGTTGAACACTGTGGAAATTTTCATTAAATAGAATCTATTCCTTATATGACTCTACTTAATCCTTTCTGTCTTTTTTCCCCCTTTGTGTTCTCCAGCTCATTTTATTTTATTACTTAGCTCTTATGTATGTTTCTTAATGTAATTATGATTAAATATTTTTAGTAGTAAACACTATTATTTCATAAAAAAAAAAATCTGTCCCCACACTTACTTCAGCGAAAAGTAGTCTTTGGAAAACAATACAAGCATTAAGTAGTTTCATTATTATTGTAGCTCATGAAGATAAAAAAGAAACCTGCAGCAAATAAAAAAGAAAACTGTATCAGCCCATCCACTAAAGTAGAGCTGACTTTGTGGAGCAGATCTGTAGGTGGAGCACCGAGATGTACCAGAATAAATCATTGAAATCAACTGAAAATCAGGGTGGTGATTATGACTGAAAGAAATTAAATACTGAATTAATACTGAATGTGTTTAGGCTTTGCTAAAAACATTTAAGCCAAAATAATTATTTATACAGAATGTATTCTCAGATTTTCATTATCTTCACATAACACTCTGAGGAATCACTGATCCCTCATGTAGACTTAGAATTCTTTACAGGAAACCATATGTCATCTGAGGGACACAGCTTTAATTGCTTGAGAAGGATCATCAGTTAGTAACTATGATATGGATTAGCTGATGACTTCAGCTCATGAAACTCTATTGAAGCCAATGGGATTATGATCATTTCCAATAAAAAAAGACTTATCTCCAGTTGAGTTAAAAATGAATGTGACAGTGCCTGGTTGAGCGGGTGACCTGTATTTCTTGCATAGAAGTAAATGAATAATAAATAACTATGCCCTGTTGATCAAAGATATTTATTTAACCTGAGGGCTACATTATTAAAGACCTCCTTAGGAATGTCAGAGGAGATTTTGCTCATGTTCTTGTACTCTGGGGTCTTGGGCAGTTCTCAGACTGCCAGCGCTGGACCCACAACTCCAGCAGGTCTGTGGGTTTGGGGGGTATGACCACAGAGACACGTGGATCCCCACTGTTCATATCAGGCACAGGGGATGCTGGATTTCAGGGATCAGACTGGATTTTTGCCTTGGATGACAGGGATCATTACCAGAATTCACTAAACCCAAACTGAGCATTGCCATTATTTTGGCTTAGCCCTGTGCTGCAGAGCTGTGCTCCAGGCATTGAGGGGCTGCTCCCTGCAGCACTTGGGCCTTTCATTTTGTCTGGGGCCATTTAAATGATAACTCCTGATACAGCAAATTAAGGACATCAATAGGAAACAAAGTGACTGTACTGTAAAGGAGCCACGTGGGGCAAGTTGCCTCCCTCTGGACAGCAGCACGGACCTTCGGGGGCAAACCTGTGCTGTTTGCTGGTGCTCACAGTCCTGGTGAGGGACTGCAGCTGGCTCACTGTCGTTTTTGTTTGTGCTGTTCAGAGGATGCAATCAAATGCGAGCATGAAAGATTTTTGACCAAACGAGTGCTTTGTGAGGACAAGTGACTCTTGTGCTCACAAGTAAGGTGGTCTGAATGTGGCCATTTGCTCTTAGGAAGGGTTGTATCAAAAGCCTTTTCAGAGCTGGTCACATAGGTTATTTATAGATCTTTTTCTTGGATGACCTGATTGATGATATGCAGATGGTCAAGGGGCCATTAGATTATTCTAAAGCCCTATTGTGTCCAGAGCTGTTTGAAGTCTAGTTGCTTATTTCTCTCTATTAATAGCACCTTTCAGTTTGGGCCTTGGTTGCAGGCTTGGATGTTCTGACAGCATCTGTTTCTTTATCCTGTCTTATCAGGGAGTTGAATAGGACACTTGTTAGACTTTCTGGCATTGAAATACTGGAAAGGAAGGCACCCTGAGCTAGAAAAGATGGAAAACCACCATGTCTGTCCACCTTCACATCTACAAAACTCTATTGCTGTGATTTCTGTATTGCTGCTGTTGGACTCATTTCCACATTGGGATGTCCTCCGTAGTTGCAGCTCTGAACCAGAGAGAAATGGTCATGACCTTTCTAGTTCTTGGACTTAATAATGAAAGAAGTGAGGTGTGGAAACATGTAGATGGATTACAGCCAAAACAGACTGTTTTCTGAACAGACCTCAACTACTTAGCATTCAGTAAACAGCTTTAATACAAGACAGTAAAAACTGTCTATGCACTTATTACCTTGGTATGGTTAACTAGGCAGAGTGTAACCACAGAAATATGAGTGCATTTCAGTAAACGCACAAAATGGCTTCATTTTCAAAGTACAGTAGTTCCCCTAGGTATTCTAAAATCTATTCTTCTGTAGACAAATATTCATTTTCTTTCAGCATTAATTGTAGCATTGTTGCTGATAATGTTTCCTGCATTATACTCAGCTGCCTCATACTGTGGATAAGAGAAATCAGATTGAGAGCAAGAACAGAAAATACTAAGATTGCAGCTGCATCTCCTGGGGAAATTATTGCCATTTCAAATGTCATTCAGTCTGATTCATTATTAAGGGGGAGTACAAGACACCTCCTGCTAGAAAACTGGTCTGCACAGAAATGGCAAGCTGCTTTTATTGTTGCTGTCCTGATGATGTAACCTTATCAAAATACACGCAGGTTCTGTTTTGTCTCCACTCTAAGCATAACCTTTGGTATCCTGGGTAGTGGCTAAATTAATCTGCTCCCTCAGAACAATGCAATTTCAAACACAACAAACCCCTCCTGTTGTTAAAGAACATTTATCTGCTTTACTTTCATTTGCATTTTCCATAAATTGTGTAGCAGGAAGTGTGAAACACCTGAAGTTCAAAGTCTCTGGAATGCACAGATGTTGATTTTCATTATAGACTCCAAAGATTGGCTCCTAAGCAACACTGCAGAGATTTTTGTGTAACTTAACCACCTTCCATTGGTGTGCTGGGACTCTGAGAACTCTCGAAAGAGCAATACAGCAGATTCCTGGAGGACTGGGAATGACTAGTGTGCCAGAGTGAGAATTGAAGTTATCGCCAAGTAACCTTTTGATTATCTGGTGGGATATTTCCTTAGTCTGATTGGGTTTCTTTTTAAAGATAAAGTTAAAAATACCAAAATACTTTTGTTCTTTCACTACACCTCTACCCAAAGATGTGTGAGTGTGTTGGCAACTCAGACTGGTGGTTGCCCTTCTCTTACTTCGGTATCTATAACTCACAACACCTTTTCTTGTGCTGCCTGCTCAGACTTTCTCCTCTGACACAAACTGAGGAATGCAACTGCCTCCACACACATTCACTGGGGTTGGACCTCTGGGGGTTTCATCAGTTTTCCCTCCTGAAATGTTCACACAGCATCTTGTGACATCTCTGTATACACCCCTTTGTGAAGCACATCTGTGCTGGGTGAACCTGGGTGAGGTATTTTATACCTTGTGTAGTGTAGAGCAGTCTTGGTACTGGGATTTAGAAGACTTTAAATTTATAAGAACTTTTCTTTTGTGAACAGTGTGGAAAGATGCATGTTTAACCTGTGACTTCATGTCCAAATAATAACTTGATACTTCCTGAAAGTACCATCCAGCACAGGTTTGGCACAAAATTTGCTTCCCTTGAGCAAAGGGAAAATGATGGTTTAAAATTCCAGTCCTTCCTTTGCCATCTACCCCAACACAACCAGCAAACTCCATCTTGGCTAGATATGAATATTAATTATTGTTTGTTGTCTATTGAGTGGAATCATTGTCTTATCATCCTGAAGCTTTGCCTCTTCTCTTTTCCCCTGTGGAAGGAGACATTCAAGTTGAAACTTTCGGATTGCAGTTATAGAGGAAATAAAACAAGTCAGCAGTGACACATATTTGTGCACCTCCATCTGAAGCTTAAATTGTTTCAAATTGCCCAGCATATCACGTGTAGATCTAATGTGAATACTATGTTCGAATTGGCTAATACATTTTTGTTTGGGAGGAAAGAAGACAGAAGCAAAATCCCACTGGAGTACCAATAATTAATATTTTCCAGTTTTCCATTCTTCTCTTTATTGGAGATTTCCAAAGGCCAATTTCAAGCAAGATAGATGCGAAGTTAACTGCAGTGTAAAACTGTCTACTTCACACCTCTTATCAAACTCATGTCTTCATGAGGAAAGGAAAAATTCTGCAAACAGTTCTGAAGGATTAACAGAGGTGTGAAATCTCACCTTGCATAAGAAGCGTGTTTTGCTCACTTTGTCACTTCTGTGTGATTTCATGATTGTGAGTATTGACTTTTCCTGTCAGGCATTCAGGCAGCAGATGCTGACAGATGTCTGTATCAATCATCGGAGCAGTCCTGACCCATGCAGTGAGTGGAGATAGAGTCTTGTATTGAATTATAGCCAAGAAGCACTCAACAGAATTGTGGCCAGGTCAGCTTTGCACTTCACTGATCCTCAGCAGGTCGTTCAGGCCAGTTTAAGTCTACCCAGAGGGTCGGCAGTCCCTGGGAACCACCACAGAACACAAAAATTGGTTTATTCTTTAACTCGCAAAGCAAGGACAGTGTTTCCTTTATTTAGTGTAGCCAGAGCGGAGCTCTATTAAAATTCATAAACATTGGTGGATAAATTTCTTTAGCTTGAAAAGATGATAAAAATGGTGAGCGCAAGCAAGTTTGCCTACTTGTCCTTTTCTTTCAAAACCTTGTCGTGATGATCTTGGCTACCTTGCAGTGCTGTGCTGTTAAATCATCCAACAGGGAGTGATGCAACACCAGACATGTGCAGAACCTGCTTGAGTGGCACACAAAATTGCTGCGCTAGTTCGTGGGGATGAGTCAGAAGAGGAAGTCGCTGCAAGAGTATCGCACAAAGTATAAAGAATCTGAGGTAAAAAATGTGAAGAAGAGTGTTAGGGGTGAGGATGCTGGATCTTTATATACAGATAAAATAGTGCTGAAATGCTGATGAAGTGAACATCATTTCAGAGCACATGAAACCTACAATTTACATCAACTAAATGTGAAGAGGGAAAAGAACAAACACGAACCATTATGGAAACAAGTTCAGCCATATTTGTAAAGAAGCAAATCTTGTGATGGCGCGTGCACATATTTTAGTGCGTGCTCTGCAGTATGAGAACATTTACTTCTACTTGAAATTCTGTAATTTGCGTATTTGTTCCAAGCAATAATCAAAAAAGAGCTAGCTTACGAAGTATTTGGCCATCTAGTTTTTCACTGTGGATGATGGTCTGGAATTGTAGGGGCTTCCTGCAGTAAGTGCAGAGGGTATCTAAGGCCAACGCCTGCTACAGCCAAATCTCCCTTTTTGGGACTTTTCGGGCAATATTGTTCTGAAAGGGCTCAGTTGTGCTGAGGACTCTGTTTCACTCAATGGGTTCATGGTGTGGTGTTGGCTGCTGAGGATCCAGTTCAAAAGTGCGCTTGCCTGTTGATGTTCCTGGTGTTTCAGTCACTGTCAGCTGGTTTTGCACAAACCTTAGAGACTGTGACCTGAGCAGAAGTACCATTTTTTGTTTCTCTTGTATCACTTTCTGCAGGGCAAAATCACCTCCTCTGATTTTTTTCATTGTTGCTAAAGAGGTGTTTACAAATCCCTCTTTATTAAAGGAAACTGAGGACTGGTATCTTCCAAGTGACATCAAGTTGAAAGGAATCAGTTACGTAATTCAGAGTGCTGGAGAGAGGTATTGAAATTACCAGGATTGCAAAAATCTCCTGAGAAATTTTTTAGTAAAACAGGTTTATGTTATAAATGTAAAACAGGGTATCAGTTTCTGCAAGACGGGATATTTTAAAAAGTCTTACAAAATGTTAATGTGTTTTTTCAATATGACTGGGAGAAAACCGAGGCTGGGTTCAATTTCTCTCTGAGAAGGAGGAGATCATAAAGCAAAGAGATTCCTGCATTTTGGGAAAAATGAGCATCAATAGTTCCCAGAGCATACTACCAGGTATTGTGAGAACTATCTGTGTCTGAGATACATGAGAATATTGAGTGTATACTCAATTTTCTTAAAGAAGTTGAAGACAGGAGACAAGACAAATTTTTTTTACAAGCACCTCAGGTATTACCAGCAAGCAGAGCAATTGTAAGAATTGTGATTCTAACAGAAAGGGTCTTCTGATTTTTTTTTCACATCAGACAAAATTAGAGAAATAGAAAATAATTAACAGAATGTTTTCAAAAAACTGAAATAGAGATAATAAAAACTTCCCACTTGAGCTTGTTTTTTTCAGCCAAGTAGAACAATACAATGTATTTTTTTTGCTGGCTGAAAAATCAGAACTGGACACAAGAAGTTGGGTAATATTTATGGATAAAAAAACATAAGTTTTTCTTTCAAAGTTTAAAAAATAACTTCAGTGTAATAGACCTGAAAATAATCTGCTTTTGGGAACCAGGCTGTTTGTAGTATATCAGATAAAATAGCTCTCTTGGATTTTTTTCCTGTGGTCACATTGTTAAAAAGCTTTCAAATTTATGTTGTTGTTTTGGCAAAAAATATGAAATTGATGAAAAATTATGGCTGACAGTGCAAGTTAGAATGAATAACTACACATATATGTTGATTTTAGCCGTTGATTTTGAATAGCAATAAATCTAGAATTCTACCAGCTCAACTTATGGGAGGCTTTCAGCACAGTCAACCACAAAATGCAGTTGAACCACTCACAGAGCATAATTAGAGCAGATGCTGGTATAACATCCAACTGCTGTTACGCTTTATTATGTTAAATCCTGCCTTTCCTGTTTATTTGGGTTTTTTTTTTTCTTCCTTCCCTTATACTTACCAAGACAGCTTTTAGAAATTCCCCACTAAAAGCCTGGAAGGACCTTGCTATTTTATTCCAGGAGCATCCCAGAAGAGTTTTGTGAGTGTGTCTGTGTGTGTAATCTGTTCTGTACAGTGTATTTTAAAAAGAAAAGCAAAGTTTTGCTAGTAATGAGGCGTGTATAACTGGGCAGCATCAAGAACACTTATGATTGAATTCAGGTTGCACCAAAAAATTCAGGTTTATTCCCAGCTTTTTACTTTCGATTGGGCCTGACATATTAGTGCTTTTTTTCTATTCTCTGTCCCAAACTTCTCTTTTCGATTGTAAATTAAGTTGTGCACGGGGATGGAAACTCCTTCTTCAGTAACTTGTGAAGCAGAATGGGATGTTAGTCGTGGTTGAGACATCAGGTCAGTATTGTGATACAAATAAAAAATAAACAGGATGAATGTAAGTTGAGGAAAGTAATAAATTCATCTCACTGAATACAAAGTGGGGTATTTTTTTCTTTTTTTTTCTTCTGGATTTATTGCAAATGGCTTGAGATGAAACTCTCCAGCTGACAGAAGATCATTCAGCATTAGCTATTTAAAAACTTCCACTGAAATGGAGTGAAATAAGTTTGTTATTTATGAAGTTCATCTCACAAGTTCCCAATTTTGTGAAAACTGTTTTATTTTGCTTCACGTTTGAAACCTGCAAATAGCTGAGTTAATTTAACTAAAATGAGCCTTCTTGAGATGACCTGTAAAGGGGAAAAAAATCCAACCCAACTGCACTTTAATCTAGAAACCATCAAAGCCTTCTTGACACATGTATTATTGTAGGGCTCAGAAAAAATAAACAGTTTATGTAGAAGATTAAGAGAGAGTTTGGATTTTGCTTTTGACATATCTTGTCTCCAAATCTTAGCTGAGGATTTATTAGAACACTATCATGTCAAAGCTACCTCATTTATATGATAACACATCTGTAATGTTTTACAAGTGCAGCAGTCCTCGTTCAGAATGTTGCTCTTTAAGTCCTAAATTACAGTACCTGGAGAGGTATGCATAATTATAGTGCATGTTAGCAAATGATAGGATGCATTTTCCCCTAGGCTCTCTGCATTAATCATCAGCAGAGTGGGTGCAATAAAATCATAATTGCTTCTTCAAAAGTTATAATCTAACTTATACAACTTCAAGTTAGTTGTATGGCAATATGATATTGACTGTCACGGAGCAAGCCCGTTTCCTTCATTTCCTTAAAATTAAGGTAGTGTTGCTTGGTGGTGAGCTGTAATTAGCATCATTTTCATTTACAGATTTGGGTTTTAGATCCTGAGTGAGTGCATGATAGTGTAAACTCCAAGCTTGATGAAACGACGCTGATTTACATGAGCTGAGGGCCTCTGGGCTGATCTCTGTTATTTGCTGGGCTGCCTGCAGTCGGGTGGATGATTAACCTCTTCTGTCTCCTTAACTAGCAGTCGGAGCTGAAAAATCATGTCAAGGGAAGGAGTTACTTTACATAAGCATCCCGGTTTGTATTCTTTAGCTTGGTGATCAGTTCCACTCGAGGAGGTTTTTGCAGCACAGGGGTGCCCTGGTCCTGTGCAGCTGGACACTTCCAGTGGCAGCGAGGAGTGCGGCAGCTCTGGCACCTCCCTCGCTCCCACCTGCCTGCCCAGGTAACTTCCCTGGCATCAGCACTGGGGATGCTTTGACCTCACGGTGATTCAGCTCAAAGATGCAAACAGGCAGGAAACTGAATTCCACCCCTCTCCCTGCTGAAATAGTTTCGTGCTAGTTTTGCTTCCTGAATTCACTCATTTTCTTGTCAGATGAACGGCAGTGACCCTGTGTGAGTTTGTATAGTAGGGAAGTGTAGGATGGAACCACTTAAAGATACTCACATTAGCTGTCATAAAGCCAAGCCTACAATCAGAGATCAAAGCAAACCTTTAATTATTTAGGAAACATCACTGATGTAATCAATACACCTTACAAAAACAATTGTTTAACTCTAATTCATTGCCTCTTAGGCTGATACATATGCACACACACAAGCATGACATGCATATGTACACACACACACGTGTGTATATATATTTATACGTATACATATACACGCACACACATAAAATGAAGTTTCTGTTCTTTGAAGTTTGGCCAGATTTTCAGTGTGGTTGCAGCAGCTGTGTGTAAAGGCATGTCCACAGGGCCTATCTGAGACCCAAGGGACTCAGAAGGGTAATGGATGTGATAACAAAGCAAGTTTTTTCAGTTTTGCACAATCCTATTCCTTAAGATCAGGTTTGTAAATTAAGATCTAAACCTACGTATTGAAGGCTGGATCCTGCAAACAAGGCGTTCTGGCCCCAATCCAGTAAAGCACTTAAATACATGTTTTAACATTGGGTGCATGTCTTGTTATGGTGTGACTTCAAAGGGACTTCTTTTGCTTAAAATGAAGCACATGCTTAAACACAAGGTTATATATTGGAATGAGCCATATCCAAATGGCTGAGCTACTGCTGGAGAGCTCAGCACCTTGTTTCTTCACCGAGCAAATATAATCACAAAGAAAAGAAACAAACAAAACAGAAGCCTCCACCTTTTCTAAATAAGCGCTTCCATTGTTGGTTTGTACCTAATTTGCACAGAAAAATAGAAGCTCACACTCCTCTCCAGAGCTTTAAACACATGGTGCTCACCGTGATGGGCGCTGTCGCATGGAGGTCGGTGCAGGAGCTCCCGCTCACCGCTGCTCTCGGAGCTGGCAGTTCTCCTGTGGAATGCTCCATTTCCAGCCTGCTCCTTTGCTGCCAGAGAGAAAATCGAGGCTGTGGCCGTTTCCCCCAACATCCAGAGAGCAGCTGGTGTGTTAAGGTGTATCCCCAGGTTGTAACTCATGCTCAGCCACTGCTGCCATCCAGTTTTGCCCTTCTGCGATTCCGGTTTTATGAGCGTGGCAATTACACATTTAATACTTGATTTGCATGAGATTAAGCGGCACACTTGTGTAATGCAAACTGGTGCTAAACAACCTTAAAAGGGCTTAGGAGCATCCAAAAATAACATGTTTCACACCAATTGAAGTATTTGCTGAAATGCAGAAAATGGGAAAAGTTCCCCTGCACAGTTCACTGTGTCCAGTTTTTGAAGGAAATTGTCCTTAAAGATACAAGATTCTCCCCCTTTTATGCCAGAAATAAAAAATATAATAAATAGAGAGTAATATCCTACCAATCAAGGCACCTTTACTTAATTTTCTAAGGCTTTTAAGTCTCCTACAGATCTGAATTTTGTTTCTCTCTCCGACTTGCTGGTGTTAATAACCAGTGCTGTTAAGCAATGAAATTTCTGAGTTAAAAATAGTCTTTCATTAGCTAAAATGTACCATGCAGTTGTGCATTTAAATGCCATGTACATTTTGGGGGAAAATAATCTTTAAAAAAAGGAAAAAAGAAGGAACAAAAAAGATTGACTTCATTTTTGTAGTCTGCAAAATTGGTGTTAATTTTTTTTAAAATGCACCCCAAGTCACAGCAAGCTGCTGTGTATCAGGTCACACTGCCTCCTCCAAAATCATGCTTATCTTTAAATTTTCCTTTCATAAACATTTGGCAAATATAACGTCAATTTAAGCTGTAATGACCACATTTAATTTTCATTTTAAATTTATTCTGTTACTGTATATTGGTATCCTGGTTGATGCCAAGTCAGCCAGCCACAGGTCTGTTTTTCATTTATGCATTGAACTTCTTTAGGTTAGACATGCTCAAGAGTCCTGGTTTAATGCATAACCCTAATTATAACTTAGAATTAAGCTACTGCTGACTGCAGCATTTTAAGCAGGGGAATCAAAGAATGTATCTAATGAAAAAAACACAACTCCACCCCTCACTAGTACCTTATCTTTATACATTTTTTAATGTTCTTTTTTTTTTAGATTGAGTGCATAATACAGCTATAAACCAGCAGTTTAGATAATATAGTCAGCTTGTCAGTTTATATATGTCTACTCTGAGCTTAAGGGTTTGCTCTTTGCTTTGAATTGGGCCTCACTTCTTATGAAAATGCTGCAAGCCTTTAAGAGATTGTAGTATCACAGACCAGTGATAGCTCAACATTCTAATATATCATTATGTTGGACCTATATCTGTGCACTCTAAAATTGCATTACTGTTTAAACTGGTTGAAATATTTTTGCAAAATGTTTGGTTTTGGATGAAAAATGCCTTTTCAACCATGCAGAACTTTGATGAGGAAATTCTTAGAATGTTCTGATGAAAACGGCTATGGGGTTTTCTTATGGAAAAACTGAAAATTAATTCAGAACACTGTTCAATTACAATAAAAATACTGGGGTTTCCCCACATTTTTAAAGGAAGTGAAATATTTTTAAGGACAAGCTCTTGTGGTCACTTTAAACTTGTCTGAATTTCATATATTGGATTGAATCATTGTGAACTCGATGGATAGGAAAGGCAGGGTGTTATCACCTGGGTCTTTACTCCCAGAATAAATCTGTTTTTACTAATAGAAGGAGGTTTTTAGAGGGGGGGGGATGGTTAATGATGAGCCATGTTGCATGGGTCAGAAGGAAATGTGGCCTGGGGAGATGCCACCGTCATGAAAAATAAGATCAGGGAGAAGACTGAGGAGCTGGGAGGAGCATCGTGCTCCGCTGGGGCTCCAGGACAGCGCCACTGAGGCTGGAGTGAAGGGCTGGGATCAGAGCAGCGCCACACAGGCACACCCTCCGTTCAGGGCACAAAGGAAAACTCCCCGGGAGAGGTGGAGAGCAAGTGAAAGGCACTGCAAGGTACCTTTGTGCACCAGCCCTTCTGCTGTCCCTTTCCTTACGGTACCTGAGTGCTGCCATGGGCCAGGGAATTGTTCTCCTGCTCTCCAGGAACACTTGCAGATGTTGCACCTAATTCTGCTCATTGTCACTGGCTTTACCAGGGGGTAACACCTCCATTTCCTTCGAATTAGTTCAGATGTGCACTGGGCTTTGTGCTTGCAGTGAGAATCCTTTGCCATTGGAATATGAGACTGTTTTCATTCCTGCGATGGTTCTTATGCCTGACTGCTGTCTGCAGGAAGCTCGTCAGTGAGAGTTATACACTGCGTGATAAAATACTCATGTTTTTCTTCTCTGGGAACAGGGAAATGAAAAAATCCTGGGTTTGTACTAACATTCCACTTGTTCTGCGTGGGCATTCAGCTGTACTGCCAGGAGCTGGGAACGTTTACAGTCCTGGTGTAAATGAAAGCAGACAGAAGCAATGGAGAAACAGGCTGTGTGAGCCTGGGGGCTTGTCCATGCACAATAGTAGCATCAGTTCAGCTGCAAAATCCATTTAGCTGAACCACTGTATGTCTCTGATTGGACACACTTAAATTGGTTTATAACCAGCTTACATCAAATTAGTTTAAATCAGGAAGTTACCATAATAGCTGCATCAACCCGTAATTGTCTAATTTGTGTATAGGATGGTCGCAAACCAGTAGCCTTTCCTCCGTGCAGGCTTTTGCACTGCTTTAGATGATTTAAAAACTGTTAAACCGGCAAAACTTTTGTCTGTAGACAAACCCTAAAGCCCAAGTTTGTGTGAGCTGGGGCAGGGAGCGCTCAGGGTCTCTGTGTTGGCTCTGTGCTGTGCAGCACATGCGCTCAAAGCCAGTGGAAAAGGAGACAACAGACGCTTTAAAGCAAGAATGGGACACAAGACACTAATTTTCCAAAACAGTTTATTGCTCTATATGATGGAAAAGTATGAGGTAAAGAAGTTCAGAACTCCTTGCTGTGGCCCAGGGGTTTTTATGAGCTGTGTTCACAATCATGGAGAGGTCAAAGGGAAGCTGTCCGAAGGCTCCCTGGGCTCTGTGGGATCAGGTTTCGCCCCACGAGCTGGAGCAGCCCCGAGCCTTCTCTAGGTTTCGTCAAAGGATAACAACACCCAGCAGGCAGTGAGGCTGGTGAGACATGTTCCATTTCTTGAGCTGCTCAGGATGGAGCTGGAACAGGAAATGTTGCTTTTTTACTTTGTGTTAATGGTGGTTCCGAGCTGTTTTGGAAAGTCAAGCCCCTCTGGACAGCAGAGGCAGGCGGCTTGAAACTGTGACATTGTGGAAACAAAGGCAACAGGAGAATGACACCACAAACAGGGTTATCTCAACATTTCTGTAACTAAAAATGGCCTAAATTGTTTTCCAAAATGAGCTCCTGCAGAGCAGAGAGAAAGCCTCTGATTTCAAGGGTTCCTAAAATACTTTTGGAACGAAACTCTCTGAATGTTCTGTGGGTGTTGATCGCTGGAGTGCTCAGTAGTACTCGAGCTCTGAGTTCACACCATTAAAGCTTTGTCGACGTTACTGAAAGCGTCCTCTAACACACTGAAGCAAGCTCAAGAGGCTGTATTTATGTTCTCAGGCTGACTTTAGGGCTGTTGCTGGCAAGCTGTCAATAAAAGAACTTATTAGTCAGTAAGACAGCTTGGAATGGAGAGTTGTTTAAGCAGTTCACTTATGAATGGGACACAAAGGTGAACAGAATGAACTTTCTGCATGTTTAGCAAATGGGAATACCATGGAGCAGTTTTATCAAGGTAACTCTGTTCAGGATGCCCAGCACTAAATGTGCCAGATAGTTTTTTTTCCCGAGAAATACTTCTCCAGTTCTGTAAGTATATCTGGAAGAAGCTATTTTATCCTTTAAGAAATAGAAGGGAAAATTGGTTTGATGTTCTTCCCTCTTACTTTTTTCGAATGTGTGGAAGAGCAAGGCGGAGCTGTTTTCTCAGCAATAGAAAATGTAATGATGCATTTTCCCTGAGTGAAGCTTCTGGACATTTTCATACTTTGTAAAAGTGGATTGAGATGCCGTGCTACCCACCAGATAATATTGCACCCACCAGATAATCCTACTGGATGCGAGAGCATTTTGGAATAATACTTCTGGTAAAGAATAACTTGCAGAGGAATAGAAATAGCTATGAGAAATAGTCTAATGGCCACAAAAGAGCAGTGCTTGGAGAAAGGAGCAGCCCACTTTTGTAAGAAATATATTTCTTACACTGTGCAAATCATCCTCAAAGACTGGAGTGCTCCAAGTGAAAACCATGGGAAAGAGAAAGTGAGTCGAAAACAAATAGATCCCTGAGGGGACTGACTGAAAGCTAAATCACCGTCTGTGGAAATCATTCCTTTGCGCCAGGTGGCTTTGGCTTGGCCTAAGAGGAGCTTGTGATAAAACAGCGATGAAGACCTGGCTCACTGTGCCTCAAACCCAAGTCTAGCTACAGCACCTAGGGTGTAGGTGGTGCCCCCTTTACCAGAGGTGGGTGGCGTTCCAAAAGCCCACTTCACGTAAATTTTGGTCAGGCCAAAGCTCTGAGAAGGACAGCAGATCTCATTATAACCGTACTGTTCCTGGATCATGGCTGTGGTGATTTGTTTTCTTTTGCTAACACTGGTGGGGAGTCAGCCCTCCTTGGTTCATCCTGGGAACGGTCCTGGCCTTTTTTTGTTTGCAGTGGGAAGGCTGGTTGCCAATGTGCAGTTCTAAAGTCACATTTTCACTTGCATTCTGGGCAATACCTCCCACATTTTGGACTCTGCAGTACTCAGTGTAAATGGTTCCTTAGAGCTACTTTGGCAGCCAAAAAAAGCGATATTGTATTTAATTTCTGGCACTGCCACTCGCTGAATTGCCGACACAGCTGTAGCAGACCTCCAGGTCTGGATATATCTGGCTAAAGCAGAAGATCCCTGCGTTTCCTGACTGGACTCCATGTAATCCATGCCACTCAAGATCTGATCTGGGGCAGCCAAGCAGAAATGTGATTTCTTTCTGCCAAGGGTATTTCAGAAGTGATTTCAAGGTTGTTCTGGAGTAAAGAGGGAACAGAAGTGAATTCTCTGAGAAATTAGCCTTAGTAAGGTTAATTTAGGCCTTCTTCCAGTAGGGTTTACCAGGAAGGTCTGCTGTGTACAAGCCAAAGCTTAATTTTTTTTATGCCACAACTTTTTAGGAAAAATAAACATCCCTGCCCCCAGGAACACATCTGTGCTTCCCCTTGGGTCAGACACTAGTGTTCGTATGGCTGGGTAGTGTGATATATCAGAATACTGCTGTGGTTGACATCTAATTGTGGAATTTTTAATTTTTTTTTTCTTGCATACAAAGGTAGTGTGAACATGTTGAAGGCCTGGGAACCACTTGTTTCAGCAGCAGTTACCATTATTTACCTTGACTTGGATCATATCCCTACCACAACATTAATAACTTAGCACGCTCAGAGAAAGAACGAAATAAAGTAATATGAAAAAAGTACAGGGCACATTTGCTATGAAGCTTCAACTTCTGCTTTCCTAGTAGTGCCACCATGGTAGCAGATCTGACTTGTGTCCAGAATGAGCATTTGAGAATTCATCTTCTAGGCAAAAAGGGCCACTGCTTTCAGGAGCATTTGCTGCCCCTAGAAGCCATCCAGGATAATTTATGCCAGTTCTTAGTAAATTCAACCAGACTTGAGAAATCCCTTGAACATTGGAGTCTCCAGGAAGATTGTGTCCATTGGCTCAGCTCGGCATGGAGGGTGGCAGGCACTGTAACACACTGATGTTAACACTGCCAAAACGCATGCAAGGAAATTGCTGCTGGTTTAATAAGCACTGCACTGTTGGCAGTGGAAAATTTAGGTCCAAGTGAGTTAAACTTCATCATCTTGCTGTGATAAAGGAAAAAGATGGAGCTTCATTCCATGCTGGGCTCCATGTCATTCCACAACCAAATGCCTTTAGTTTCCCACGGCAAACTCTTTTGCAGGGTAAAGTACCTTTCCAGATCAAGGTGAGCTGTCACAGGAAGGTGTTGGTGGGGTCAGTGTTCACCACAGCACGGTGATTTGGGGCTGCAACCCCCCTGGACCTGAGGTGTTCTGGCACTATACAGTGACCCATATGGGGTCACCCATCTGCCTCTTAGAGGAACAACCAGGCTGGAAGAGCCCAGCCATCCAGCTTGCTGTGACTGGGGATGATTGTTTTCCTGTGGACCCAACCGTGGTGTTTTAAAGTCACTGTTTATTGTGTCAAGAAGTGACACTGACACCATAAATGGTGTTGCTGAACACCCTCAGCCTCGTGAATCATCTGCTGTAATTCTTAAGGAGTGGGGAAACAAGAGAGGTACTGCAAGGAATGGGCATTTTTGTGTTGTTCCCATGCTTCCCGGCATACTCTGCCATGTGAATCTGCCCTCCTGAAATCCATAAAACCCGCAAGCAGGCTCTCAAACATTTAATTTGAAAGATCTCTGTTTAAATAGTTTTTGACTTGTGCCAGGGCAAGCCTGTCCTCCAGTTAATTATGTTCTAAGCACACAAAGAGAGCTAGTGAAAACAGTCACTTCATAACCATTTTCTTTTTGTAAACTCAGAGTACTTAGATCTGCATCATTTAATCATAATAGAGCCATATGCATGCAGCTTAACTTTTCTGGAAACCAAAATTAGCTAGAAGACATTTTGGCCTATTTCTGAAATGCTTGTGTATGGGGAAAAGTGCCTTGAGAACTTCAAATGGGCATGAGCTCCCAGACTTTGCAGGAGTGGAGAAAAGTTCATGTCAGGAATGCTCCCACCTCTGCACAGGTCACACAGCCACAAATACATCCTCAGTGCAATTTTAAAGTTTACTGGTAGAGTTGTTAACTAGCAGAAAGAAACGAAAAGAGGGACTAAGCTGCTGAATGTAGGGCAAAGATTAACCTTGTTCTGGGGCAGCTTTTCAGGGTGTGAATACCTGGCCCACCGAAAGTTGTTTCAGTTGTTGCAACATGACCCTTAAGTGGAGCAGAGGAATATTTCTTAATTAGATATTTACATATTTTGCAAATATTTGAAAAAATATAACAGCCTCAACGAAATTCAAACCTATTTGCTTAACGAGGCAGTGCTTTAATTTGCACGTCTGTTTAGATATATCTCTGGGTACCCTGTAAACTCTGAGGGAGGCACACGCTTGAATCATTGTCTCAGAAATGCTCAGGGAACAGCCAGGGCAGTGATCACATCCAGGGGAGATCGCTGTAGCACACGCACCACGAGCTCCAGGGCTCAGTGCTGAGCTTGCAGTTGTGCTTTGCCAGCAGGACTTTGCAGCAGTCACAGCAGCTTTGTTCCACTGGGAATGGTGTCTGAGTCCATCCAGCATCGCCCGCTGCTCTTTGATACCCGCTCTGCTTCTCTGCCAAAATCCCAGCTGGTGTAGAGAGAGGATGGTGAAGCCATAGGGCATTCCAAAAAGCTCCTAAAAAGCTCTGGGTAAGCTTAAGGAAGCAGTGTAATGATATATTGATAGATATCTTGTTACCACCCCACTCCCCTGTATTAAAGCTGTCAAAACCTGCTGCAAAAACTTTTAAGAGAATTTACCAATATGGCTTTAGTTTCAAAATAGTAGTTGCTAACAGGGCAGATACTCTGAGTGTTACATGGATGAAACTATTAATTAAAGGTCGCTTACAGAACTCTCTGTGGCTGCAGGATTGCAACACGAATTTGCAGAGGAAATAAACATTAAAGGCTGCAGCCCATCTTGCAGCCAGCTGTTGGCCACCAGCTGAATACTCCCTCGCAGGGATAACACGGAACATACCTTGGTAAGATTAAAAGGCATATTTTTGGGATCCCCTCATTTGGGTGCGATTCTAGGAATTTTTACAGTAATTCTTTGCCCAGCTCTCAGTTCAAGAGATTTAATGCGTTTTCCTCTGGCCACTGTGGCTGTCTGTCATCCAAAGAGGCTCTGGCCAGCGGGGCTGAGCTGGTCCTGCCGGCAGCAGGGATTCCTGCTCTGGCACAATGGACTGGGGACAGCTGAGCTCCTTTAAAGGGTAAAGGGACAATGACTGAATGAAGAACAGGAGGATGATGAGGGAGAGGAAGACAGTGAAAGAGGAAAAGAGAATAAAGCCAAGGAAATGCAGCTGATTGCAAATGCTTTTATCCTTTCTCAGGAAGTTCATCCTCGGAGCAGCCCCTGAAGGTAGTGCTGGTAACTGATGCTACCTGGTCTAGGTCTAACTTGCTGTCATGCTGACATGTATCAGGAAATTAAACCCCCTCTCTCTTTCCAGTGCATCTGAATATTGATTCCTAATTCCACAACCTGGCCATTATTTGAAACTAAAGCTTGCCGCAAAGGAGAGCGTTAAAACACAGGTCAAGGACAAGCCTGCCCTCCATGCCTGCAGCCACTTCCCAAGTGCTTTATGAAAGCCATTGTGCCATGAATGGGGAAATAGAGCATATTCAGCATGAATAAAACATGACAGTGATGTGCTAGCAAACTGTGATCTGTTTTGACTGTGATAACAGTGTAAACCTCAATGGGTGAGGACAAGATCACAGTGCACTGAAACCATGAAGTCAGCTTAACGTGACCACGGTCCACTCGAACTTCTCTGTCACTCCTGCCAGTTCCCTGCGATGTGCTGTGACTGTGATGTGCATCCAGTGAGAGCAAAGTGACATATGAGTGTGGCGTGACAGCAATGCCAGAAAAGATTTGGTGCTTGCTGTTTGTGGCCAGTTAGCCATGTGAATGCGAAATGTATGGGGCAGTTTGTAAAGAGCTGGTACTGATCATTTGTGGGAATGGTTTTGACTGAAGAGCATTTGGGTTTGAATATCTGATACAGATTCCTCCTGTAGCAAGCCTCAATAAACCTTCAGTTGCCACAGCTGTTGGCTGGAAGGTTCACCTTATTTAAAGATCTTTCTGAGATTTGCTGCTGTCCTTTTTTTGTCTTCACTCCATACCACACCCCAGTGGCAGATTATTAACTGAGACGTATGGTGATCGATATATTATAGAGATCAACATGTCCTTGAGTTTAGTGCACATCATTTTATAGGCAAGTGTTTTTTCCCCTCTCCATTTGGCTTGATTATTCAAGAGTTCTTTAACCACTACAACAGAATCCTTTTCAGAAGAACGTTTTTCTTTCACCCTAGTTGCTATGAGAACATGAATCATCTCTTTAGCACAATAGCAACAACTGTAGTGCTTAAGTGCATCCACTGATTTTTTACTGTTTGTTCTTTGCTCTCAACAAGATAAGCTGTTGTTATTTCTTTCTTCTTGAACAAGCATAACATGATTGCTGAAGTAGTCAGAATAATTGGACCAAATAGTGAGGCAGTTAATGTAAACAGAAAGAATTTATCTCTTTCAAGTACAGTAAATTGTCCTCCAAAAATATGGAAATCTTGTCTATTTCTTGTTGTGCCCTAGAGCAAATTTTGTTGAGTTTGTTGTCACATCATTATTTTCGGACTCTGTGAAATTGCTAATGAGGAACAGGCTGCTTTCAGTGGGATAGTTGTGCGTGTTTAAGGCTGTGGTGAGATGTTGCAGTCCGGGGGTAAATCACCAGCACAGGAGAGGTTAATGATGTCCTTGTATCCCACACCCACCACAGGTGTCAGTTACCACCAAAACTGCTGCCAGCGAATGGGATGTGGGAGGATGGCGCTGGCTTCAGCTGCAAGTGAATTATCTACTGCAGAGAGGGTATAAACCAAGTAAGCTGATGTGCAAGCTCTTTTGGTAGCTGTGATGGGAATGAGTTCTGCACTGGAGGAAGATGATATCAAGAACTATTTTGCTTGCTCATTAAGACCCTGAGCTGTTGCTGTAGATAACCTGTAAGCAAGTTTTTAAATTTCTTAAATAACTGCTAAAATTACTTATTCTCATTGAGAGAGGAAGAATTTTTCTGTATTCTTTGTATATTCATTTTCAGGATGCTGTTGGTTACACCCACTGTAAAAGGCAGTATTTTCACACCATTAAGTCTGCTTGTATAAAATGGCTTCTGTGGAGAAGGATCCTTGAAAAGCAAGGGCTGGTGGACATGTTCTGATAGACTCTTGGTGTTTGCTAACCACTGCCTTCCTAAAGCCTTCCTTCAAACCTCCTCATCCTAATCACCAGAGATGATTGTGGAAATCGATATTGTTGGTAGATGAGAAAGATGGGGGCCTGTGTCAAGTGGAAATGAGATGTGTTCTAGACGGCGTGAGATGAGCGGTCGTGAGAAGTTTGTGAAAGCACTTAAATGATCTGAGGCTGGTGCCTCTTGTTAGGACTTGTGTCTGATTTGAGAAAGGAGCTTCTACTCCATCCTCATTTGGCCCCTGTGATTCATGTAATCCACAGCCCCTTTTAAAGAGGGGGATAAATGCTATGCAAATATGTCTAGACAGGTGAAATATGGCTAATGATCAGCTGAGACAATTTTCCCAATAACCCTCTTAGATTTTAATTATTTATGGATCTATAACTACATACTATGCACTTCTGTAGCACAGGTGAATTAGAGGGGGGAAAAGAATGAAAGCTTATATACAACCAGTGTTTTCAATAGTATCAAATTATTATGCCAATAAAACATGTAAAATCTGTTCAAGATCAAACAGGCATTTGATGTGCTGATTCCGTTTTGGAACAAAAAAAAAAAAAATCCCCGAGTGATTGTTATCTGGTACTTGTAGCTTTGAATAGATAAAAGCAGTGGCCCAGACCTTGACTCAAGTAAATTAATACAACTGCATTGACTTCGGGGAAACAATGTGGATTTATACCAAGTGATGGATCTGTTCTTACTGCCTGATAAAAATCTAGAGGTTAGGCTTCTTCATCAATTTTTGTCTAAGAACTAAGGAAGGAAAAGATAATGGGGCTACAAGTAGGGATATGATTCAGTGTTATTCTGATCTTAAACTTCTAACCTCAGGGGAAAGAGTCTGGATACTTGGCACGGCTCTTCCTTAGGTTTGATGAACTGCTTTACCGTTGTATTTAATTGTTTGCAGCTAGTATTATACTGAACTAAACTAAGATTATATGCAATTAAGCAAAAGAAGGGTATTGCATTGAGTGTAATTTAGAGTGCCTCATTAATTTGTATTAAGTTGTTAATGTAGGAAAATGCGCTAACACGATTTAAACATAAAAATACCTAGGTAATCTGGCAAACCACACTAAGCTTCTAATCACTCTTTTTGAATATTTCCTGAAAATAACTAGGACCTGATGAAACTATTTTTATGTATCATGTTTTCTCAATGGGAAAAAATCTTGAGACTCCCATTGCTTTGACAGAAGAAGCTCTAATGCAGAGATATTAATGGAAATAAAACTTATAAGATATATATTAAGAAATAACCCATGTGTAGTAGTAAAACTAATTTCTTGGAGTGAACTAGAATTTGATAGCTTAATTGTAATTTGTGAAAGTTGACCTCAAATAAATGTAGAATCATAATGAAATTTAGAGATAATCTAATGAAATCTAATGCTGACTATGAATCACAGTTTACTGTCAGGGTTATGTGTGTTTTGGTCTTGGATTTAGTGAAAACTAGGTTTTGGGAACTGAGTATATTGCATTGAGTGCGGGCCTTGTTATGCCTCGTCAAAATGAGCAGTAAAACTTCAGCTACTTTCCAAGGAAGGAGAATCTTGATTGTCCTCTTTGCAGACAAATTCCTTGGGAGAGTCACATTTTCTGCAGTTATATGGAAATTTATGTTGGTAGCAAAGATTGTTTCACAAAGCTGTGATAACATTTCCTATGGCAAAGGAAGGTCTGTGAGTGACTGCTACAAAACACATTTTCAAAAAATTGTGAAATCCAGCAACCACTTTGTTTTCCAAAACACGGTGTGTCCTGTAATTTCAGGTCTATTTAAAAAAAAAAAAAAAAGACTATTTTAAGTTAGTCATTAGTGGATATTAACTGCCAGCATTGACTAAATTTTTCAAGAACTAGGTTTTAAATTATGGACATATTATGACTTATGTAATGTGAGGTTTATATATTTAGATCATTAGTAAAACAAATATTTTAATGCTTTTTTGAAAACTTCAATCTCCAAATGTTGTTGTTTGATCTACTTTTCAGTTCATACCATCTCCCTGTATTTAAATGAGATTACACACTATGGCTTTCCTGGGGTCTGATGCAAAGCCCTTCACGCAGTGGCTTTGTCAGCAGTGGCACTGGGACTGGGATGTGGCTGTTTCCAGGTCCTCAGTGGCCTCTGTGTGGAAGGGTGGGAATTCCCCACTGGCACTGCAGACCTTCCTGAGCTAACGGGGCTGTTGGAGCCCCAGATTTTTGGTTAGAACCTGCTTTTCCCTGCGAGCCTTGCTGGGTTTCCTGAAATCCTTTCCATGAGTGCAAAAGCTGGAGAGTGGTATCGCAGTGCTTTTGCCAGGGGTGCAACATTTGATTTTCCCAGAGCACAGCCCTGTGACCCCGAAACTGCAGGAGTGTCCTCTCCTCTGCAGCCCTTCAGGTGCCTGAGTTCACTGCACGTGGCTCTCGTGTGATATCACCAAGCAAGAGAGAGATCAAATGTCTGAAAGGCTCCAACTGTTACGAAAATAAATCTTGCTGATTCTGACTCAAGTAAAACATACAAATTAACATAAACTCAGTATCAGCAGGATCTTAATTTGATATTTTTCTTTTTTTTATTTTTTCCTTCAAACTTTTTAAAGATGTGCTCGTATTTTAAAATCTCTACAAAATAGAGACCTGGTTTCCCCACCTCTTGTGCATAGCATCATCAGGACATAAAATATGTTTCTGGCCATCTGAGTATAATAATGAGGCAGCTGTACAGCTCACTTTGGTTGTTTATACCTATTTGGGCTCAGACCTGTTGCAGTGTCCTCTGGATGAACCTTTCTCATCTCAGACCCTGCAATTTGATGTCTGCTCCAAGCATTGGTTAAAGACCAAGTTTCAGCAGTTCATTTACTCTGTGTGAAATTCAGTGGGTTTAAATCATCACCTTTCTGGCGAAACATGCCAGTTTGAGGCTTGGAGATCTTGTGGCTTTGTTTTAAATAATGTCTGGGGCTGGGCTTCAGCCTTTGGCTTTGAAACCTGTCAGGATGTTGCATAGACTTGCAAAATACATCAGAACAGTTTATGTTATCATAAACCATAGAATGGGGGATTTTTTGAAAGAGTTAAGAGAATTACAGGTATATGTATAGTGTTTGTATAATTGCATGAGCTCAGTGAGGGGTGGTCTCTGTAGTTGTTTGAATTTCAATGGCTTTTGTGTACACCTCAATGAGAGTTTTTTTTCAATTTTAGCTTAGCTGTCAGTCCTTCCAATTCCAGAATTGGAAAAGGGATTTTGTCCAACTCCAGATCTCATGCTAGTGTGTTTCTGATGAGTGTGCATCCTGTGCTGTGTCTTCAACTGTAATTAATTAATGGATGTTCATGTAGGAATTCTTTTCTCTGTGAAACTGATCCCTACCAAACTGTCCTTAAATCTTATGTGAGCCTCCTTTTCCTTGTAAAACTGAAAGTCACCTTCATCTGGTGTGGAAACAGGTCTACTACTCAGCTCTTTTTTTTTTTTTTTCTTTTTTTTTCATGTTTCTCTGTTGAGATTTGTCCCTTGCTAGGATTGCTGTCAGCCAGCGCAACAACCAGGGACTTCTGCTGCAAAAATATTTTTAGAGATGCAAAATTACCACCAGAGATTTGCCACTGACCGTGTCACTTTGTATGCAGCATATCCAGCAAAAACATTCATATGCCAAAATAGCTGTGAGCTTACAGGATGTTAGCCTGGGATATCTATAGCTTTACAATCTAGCTTGTAAATTTTTTATTCTGCACACAAGCCCCCATATACATGCATAACTCATAACTTAAACCATGTTATCACTACCACACAAGCTAGTGCTGTAAAAATGCAACCAAAGCTAAATTTAAATACATGTGTAAGTGCAAAGCACTCAGCTTCTGTAACAAAGGTAAAATTGGGCTCCTGTGGTAAAGATATATGTCCTTAATTTAGCCTGAGAAATCACCAAACTCATTGTGTTGATGGTATGACCTAAACTAATCTTCTGTCCAGATTTTCAAAGATGAAAAAATTCAGAAAACTAATCTAGTGCAATGCTGATAGCCTATGATGGTTGAGAGGTTGTAACATTATTTTAAAATATTATAATATAGCTGATGCGTGATTTTCTGTAATGCAACATCAGTTGTCTGTTATTTGCTTTTGACTATATTTACATGGGAGAATAAGGCTGAAAAATCTCAGCAGGGCTGTTAATACTCAAGGTGCAGGTTATCATAAAGGCTGGTAATGTTTTTCTGTTCCTGCTTTTTTCCTGTTATTACAGGTTTTTATGAAATATACAAGGTATGTGGCAACATGAAACATAATGTAACCTAGTATTTTCCTTGTTTGATGCTGCTCTTTATTTCTTTAAATCAATTGGGAGTGCTACAAGGCGCCCAGGCCCTTTAATATTTTGTTACACACTGTAGTCTACATAAACAGAGTGAACTCTAGAGCACACTATACCTTCTATCTGTACCAGTAAGTGGTTTTATTCATAAAGCAAATTAAACACATCAAAACAAGCAATTTGGGGTGATGAGCACTGGAATGGAAGCCTGGGATGTTGGTGAGGATGCTGCACCGAGTTTAAATTTATTAAAATCCCATTTCACTGGTTCTAAGGACGTGTTAATTTTTGTTGGAGGGTTTTTTGGTCTGAAAGCTGTTCCGTACTAAAGGGCTGGTAGTCTTAAGGCTGAGGAAGGAATTTGGTACTGAGGAACAGTCTGAGAAGCTCCTGCCTGGAGGGGCTGAAACCATCCTGATTTGAAGTAGGAAAATCCTTGAGGGGCTGATGGTATGGACAAGAGGTTTTTTTGTTTCCTTTAGTATCATTTTTCTTGCTTTGAGAACCTGGACTGTAAGTCCTACATGCAAAATATTTTAAAGGCCTCTTTTAATTTTTGTGTATAATATTTTTGTTGTTTTTTCTGGGTTTTTTGTTTGTTTTTGTTTGTTTTTTGTTGTTTGTTTGTTTGTTTGTTTGTTTTTTGGTGTGGTTTTTTTGGGTTTTTTTGGGTACTATCTACCTAGTGATGCTGGCCAAATATGGCCAAATATTTACATCTCCCCTTGTGTGTGCTGTATAAAAAATCTCAAAAAAAAATGTTCTTGACCTGGGAATCTTATGATGCAGATATAAAATATAAAAAGCCAGATAAGTGTGATGGTAGTAGAATGAAAGCGTGAAATGGCAGTAACTGTGAGAATATCCGTGTGGAAATGCAGGTTTCATTCTCAGTCCCTGCCTACAGGATATCTTGGACAAGTTTCCAGTACTAAAATCTCTACTATGATCCAAAACCTGGCCACAATTGATTGCTGTAGTTTCCAGACTCATCCTGCAAGCATCATNATCTACCTAATGATGCTGGCCCAATATGGCCAAATATTTACATCTCCCCTTGTGTGTGCTGTATAAAAAGACCTCAAAAAAAAATGTTCCCGACCTGGGAATCTTATGATGCAGATATAAAATATAAAAAGCCAGATAAGTGTGATGGTAGTAGAATGAAAGCATGAAATGGCAGTAGCAGTGAGAATATCCATGTGGAAATGCAGGTTTCATTCTCAGTCCCTGCCTACAGGATATCTTGGAAAAGTTTCCAGTACTGAAGTCTCTACTATGATCCAAAACCTGGCCACAATTGATTGCTGTAGTTTCCAGACTCATCCTGCAAGCATCATAAGAAACCAAACCATCAAGTTATTTGAATAGTACAACATTTGCAGAATTCCAGATTTTCCCAAATAGCATCTTGGGTGAACCACAAGAGATGCATCTTACAGGACCACAGTCTGCCTCTAAAAACCTGGGGAAACTCCCCTGTCTCAGATGGAAACTTCAAAGGATCCAGAGACTTTGAATCTTTTTTCCCCCTTTTAAGCTTTTTGGACTATTTTATTTAAATGCTGAAGAATTAGAAAAATGTTTCTAGTTATTGTGTAGATTGGGCATGTGTTAGGGAGACTGAAAACAAAGTCACTGCCTGTTTAGCAGGAAGACTATTTTGTACAACTTCAGTATCTGCCACTAAAATGTTGTCATCCAGCAATGGTTACCACAGCACCAACAACTGAAATACCACAGCTGGTATAGAAAATATAATAACTAGTTGCCACAGGAGATTCAGGATAGGAAATAAGTGCTCCATCTCCCAGGACAGGGTTTTTAATGCCTATTTTTGTAGGCAAGGTTTGTCCCTGTACTGTTCCTAACTCCAGATGTTGCTTCCAGCAGGGCATAACAGAGCAGAATCCAATGGGGAGAGCAGGCAAATTAATTATGTTATAAAGGACTTCTGTTCAAACAGACTTATTCTGGAAGAGGATAGGCATGTGATGGAGTTTCTATTACTGCAGTTTTTAATGCAAGATTGAATGACTTTAAAATAGTTGTGTTCCCATGTTTTGAGGCTTTAGTCATCCTAATTTAATATTTATAGTGATCCTTCTGACCTTGGGTGGTTACTCCCTTTTTTTGGGGTGGTTTTTGTTAGTGACAATGTATCATACAAGAGTTCCTTAAAGCAGTAAGAAGGAGCTTGATCTACTCATGTTTTTAATGACTCCACATTCTCAGTGATTTAAATCTTCATCAGGACAGTGAAATGATCTGAAAATGCTCTCAATCTTTCTGTTAAATTAGCAATATTTATTACAGTCCTGGTAATAATCCCTTGTGTATCTTTTCATAGATCAAATTAGTAGGATACTTACTGAAATTTTGCTCCAAACAGAAGAAAGGTTAATTTCCTTTCTCTTGTCACCCAACTTTTACTTCCAGTAAAAAAAACAAACCCCAAACCAAACCAAAAGAGACAAAAAAAGAAACCCCAACAAAAAACAAACAAATGAAAAAAACCCCCCAAAACAACAAGAAATCCACCCAAAACCCACAAATACCCCATCAGTTTGAAACTATCAAAATTTTAAACCTTGAAAATGGAATAAGGATATGTTACACATGAAAACCTGCCCGGCTTGAGAAGAAAAGTTTTTTCTATTGAATTTCAAGGATCCTTTTTCCCTTGGACCTTTGTAGTTTTGTTTCCTTCTGAGAAAGCAGGAGTTCAACTGCATGATCCCCAACTTTGTTCCAAGATATTGGCAATCTGAATGAGTTTAATAAAAAATCACAAATGGAGCATTGAAGCTGGGATTTAACCACCTATGTGACACCATACCAAAATCTAATACAAACCAATTGTGGTCTAGGGTCTAATTTCCACAGCTGTAAAGAGAAAGATTCAAAGGAGTCATTCCTGGATTGCACCAATGAGAGGTCAAAATCCCATTCTCAGGATTATTACAATAATTAGATCCAGATTCTTTCTTGTGTCTGAAAGAAGACTTCAGGCTATCTAACTTCACATTCTGTTCTAAAGCTGCTAACAAAATGTTTTACTCTAAAAGTGTGCTGGATGTTAAAATTCCCAACAATGCTCACAAAATATGGCTCTTATGCTGAGCTTAATTGAATTTGGTTATTTATTATGCAACATAAAACATTTATTATATGGAATGTGTTCAAGAACGTCTCCATTTACCATATGTTTTCAAAAATGCTTTACACAGTGCAAATTGAAAAGATAAATCTGCGAAGTGAAGCCACCAAGGGTCAGGTAGTCCAACTTGAGGCTTCAGAGCCAACCCTCTTGAGGCATCTTGAGTGTCTACTACTCACGCTGGGTTGTCCTTTTTCTTTCTCCAAAATTGTCTGTGTCCCTTCTGCTGTTCCTGTTTATCCACTTTTTACAGTGTTTGTCAAGTAAAACCACCCAGATTTTGTTTAGCTGCACGTGATTTTCCATTTCTTCCCTCTCTTCTCTCTCGGGTGTCAGTCGTGGAATGTGATGGTCGGCGCTGTCCTGGCGTAGGCCGGCTGTGAAAAAGGCACCATCCAATCCCTCTCCATTTGTTTTGTTGACAGCACGTGAAGGGCAGGAAAGCTCGTGTGTGTGGCATGGTGCTGGCTGAAACCAGAGTCTGGGAAGCACAGGGAAACGGTTTTACTGTTGTTTCAGGTTCTGCAAGGCTATTTACTGCTCAGTGCAATTTTGCAATTCCTGGCAAGGCACCATAAATGTATGGTCTCACTCTGTTATGATTCCAAGACCCTAAGTATTAACATTTTATTAAATACTCTTTCTGCATTTCCTCTATCTTTATACTGGTTAAGATGAATATTTGAGTGAAGGGAAAGGAGGTGGTAACTGCATTTCACTCTTTTGCAATAAGCTGTGCTTATAAAATAATACCAGTTACATCCAAGGGCTTTTAAATTTGTCTGGCATTGTATGTCATCTTGTGATGGGTAAAAGAACTTAAACTTCTTTGAGGCATTTTCTAAAGACATTGCAAACTTTTTTCAATGTCTTTGTACTTAGATGTAAAACAGCAACTCTCCCATATTTATTTGGCAAATCCTTTCTTGTAAACACAAATAATTAATCTTGTTAATTATCTCTGATCTGATATAAATGCACACATGACCTGCTTTCTTCAACCATGCTTGAAAGGAGACTGTCTGGGTAGGGGGGAAATCATATGGAAGGTTTGCCTTCTGCCTCAGATGAAGGCCATCAGTCCCTAGGGAGGTAAATAAGAATGTGAAGATGCACATCCCTGAGCAAAATGTGGCACAACACGTGGCAGAATCCTTCCCAGACACTGGCAAATCTTCTGTTTAGGTTGGCATGGTGTTATCTAGTGACTAAACTTTGCCCAAAGTTTTCCATTAAGTTTCTGTTTATGTTTGTACTAAAGCAGTCATTTGAGTCCAAATATATTTGCTATATTGCTGTATAATTAAAAAATGTCTTTGGGTATTTGAGATGAATCCAGAGGAAAATAAATTCAAGTGATCTCTAAGTGAAAATGACCCATTTCTCTGACCTGAAGAATCTTTTAGCTGCAATGGTGACTTCTGGTAATTTTGACTGATAATTGCTGTTGAATCATGGTGAGCTTGTGCTTCTGGAACCAAAGACCAACATGTTGGTGCCTGAAGTTGGGTTCCTTTGTTTCTTGTTGTAATATTAATGAAATAAGCTGAGCTGCTGAACTTGTGCAGCTTTCAGATGAACTTCAGATGGTGGGATCTATGTTTAGTTTGTTTTGTTTATTCCTCAGCTGCGTGGTAACATCTCAGTGACGCGGTGACAGTTGTTGACTCAGAGCTACCGTGGTTTTGAAGCAGTGGGGTTCTGGCCTCTGCACACCATGAGGAGCCTCTTCCAGTGGTTGTTCAGAAAATAATTGTGCATGAGGCAAAAGGTCAGTTTTGGCTCTATGACCCACATGGGAAGGCAGATGGCTTTGTGCTCTGCTGCTATAACCAGGCATTTATTCAGCTTTGCCATGGGGCTCCTAATATCGGGAGAGTCACTTGCTGTAGAGAATATTCACACATTCAATTTATAGAATAGTTATAGGAAACTTAAAAACTCTATTCAGTAATATACTTGTTCCCATAAAACTTACATTGGATCAAGCCAAAACTGAAATATACTGCTGTTTAAACAGAAACAGGAATGAGTATCCCACGCTAGGTTAATTTAATATTACATTCAGATGTTCTGGAATTAAGTGATGGAGCAGATGGGACAGTGATGACCAATTCTTAATAAAATAAAAAGACAGATGATACTTTTTAGCTTATTTATTTTTAAGAGCCATCAGGAATGGCTATGGATAATAGAAAAGCCCATTTTTACTCTGATTCTTTTAGGAGTAAGGTTTATACTTGTTCATATGTCAATCCCTCCTCCCCATAATAACATCTCTGCTTACAGTACTCAACTACCCACATTAATTTAATTCATTGTTAGAAAGTAGGGAGTATTACTTTTTCTAATGGGGTTAGAGGGGTAGCATAGCTCTGGTTTACAGTAAAATTCTGTGAACTCTGCTTTTCCAGTACTTGGAGGATGAAACTTTTTGGCAACAAGGCAAGACATATATATAAAGGCTGCAGCAGCTGTTAGGGGAGCTTGGTAAATACTCCACTATTTATTGATCAAATACATTTATACAAATAAGTTGTCCTTTAAAATGGCTTTTTTCTTGAAGATGGAATTAGCCACAGGCCAGGGGTCCCTAATGCCTTCTCTTCTCAGATTTCCATTTGTTACAGCCTCCAAATGACCAAATGTGCTGTTTTGTTTCTCAGATTTCCCAGACTAACTTAATATCCTGAGGCAGCCATGTCTGCTGCCCTATCTAATCATGGAATTGAGGGTGAGAATAACAGAACCAAATTCACAAAAAGCCATCATTAGGGAAGCCACTGGTGGTCAACCAGGGTTGAATCAGGCCAAGTTTTCAGGCATTTGCTGGTGTTTTGGGATCACCATACCCATGACTAGCTCTCCTGCTGAAGACTGGCTTTAAATGTAAAAGCACGGAGACGCTTTGTCGTACAAACCAGAATAAGACAGATAGTGGCAAAGCCAATCAGAGCAAAGTGATGATTAACAGAGGACAAAACAGCAGTTGAGAAAGTTGGATTTCAAGGAAAAAAGCTCCTATGTAGAAGTAGGGGAAACAAGCAGAAGCTTTTCTGTATAAAGTGACAATGAAGAATAAAGATCAGAAAGTAAAGATAAATCTGTTTTACTGTTCCTCTGGGGAAAGGATGAAAAGCAAGTAAATGCTGTTGACATGAATAATGCCTTAAACCCTGGACTAACTGATAAATGTTCAAGTTCTGTGAGCTCATACAGAATGCAGTTGTACAGGATATTTCTTTTCTAACCTGAATCCAAAATGTCGAAGAAAGAATAGGTGCTCAAAGGGCAGTGCATTGGTGTGGGGGTTTGGAACTTTAAAGATTGCCTTATTAGAGAAATATTGACATCCATGCGTTGTAGCTGTGTGAAAGTTGTTCAGAGATAGGATGAAGTAAGTTCCATGAGCCAACGAGGAGGAGAAGAGAGGAGCTGTGGGAGGTGGTGGAATGTAAATCGCTGTTCTGGAAGGGCTGGAGGCATCTTTGTTAACAGCACTCCAAACAGACACGCTGTTAGCTGTGGAGACACAGCACTGCCTTGTGTTATTGCACTGCAGAGAGTCAATGGAATTGGTTTTCAGTCCTTATTTTGAAGGATACCTGTGTATTCTGCTTGGAACCATTCCTAATTTGAAAGAAATGAAAGTTATGTAGCTCTTCCTAATCCAAATTCTCTTTACATAAATAGCTTCCCTGTTGCTTTTTGCTTCTATCCTCATAACTAAATGAAAGAAGTTAAGTCATTAGTACACCTGGCTGGTCTTCAATATTCTTTGTACAAAGTTATGGGGAAAGTAATCAATAAACATTTTTGTTTCTTTTAGTCTCTTGGTTGTAGTGTGATTGCAGTGGAACTGAGAGCAGAGATCCATCTTTAATGCTGCTTTTTTCCCGATAGAGCTTATGTGCCAATACACATTGTTTACTCAAGGGGCCATATGCAGCTAATCTTTATGGAAATAAAGGACAAAAATATTCATATCTAGTAACATTTAGCTAACTTGTTTTTTTCCCATCTAAGTAGGGCAGGTAAACACATCCCTGATTTAGAGTAAATCACTTGTTTGAAGGATTTTATTATTTTCCCTATTCTTTTCTGCATGTCTTGAACTAAGAAAAATAAATCCATAAAAAGAATACATTAACCTAATATAGGTGCATTGAATATCTGCTGCTACTTTCTGCACGGTATAATTCTCATCTGATTTACTTCAAAACATTGTGATCCCAGTTGTAGAATAGCAACAACTGCAAACTAAAAATACTTAGAATTACTGAGTCAAGAAGCTGGGCTTTTAAAGAGCATAAAATCGACTGGGACCAGATGGTATAGCAGGAGAGCAATTGATGGGTTTTAAATTCACCTTTTCCAAAGTGAGATCATTAAAAGCCAGGTAGAGGCTGGAGCTGTAGGTAAGATTCAGGAGTGCAGGCAGGGAGCAGAAAAGCCCAGTCACCAAAAAGAGTATCCAGTGATGTTCAACTTTGGGATGTGGAATCCTGTATAGTTTCTCTCACCATCAGCACCATCCCAAAAGGGAACAGTGAATATATTTTTGTAGCATCCCTTACCCTGAAGCCATCAAATTCTGATACCCATGGGAGTGGAGAGAGGCATCCTAGGCTTGAGGGAAGGGGTATCTCTTCCCATGGGAGTGGAAAATATTCACAGACCTCAGGTGAGCAGGGCAGTTGAGCTGTTCTGTAGGTGTCTGATCCCAAAGGGGGGTGAGAAAATAATCTCCCTGCCGAGCTAACTGGGAGGCAGTGAGTGTGGGATGTGCAGCTCCATTCATTCTAGCCTGGCACAATTACTCTGCATCTGATCCAGCCTCTTCAGAGAGGGGAGTTATTCACTTGCAAATCAGGGTAGGAACAGAAAATCACGACAGGAACAAAACTGAGTTTAGCTGACTAATGAGAAGGGTGGAGAGAATCTTGTCTGTAACACCATGGAGGGAAGTCTTGCTTTTTTGCTTTTATCAGATGGATGGCTATGAAATGCATACTAATCTATCAGAAGGGTAGGAAATAGGTAAATGGTTTTAAGACCTCATTTGGTTAATGAATTAAAATGCAGAAGAAAAAGAACCCGTGTAGATATACCCACTTAGTCATTTATCACTGCAGGCACTCCTAACAGCCATGCCAAATTCAGGCTTCAGGTTATTCACTAATAGCCACAGGCAAATGAAATTAGCATACTGGTGAATAAATTAATCCAAGTTCAGTAGGAAACTTCTGTATCCATAGGAAGCACTGAAGTGCAGTGCAAAAGTGTTGGTTTGGGGGTTTTCCCCACAGGCTGTGGATAATACACGAGAGATAAGCTGGTCATGTAGAATGTGCAAGGTGCCACCCAGGTGACACCTATGGACTGGGAAATGGGAACCTGGCCAGAAACCAGGGAAGTAAGGAGAGAATTCCATAAGCTGAATGTTCCTCCATCCATGTCCTTTTGGTAATAATTGATACCTGATTTTCAACTGCAGATAAAAAGTGTTTCCTAGTGTTTGAGGGGAGTGTGTCTGGCCAAGGAAGGACTCTCATTAATCCTGATTGTTTTTACTTGGATTTCTGAGTAGCAGGCCCAAAAAGAAGCTGCTGTGCAGTATCACTATTATTTCTCATTATAATGGCCAAATTGTAGTGAGAGTAAGAAAGATATGAGACAGACCTAAAATGTCTGCTGTAACGCTGTTCCTAATGGGTAAAAGATGATGAAGAGGGGGAAAAAAACGGGTAAAGAGAGGGATAACACAATGAGAGAATGCATTTAATCCTTGTGTCCCTCTTGAAGGCCATACTATTCAGAAATTATTCCAATCGTAGGAATATTTGTTGACTCAAGTAATTTTTAAGAGATTTCCATATCTGCTCTGTTGGGAAACTTGTTATGTGTTTGCTAACAAGTGAGGTGAAACAAGGTAACATGTTTGACAGGTGTAATTCTCCAGAGAGTCACAGTGGCATTCTCTCTGCCCACGCCTGGTGTTCTCTGGACTTCAAAGGCACTTCCTATTACTCACTGGCGCTGGTCCCTGCTGGCGTGTTTGCTGCAGGGTGAAAGACTGAAATAAAGGAATAGATGTAAGGGATAGGTATCCTCCTGTTACTAACTGTGCTGGTTCAAGAGGATGGCTAAAATATCTCTGAGCTTCATGTTTCTTCATTAATTACCAGAACTATGCCTTTGATTGGTAATTTTTCATTTTTCATTACTTAGGCGACGGAGGAGGTGCCAGTCAAAGATGGCTTGACCAAATGACTATGATGTGATCTTATGTATAGCAGAATTTTTTGTATCTAATGTGTCTGACTTCAGTTCAAGCTACCAGATATCCGGAAAAATGCTTCTATAACTACTTAATGTATCACCAAAAAATTGCTTTAGTATACATTGGAGAGCTCAGTACAAAAAGGGACCGATGGGTCTCATAGTGAGGGGGAGATTGTCTGCATTGTATGGGATCCTGAGAAAATTTGATCTGGCTTGTTTGTGTGAGGACTGAGAATACAGGACAGGAGTCGTCATTCCTTTGCCCCACAGTGTTTTTTTGCTGGCCTTTTTCCCCTCCTAAAATTGCTTCTAATTGGGGATATCTTGAATTTTCCTTTTGCTGGGCATGCAGTGACAGCTCTGCTGCAAAAACAAACATTCCCTGTGCAGTGCAGTCCATCTTTGCGAGCCACTCAGCACTGTTGTTGCAGTGATATAAATGGATCCCCATGCAATGAGATAATGATTAATGGCAGGTAGAGCACAGTCTGCAAAGACGTGGTACTGTATTTGTCACCCCCCAGCAGTTGTCATTTAATGCACTCTATCAGGAGCAGTTTTATGTAATGGACATGGGAAGATCCATAAAAGTAACATCTGAGACTGCAGCAGGGCAAGTATTGATTTATTTGTTACAATAAAATTTTTGTCATTACTATGCAATTGCTCTATCTCTGGAAGAATTGATATATGTTGTTGGATGTTACAACCCACTATGCAAAACTTTTTTTTTTTTTTTTTTTTTTTTTTCNCCATAATTTCCTGTAACTCTTCTAAGGAATCATTATTCCTTATTATATAGGCCTGGCATGCCACCTATTTAGATAAATGCTTGAACAAGTGTGCAGTAAATATTCACAGCAGCTCATGTTTCAACTATATATGCCACTAATTAGATAATTTAGTGGCTCAAATAAATAAACACAAAAATAGAACAGACCTGAAAAAAACAGAGTAAAAATGTACTGCTGCTGTTGTTCTGTGGGCCAAGATACCAACTTTGTCTGTATCAAGTGGCTCTAATATGCTGTAGATGGGAAAAATAAAGAAGGAAAAACAATGAGAGCAGAAATAAAACCCCATCTTATACTCCGTTACCAGCTACGATAACAAATGATACAGGAATATTCAAAATAATGACTCCTTTGCATCGCATGTATTTATCCATAGGTTTTTGGCACCTTTCTCGCTGAAAGCTCAGGGAACGTGCCAAGCAGAGTGTACCCAGGATTTCCATATCCAGAGCCCTTTGTTTACAGACCTCAAAGCGCTTGTCAAAGGGGCGAAGCATCATTGTCTCTCATTGACAGAGGGAGAATAGCCCGCGGCTCACCCAAGGTCACGGCACAGAGCTCCCATGCAAAAGAGCTGCTGGGGTTTTCTGCCCGGGTTTGCCTTTTTTAGGTAAATAATGCAGCCCTTAAATGTGCTGGCAGGAATCACGGCCCCAGTGCTGGGGACTCCCATGTGAGAACTCAGATGATGTGGGACTGATGCAAGAAGCACAGCAAATGCTTTTTCCGTACCACAGAACTTTTATTTGCAGAATTTTGACCTGTTGAGAAGTTTAGTTGTCCTTATGATTTCTTTATATAACATCATTTATCAGTCCTGTGGTCTTTAAACTAGATTATCCTTAGATTAAACCCATAGATTCTGAAACTACTAAGCAATTTAATTAAGCAGGATGGAGAAAATAGGTGGAAGTTTTCTTTTGAATATCCACTGTTGTGGTCACCAGTGACAGTACCTGTGTGAAGGCACTTTAGATCCTCTGGCTGGCAAGATTCAGCCTTGTTTATGATTTGAACACTGTGTCTGATAGGGCAGATGTATTTAGTTGTGTACTCTTCATCACTTTCATTGCTATTCCTGACACTAGTGAAGTCCATTTTAGCTCTTGTAAGTTTTTGGAAGCGAGTGTTGGGTGGGAAGGAATCACAGATTTCCCAAACCACTTTATTTTTCCCTCGCTTACCTCAGTAACTGGTGGTGAGCATCCTAATTTGCTGTTTTCTCCTTGATTTTATTTTTTGATAAAAACGCCAAGTGATTCAATTTGCCCTGGCATTCTCTCTGGCTAGACCAGATTTCCTCGTTTTCTTTCCTCAAAACTTACCCAGTGCTTCGAAAAGAGCACGTGCAACTTTTTTCTCAAGACTTTGCCTCAGAAGTGAGGTATTGTGTGTCAGGGGCTGCACCACTCCGTGACACAGAGATGCAGCACCAGTTTAACAGTGATGCTCTTCACTTTTCACCACTTAGGACAAAAATCGTGTTCGAAATCTGCTCTGACATAACACAAGCGCTCCAAGCTTCCCTTTAGGTCATGCCTTTAGTCAGTGCAGAGAGTTCAGATGCTGAGGTCTCGGTCTGATACTCGCTGGAAGCTTTGACTGGGGTTAGGACTCTTTGTGCTCGGCAGGGACAGGGCTGAGGGCAGGGGAACGAGCCTGGAAGGAGCCCAGGTGGCGAGGGGCTGTGAGAGATAAATCAGGGCTGTGGTGCTGTGTGAGCAGATCTGGCCCTGTGCTGTTCTCTGCTGAGCTGCTCCTGGAAGACCCCCAGGCTGAACCAGTAAAAATGGGGTGCTTTGAGGACAGTGTTCCAGGCTTGACTCTGTCTTTTATCATCTTAAGGGGTTTAAGGTGGTTTCAACATTGATTTTCATGTCTGAGTTTTCCCATGTTGGATTTTCATTATTGCTCAGATAACACAAACTACAAATATTTGTGGTTACTGATCAGCTGATGGAAATATGAGGATTGCGTGACTTGCTACTCAGTTCCATCTGAGGATATTCAGTATCAGTTAAGGTTAGGATCCAACAACAGCCAAATGAACACTCAAGAGAGGTCAATAAACTGCAAATGAGATCTCTTCTAGATTTTCCTTTTTCCCTGCTTCAAGCTGTTTGAAATGAACTTTTCTTCACATTTCACACAAAGACACTTGCTGGCATTTTGTCATTTATAAACTGACCAAAATGGAATAATTTACCAGTCTATAATGTTCATGCCTGTGCTGCTTAACATGAAAACACAAAAATATGTAATAAATAAAAGATCCATTTTGGCTTTAATTCTCAGCATCTAAGGAATATACTGCTTTTAAGTAGTGAGATAATTTCCAGCTATCCAGAGCTAAGCAGAAATATCATACCACTTCACTAAACATCCGTGGTTTATATAAAAATATAGATTTCCTTTAAGTGCTTTACTTAAGTCTTTGGTAAGTCATATTTATGTTATTATTGTTTATGTTCCGAGAAGTCAGTAGAGGGGCAGCATTGTTGCAGTTTATGTGGTTTCATGATTCACACTTGATGATCGCTATCAAATGAGGGAGAAGAAACCACCGGCAAGTTTATGGCTGTGCTGTGCCATAGGACACATGGCAAGAGCACAGCAGCACAGGCAGGTCGCTGTGGTTTCATAATCGGCATTTTATTTTCCCAAATGTGTTTTTGTTTTGATCATCTAAGATCATTCCACCCAGGAAGGGATTGATTTGGCCTGAAGTTTGGCTTTGCCATGGCGTGAATGTGTTAATGTGGTTAAATATCAACACGACACAGCGAGTAAGTGCAGATTGCAAGGTTCAGTGTTTAGAAGAGACTTCATTTGAATCCTCAACCAATCCTAAATTAAAGTACGAGCAGAAGAAAAGTGGATCATAAAATCTCAAGGTGGTGGATGGTGCAAGAAGGAAGCATCTGGTTCTTATGATGATGTAATTGGGCAGATCCAGATTACCAAGATTTGAACTCTGACCTTCCTGATACTGATTTTTAACCCCCTGTGATGTCAGGAGTTTATTTATTGAATTGTCACATTCTGTCTGCTTTGTCCAAATTTCAAGAAAGTACTTGGGAATCTCAAAGGGTGCACACAACTGTGATGCAGTGGACACTGTCAGACCAGACAGGTGACACTGGCATGGCAACAATCCTGAAGTGCAGTAACATCTTTTTGGATCAAAATTGTTTCTTCCAATTGTAGCTACATCTTTTACTTATGCTGCCTCTCTGCTAAAGGTATCTTTGACTAGGTAAAGAGGTGTACCCTGTTCAAGGCCCCAGTTTAGATGTCTGAGTGCTGGTTAGGGGATTGACGTTTGCATTGTTGAGTTGTGTTTGTTTCTCTGTCTGCCCAAGGTCGATAGGAATCAGCTGTGCTGGTGGGTGAAGGATGTAGTCGTGGATGATTGTTTCACAGAGATGATTGTGGTGAATTTCTTGTGGTCATCCTCTCTATGGGTTGTTAAGCAGGATCTGCTGCTGTTTCTTACCTTTTTTTTAATGTCTGTTTGGGTAGATCTGGACTACAGAGGAAACTTGCAGCTTGTCCGGCTGTACTGCTCTGCAAAATATTTGTTCCTTTTTATATTTCCCACTGCCCTCTTACATTATGAAGCCTCTACAGAGGTCTCCAGAGCTCAAGTCTCATGCTGGAAAATTCCATTCAGAGGATGCTGTGAATTCCGACTCAGATATAAGTGCTGCTTCGAGTGTCTTCAGGGACGATGTGGATACTTTCTTAAAGCTTCTTTCTAAAATGTGTGTAGGTGTATTTGTGACTTTTCCCAAGGCTGATAAATCAAAGCAAAGATGCAGGAAATTAATTTTAATCGGATGAAATCCAAAGTGCTCTGAATCTGGTTTCTACCAGCTCTACTGAGTTTTGGATAAAACTACATAAAAATCTTAAGCAGTTCAATGTAGAGCTTATAAAACTGCTGGTGGATGGAAATGGGACTTGTTTGTGAACCAATAAACTACCAGGAAAACCCATGGTAGGAAGAACATCCCTTGGTCCCTGTTTCTATGAACAAGAAAGGGAAAGACAAGGAATTAGTACCAGGATAGCTTTATAAAAGCAGGGCTAGATGATGCAGGAGTTGATCCACAAGTCTGTCAAGTGTGAGGCTTTTGGGTGGCACACACCAATGGGAAAGGCAGGGAGGTTGTGGAATGCTGGCCAGAGCTTCAGCTTGCACTGAGCAATGGGAAGGGCAGGAAGAGCATTTTCTTGTCTGGCTTTTGTTTAACACTGCAGAGGGAGGCAGGCAGGGTCATCCAGCCCTCCTTTGCTAGACCTAAAACTGGAGGGAAGGGAAAGCAGGTCAGTTCTTGAAAACATCTTCCTTTTGGCTCTTTCCAACAAGATTCTTCAATGTGTTTATTATCATTTGGATGCTTGGGGATCACCGAGTAGGGAATTTTATCTCAGACTGAGTTCACAGGGCGTGGACTTTGCTCCTCGAAGCTGGTGTCAGAAGCGCTGTGCAGAGCTGAAGTGAACCATGATAATTTCAAGATTTTTCAAATCTCTGGTTTGATATCTCCCTTTCCTCTGATTTTTTTTCTTCCACTCCACATAGAGAAAAACTTAAATACATATTTTTCTAAGAGATTGCAGTCTAAATTTTCCTTAAGTTAAACCATGTGTTTTGTTGGAAACGTTAGATATTTATCTGTTTTTCTGTGGGGTTTTTTTTTCTTTCCCTTTTATACTTTGACCCTCTCCTTAGGGACCCACAAAGCAAAACACCAATGTCTCTTCCAGACAATGTTAGAAGGACAAGAGATAAAGCAGGGTTATATTTGCTTTCAGAAAATTTAAGATAACTGGTTGCCAAGCTCTCCATCTGTGGATGAAGAGCAGGGGATGCAGAGCCATGCACGTCAGCTCCGTGGGGAACAGGCAGCAAAACTCCTTTCTTGCTTCTCCGGGGAAAATGGACAAACAGTGTAGACAGTAGCAGAAGGACTTGCCCATCTCTAAAAGGATTAGAGATCTTAAAATCTCCTTTAGCAAATGCTTGCCTTTCTACCAATGAAATAAAGGGCCTTACTCATGTTCTTGGTGGCCATTAATTTGGCACCTTCCAAGAGCACTTTATAATTTCTATATTCAATGACTTGGTGCATGATTAGAACAGGGAAGAATATATAGTACATAACAGAACAATAACAGAGCAATGGATGATATTTTCAGATTTGAATTTCTGATTTCTGGACACAGAATTTCTAGGAGTTGTCACAAGCATCTGGGCCATTTCCCAGTAGGAAAGAGCCAGGTCTCTGATGGATCTGTCCCTTCTCTGAAGGGTATTTGTGAACTGGAAATGGAATCCTCTCTGTCTTACTCGTGTGTGTCAGGTGTAAATTAGCAATTGTCAACGAGTCCTATCCTGGGCTGTTCCCTGTAACCAGAAGTTTCTTGCACTCTAAGGCAACAATGCTGTTCTCTGCACTTTCTAGCCTAAGATTCACCCAGGAATCCAAAATCATTGTAGGTGATAAATGTAAAAAAAAAATCTTCATAACTGAGTGACTCTTTCATCTTTCTTCTTGTGTTTCGAGATTAAACAACCCTCATTCTCCCCCAACACAAAAGCTATTCTCCTGGCTTTTAAGAAAACTGTTATTTCAGGAAAATTCAGTTTTTCAGCTGTGCATCCACCCAGCCAATAAGTTCTGTCTGTGCAGCTTTTATAAACAGGTACATGTGGATTTCTAGAACAAAACAGCCATAAACTGCAGTGCCACTGGTGACAAAACAGAACAGGAACTAAATTTAGTCCCGGTGTAAAGGTGACACTCCGCTCAGTGACATGGTTTGTTTTGAAATATTAAAAGTTGACATATGAGAAACATGCAGCTCACTAGTGGTGTAGCTTTGGGGATTATTAGGGAGGATATTAATTTAAGTAGCTCAGGACTTAATCCAGGGAGGTGACTTAAAAGGAGTTGGGAGCAGCAAGCAGGAGCCTCGCACTGCTGGAGAAAATGAAGAAACAGCTGGAGAACAGGGCCAGCCTCGCTTTTATTGTGCACGGCAGTGAATGGCATCAGAAATAAGGCAGGCAACACTGAACTCCTGTTCAGTTTGTGGGGTGTATTTCCCACTCCCAAAACCTGTGCTGTGATTGTCACCTAAATGATAGCTCATGGACAGCAGATAGTCCTGTGGGTTGGGTGGTGGAAACTTTTACTTTGCTTTGGAAGATAGAAATAGCAGAGAGAAACTGAACTTGAGTGCAAAGAAGAAAAAATTCAGGGGGAGGGGGGATGAATTAGTCTCACTTCACTGAAGCAAGTCATGCTACAGAGCTTTACACTATCTGAGGAATGGCCTTGTGTAGGGATAAAATGATGGGAGTATTATCATTCTGCCTTAAACTGCTGTAAAAGGAAGATTTTGTTTGTTGGAAATTTATGGTGGCATATAGGAATGTTTATGTGAACAGCAGAAAGAAAAAATGCGTTCTGTAATATCCTGACCATGTGTGTTTGCTAGGCTTAGCTCGATTTTCCTGTGACTGAATTTTAATTTCAGTCTACTCCCCCTCCAAATATCTGTTTTATTCTCCCCCTCTTGGGCTGGTTGCTGCGTTAAGTGGAGTGATGTATTGTGAGAATTGCCTTTGTAACGAGTCTGTCTGCAAAGGAGCATGGCCAAAATAACAGAAAGTGATACCCAGACCATGAAAACCCCGTGGAGATGGATGGCTGTGTACACCAGCACACGGAGATGTGCATGTATAAAGGGAGGGAAGGAGAAGCAGAGCAAGAAGTTTTGAGCTTTGGTCAGTTGCGAGAGCTGACCCTCTAATGCTTTTTGAGGCTCTTTGCATGTCTATCTTTGATTCTCTGTAATGAGTAACTACTTACAAGGGATTATTTCATCTCCCAGGGGACAGCCTGACCCCTCTCACCTCCCCTTATCGTGGGCGTGAGGAGCCACGGGGGAGGCAAATTGTGTTTCGCCCTTCCCCGAAGGGTGTGTGCAGGGATGGAGTCTGGCAGGCTGAAAAAAGTCCAGCAAAAAATGCATTTGCTGGCCCTCAGTGTGGCTGCCGAGTGTTTAATCTAGGCTGTGGGTGCTGGGGCTGGCAGCACCAGGCTGCTGTGGGGCACGGCTGGAGGCTGAGCGCAGGCAGTGTCACCTATATATCTATACATACCTACACCTTTCGATATCACAGCTACCACTCACCCAAAGGCGCTCCACTAGAGTGTGCACACATTTGTTACGAAATCCTTATGTATATTTTACACCTCTTTTCCTCTGGATTTAAATGTCCTGATGAATATTTATTATATCCAATTAAATTTTAGTAGCTTATTTGGTTGTCGGGAGTAAAATCTTTATTATTATTTACATATTCTTTTGTTATTTGCATATCTTTATTTACATCTTCAGCTTTATTACTAATGCACACATACAACTTTTAATGTAAAGACAAAGCCTTTGACTAGAAAGAGGTTTAAAATGCAAGCGTTTACACTGCTAATATCTGCCAGTAAAATATGGAACAGAAACTCATACCTATAAACTTACATACTCAGGAAGAGACATTCCTAATGTCCTGTTGCTATTCTCTTTTTTTCTTCATGGTGAATTTAAAATATAGAAGGCTGGCATGTGGAAAAAAATGTGAATTTCTGCATCTGATCTAGATCTATGCAATGAATATCTAAGAAGCAAGCAATTTGTCAGGAGTTTTCAGACTAAAGTTCCTATAGCACATGGCTTGTAGGGAGCAGTGATTTACAATTCCCTGTGAAAGCTTTTCTGGGCTGAAAAGCTAATAGATGATGTTGCTATTTAAGTGCTAAGAGAATGTTTTCAGCCCTCAAAGGTTAGGATCAAATAAAAGTTGCGTTTCCTGGAACACTCAAGGGAGAGGTTTTATCCTGAGCTGATGTGTCTCTGTTATTTATCTGTTTGAATTCATTGGAAAATAAATGTTTTCACCAGGGAAATATTTTATTTTCGTATGAAGAGCCATTGAACACATACATCTGCCTTGGTACAAAATTTGCTGTGATATTAAACTCATGTTCAAAGGTATATTGGCGAACATTCACGTGGAGTTCAAAAACACTCGTTACTCATCTTTGATTCTGCAAAGCTGCTGTAGGTTTTCCATATTAGTACCCACACAGCTACCTGGTGAATGAGAGATGGATTTAACGCCTTAGAGATGTGGCAATTCCTTGAGGACTTTTCTGGCCTGTCTTGATATGGAGGTCTTAAGTACAATTTATGAATTCTGGTGGAAGTTATGAAGTTGCTGGTATGAAAAATGGGAGCGTCTTGGATTGCTGCAGATAGTGAATCCATCATTTTCTCACAAGGTCTGTCACGTTGTGCGGTGTAATGACCATGGAGAGTCACTCATCGTAATGCCTTTGTTCTGAACAGGGAGTCAGGAGAACAGATTTTCCCCCATAATGCCAGGAGAGGGAAATAAGGACTTTGGTAATTTCTTGGACAGAAGCAAGAGGATGAAACATTTGTTGGAAAAGGAGTCATGGAGGAACAAAAAACACAGACGGAGCTCCGAGGAAGGAATAAATAATTTCCTAAGAGAAAAACCCAACTTAATGGCGGGACCAAGAGTAGGCCAGGGAAAGTTGGCAAGTAGAGCTGAAAAATTCTCTCTGAAAAGAAGCCATGAGACAGCAGAAAAAAATCCTCATCAGCTAATGAGCTCAGATTCCTGTCCAAGGAATTCTCCAAAGTGCTGAGGAACCAGAGAGAAAGAAATAAATATAAGCATCGTTTTTTTTGTTTATGTGTCTTTTGACTTCATGATAAGTGACAGGGATATTTTGTACTTGGACATGCATGAGGATGTGTTAAGGGTCCTTGTGTTTAGAGTTTGCAACTGCTAATACTAAAATCCTCTGGCTGGGGAGGATCCCCTGATGAATAACCACCCACAGATGACACTGCACTCTCTCCCAGCAGTGAGTTTCTATTCTTTTTTTTTCACTCTTAGTGTAGAAGTGACCACTTTCTGCCAGTGTCTGGTTTTCTGTCATTATTGGGGAGCTCTTAGACAGAGAGCAGAGCAATGGAGCACAGTTTGGGTTTGTTTTGCTGAGACCCCCTCAACGCAAATCCTTTTTGCCAAACTGGGAGTCTGGTCTGAACCGTGCCTCTTGCATCTGAAACAGAAGAGGTGGGGAAAGCCTTAGTCACACAATTAACTTTATTTTGTCACATCGAAGCCTCTGTTCCTGTGCTTTGCCAGTCAGACCGCACTGAGCCCTGGCGAGAGGACTTGCAGTGAGTTTTTGAACTTGAGAAATGACAGAGACCCCCAGTACAGGGTGTAAAACATAATTCCTGCCACTTCATCTCTTTTCAGTGACAGCGTGGTGGAAAGCAGAGCTGAGCACACAATGCAGAATCGCTTTTTCCTGTCTCTGCAAGATGTTGCTTTAAAATTAGGTGAGATGCCTTGATTTGAGAAAGCCAGGAGTGGGGCCCAGAGGAGGTGAAAGAAGAGATGCTACTTGCTCTGTTAGAGCTATTTACTGACCAGCTTTTATTTTCTTCTTTTATATTGCTGAGAAATTCATACATTGTATTTGCCTTTTGTGTACAGCTCTCAACAAGTACCTCTTTGTCAGCCTTACAAAGGGCAATAAACTCTGTGTTGCAAATAAGCCTCAGTAGCCGCTGGACATTATGACTAATTGTAATGCAGCATATATCCTTGAGGACTATAAACCTATATTAAAAGACAATGGTTGAGAGAAAAGCTATTGAATTGAGATAGTACTCATGTAACCCCATGGGGGCTCAACAGACAACAAGGAGGCCATTGATACCAGCTCTAATACAAAAAGCCACACAGACAGAGAGTCATCCAAACCAGTATGGTGTGGGGATGACCACATAGTTCAGTTTAATGCTGCTTTTGTTTTGTTCTCACTTCGAGACAGACAACACACACTGGAACATCAGAATTAGTTCTGTTTAGATTGCTGCAGAGGGAACAAGCGAGAAAATTAATGGAGCAGTGCCCCCCTCACCTTCTCTTGTTGTGTGTCAACGTGTCTGAAATCTGCCCAGTCCCAGGGTAAATTCTGTAATAAAAATGAAAGAAAACACTGTTGTCTTCTTTTTTTTTCCCTTTTTTTTTTTTTTTCCTTACCCTAAAAGACTGAGAAATAATCAAGTTTCTTCTGCTATTTCTCTTTTTCTCTCTCTCTTTTTNGGTAAATTCTGTAATAAAAGTGAAAGAAAACACTGTTGTCTTCTTTTTTTTCCCCTTTTTTTTTTAACTTCCCCTAAAAGACTGAGAAATATTGAAGTTTCTTCTGCTATTTCTCTTTTTCTCTCTCTCTTTTTTTTTTCCCCCCTTGCATGTTCTGAATCAGTTCAGGCCTGATGGTGTAACTGATCTGAAACTATCAGCAGAGTTTTCACTTAGGGTAGGAAAATGTAAGCAGTCAGTGTTTAAAATGCATTGCAACTGAGGGCAGAACTGCCCAGAAGCTGGGAGAGATTTCATGTTGAGGAATCCTGGCCTTGGCTCTCATCTCTTGGGGTGGTCTTATCTTGGATTTGGGTACCCCAATAATATGTTAGTCACTGAAAGAGTTGCACTAAAAATCACTTCCATCTCTAGAGCGATACTTTTTCTACTTTCTATAGATATAATTATTTGGTTGTAACCTGTGTGTCTGTGGACACAAAACCAGTATTTTACTGAGACCTGACTGAGATACAGATGATTCCTGAAATTGTGTTTCACTCTTTGTTCCAATATTAGGAACAAGTGTCCCTATAATTGAAAGATGACCAAGGCTGTAGTTAGAGCCTCCATGACAGACTAATTAATGATAAACTCTACCCAGAAGAATCTCAATTGCTTTACTAGCTTTTTCAGAAAAGCCAGGGAAGGATTTGTAAACAGAAAGAGAGCAAGAACCTACTTTCCTTTCTTTTTTTCATTGTTTTAATTACAGGTAACATCCTCTGCTAAATAGTTATTTTGTTTTCCTAGGTATGACCTCAGAATCACTCAGAAATCCTTTTAAATTCCGTATAAAATTCCCACTTCTGAGAACACTCACCTCAGTCTGTCCCTGGGGTGTACATTTCCCCTCTTCTTTATGTGCTATATGTGCTTTTCCCCCACCCCAATGACTGATGACATTTTGTGAATTTGATTGCGTGCTGTCCTGGTTGGAGACCTGTTTTGTTTAAATATTTTCCCCTTCTCCAGTTAGTCTCCTGTTTCTGAACGCCAGTACCATCTTCATGGCTTCATTAGAAATGCAATTTTAGCTGCACTGAGAGTAAGTCTTGGTCTACAGCTGTAAGTGAAGCTGGGCTGAGACTGGTTGTACCTGTTTTTGAAAACAGCATCCTGTGTGCAGAACCCACGGCACTGAAAGCTGCCTTCAAAATTTTGAGCTTTATTTTTGTTTAATTTCAGCCACAGGATGAAGATTGTTCTCATTACCGATGACCTATAAATAACCAGTATCTGTTTATGCATTTCAAACTGATGATACAGGAGCTCCTTTTCTCTGGCAGTGCTCTTGTTTTGGATTTTGCCCCCAAAAGCGAGCTCATTGCAAGAAGCTGACTGTTGTAGATGTGAAATTGTGCAAGTGACACTTACAAATACACCAATAACTTTGATTTTCACTGGGTCATTCGTTTGTGCTTCAGAGCATTTGGTGAAAGAGTCAGGAGCTCAGCAGCTTGCAGTGTCTGTTCAGGAACATGGTTCTTCCCATGGCCTGTGTGCAAAAGAAAACCACCTTTGTGTCTTTATTTCTGGCTTTTTAAGAGAACAGACAGTTTTGTACGAGCCTGAGGGTGGGATTTCAGAGGTTGAAGCTCAGTGCCTGGCTGGATCGTGTGCTTGCTCTGTCCCCTGGCCGCACAATTCCCACTTGGTGTCCGTGACACTGCTCAGTGGAAAGGGTCGGACAGGGACCCACAGCCCCATGGCATGGCCCTGGTGCCTGCCTGGCCACCTCCCCTCCAGCCTGGCATGGCTGCAGTGTCCAGCCTTCCTTCTGTTCCTCCTCGCTTCCCACAGCCTTGGGGGGCTCAGGGTGAGGTGACACCACCCAAGCCTCAGGACAAGGCAAGCACGATGGCCCAGATCTGGAGCTGACTGTGTCCTCCCCTCGGTTTGTATTATGGGAAAGCTCACAGTTCTTTCTCCTCAGTTTTTGTTGTCTCATCTGCTTAGACTGACATTTTTCAGAGCCTTTGTAAGTACGGTTGCTGTCACAATGGGTGTGTAACTGCTGCCCCAGGATAGATAAATGCATTCTTCCAGCAGGTTTGCTCAAGCCCCACACAGGACCCTGTTTTTCTCACTCTTTCCTAGCACCTTTTCCCTATCCCTGGATACCTCTCATTCTCTTCAGACCGTTCTTTTTAACTTCCCCCCAATGGGATTTTATTCCTTTTTCATAAGACAATTATTTCCCGACTGTAGTTTCTCAACAGTGTCTGTGTAGCACCTCCATCTGCTTTTGTCCTGTGAAGGAATTGCCTCTAAAGAAACACCCTAAGTGGGAATTATGCTTTTATTGGAGCCAATATTTTACCCAGTGAATTAGTCCCAGTGGAATGAATAGGACGATTTGCATGCTTAACATTAGGCACACTGAAGTCCTTCACTAAATCAGGTCTAATGTACGCATTGAACTTCTCCTGACTTAGGAGAAATTCTGCCGTCCAAAAAACCTGTGATTTAAAGCCACCGTGTGAAAACCTGGGTATGTTGTGGCCAGTGCCAAAGCTGGCTGTGGTCTCTGTGGAATTGGGGTGGTACCTCTGCTCCTGAGTCCTTAGATATATACCCCAAGAACACAAAACCTGCAGTCAGGAGCCGTCCAGCAAATGAACCCTGTCTTGTACTGAAGGATTTGGTATTTCAAGAGTTAACCTACAAATTCAAGCACAGTAATTTTGTGTGAATTTCACTGCTGCCTTTTTTCTGTTAAATAAATTTGTTTCTTTTTAAACTGACTTCAAGAAATAATAAGAGGGGGGGAAAAAAATCCACCTTTTTGTTAAATTAGCTTAAAGCAAACAAACTAAAACTTCTTGATGTTGTCCAACACAATTCATTATTCTGATGCAGTACTCTTTTTTTTTTTTCCTTTTTTTTTTTTCCCCTTTCCATTGCCTGAATAATGTTCTTTGAAGACTACATCATCAATAAACCACTCTGGTGAGGTTTAGAGGGCCTAGAATAATGAATAACAATTAGGGGCATTTAAAAGGTAATATTTTTTCCTGCAATTTGGGAATTGATTTATGAAGTTGGGGATCCTCCAATTTCATCAAATAAATGGTTTCTTAAACCAATTCTTCTTACCGTCATGGTAACACCTTTAGATCTGGCAGGGCTAGCAAGCTTTCTTGCCAACTTATTGTTTTTGATGCAAATAAAGCATCTCAACTTGCACAATTAACAGAATTCCTGTCTAAAAGTGTTATACATTTTCTACAGCCCAGATGAAGTAGCACAGTATCAGTTTTACAGTGAGAGCTATCATGTTGGGTTTTGTCTGTGTGAAGTTACATTTATTTTTAAAATTAAACCCATGGATATTTTTCCTCGTGACATTTCTCGAAAATGTGTTGGAATTTAAAGGCCTGATGAGCGCACCCCAAACGGAGCCGTGTCATGAGCTTGGATAAGTGAGTAAAAGGTCAAAGTCCTGCTTAACAGCTTGGAAGAGCAAACCATAATGCCAAAACCAGTCCGTGAAATCAGTAAGTGGATGTGTAAAACTCATGGAACAAAGTAACTGGAGTGAGGGGTGGGATGGTCATAATCACCCCAGTGACAAAGGAGTGTCCAGGTCCTCAAAAACTGCCATTGAGGAGCCCAGCCTGGGCAGTCACCGAATCTCAGGCTGCCTAAATGACCTTCATCTCCAGCCCAGTGCCAGCGAGCTTTGATTCGCCTTTAAGCAACAGCCCCTGGGATGTTTCCAGTATCTTGCTGGTGGGTCTCCTAATGGAATTAAACTATAATACCTTGCACTCTGGTAAGGCTGGATGTATGGATAAAAAGATGCTGAGGTAATAGTCTTTTTTACAGATCCTTAAGCCTCTTTGGAAGTACAAGCCAGAATAATATTTTTCAGAGGCTCTAACTTCTTTGGTAGAACAAACCCCCCAGGCAGACTGTGTAAAGTGTTGAAAAATATGAAAATATCCCCTTCAACTTCAAGAAGGGTGAACAACACAACTTCAGGAAACAAATATTTATTGCACCCAAAAGTATTGCTAATAGTACACTGCAAATAAAATGTTTCTTCAGACTTCCCCACTTTGTGTTGGGTGGTGTATTGAGCAGTCACCCTTTTGCTTAACATCACAGTGCTGATGTTTTCCTGGTGCAGAATTCTCAGCCTAGGTGGTGCTTTGGCAATGCAGAGGAGTGAGGTGGAGGAGGAAAGATGTTCCTTGAAATTCCCAGAATTCAAGAGCAAGGGCAACATCTCCCAAATTCTTTCACTGACTGCATGCTCAGGGATCCCTTCATGTTTTGTTGGTCCAACCCTTGGGCTAATGGTTGACTGCTCCTTTGTAGCCAGTGTAGAAGAGCATGAAAAGCACCACCTCAATGTCTCCAGGGCTCTGAGTGGGGATGTTCATGCCCTTTCTCATTAAAGCTGACTCATACAAGGATTCATAAGATTTCTCGTATTTCCTTTCTTGTTGTTTTCCTTTTTTTTTTTTTTTTTTTTTAATTAGGAGGCAACATCAGCTTAAAGTATACAAAGCTGGATATTTAATTTGTATTTGCTTGTTATACCCTAATCCTTCCCACTATTTATGTTCATGAACATATGAGCAATTAAGTTCTGGTCTTTGTGAGCATTTCAGGGCCCTTTGGAGTACTTTAATTCCAGTTCACTTTGAGGTACCAAGTGTGATATCTGCAGTGGGTTAGGGCGGGCAGTGCTAATTAATTTTGAAGGATGTGTTTGGTGGCAATTTGATATCTGTGGCAAGAGTCCTTTGCCTCATCTTGGTGGTGGGTGTAGAGTAGCTGGCTGGTCAGACACAGGCAGGGGGTCCTGACTTGCCTTTTTGGGGGTGAGGTACACCTAGAGCAGGCTGAACTGAAGGGGGTGCCTGTGCCTCCCTCATTTGTGCTCAGTGGGATGCAAGGAACCACTCCCACAAGTTTGATGGCAACCGCAAAAGCAATAGAAAATGGAAATATATTTTACTCAGCCAGGGCTCTGTCAGTGTGTCTTGGAGAAAACAGGACAAATGTTTGGAGATGCCTGGTAGGAGAGGGATGTCTAGAATTGCTAAATCAGATTTTTCAGTGTGGCACTAGATAGGTGGTCTGGAGAGTAACTAGCTTTGTGCTGGCTCAGACTGTTTTCACACATTCGAGCTTGTGTTTTCAGAAAGAGGAAAAAAAATTAACTTAAAACAGTTTTGTAATTTTGGAAGTCTTTCCAAATGCTGTTGCACAGAAAAATGGTATGGATATCACAGTATTTATGAATCAACAACTTTAAGGAGCTTAAATATGAAAAACAGTATTTTTTCGTTACTTCTAAAGTATACTGTTTGAAAAGCAAAAAGCTTGTTTTCCCCACTACAATTCTATAGACTGAATATCTGTCACTGCTTTTCATCAGATCAGCCTGGAGCTACTAAACCCTAATACCCTCAACAGACAACAGCCACAGTGCCAGGGAGGGATTGCCTGGGCTGCAGCTTCCAGAAACATGTGAATCACCCCAGCGCTGTGCAGCTTTTTGTGCTTCCCTTGCAATTTCAGCAGGAAAATAAGAGTAATTAGAAAGCTCCATTTGGCACCAATGCTGCTGGTTTGAAAGTGACCTACTAAGCTGCAAACCGTTCTCCCCCTTGTCTCCTTTCTTATCCGCCCCACTCACAATCTATGCCTAAAATCTGGTCATCTCTAGCGTGGTGCTGTTTGGAGCTGAGCTGCTGCACTCCATGCACATTCCTGTTGTGTTTAGAGACCGTTGATAAAAGATCTCGCAATATTTATGTTGGACATAGCCATGTATGTCAATACTGCCATGTCCTCGCTGCTGCCAAATTCTGTCTCTTTTTATTATTTTGATATATGGTGGGTTATTGTAGAGCACTTGCTTCTGTACTCCTTCAAATGCTTGAGTTATTCCATAGTTCCTCTCTGAGGGTCGTTTGCTGCAGCTGTGACATTATTCATAGTTATCCCTTAACCTAATTAGTTCGGTTTATTTACTCTGGGAGGGGGGAAGCACAGGATGGAGAGTGTATTGTGATCCAGCCCATCCTGCAAACTCCACAGCAGAGGTGTGCCAGAGGAGTCTTCATGACTCTGATTTTAGAGGCCTTTGCTGCTGGAGGGAGGCGGTGGTTCGGTTGCTGCTCTGTGAAGGGCTGTCCAACGTTGATATAAATAGAGCCACTGGGAGAGAGACAGAGAAAGATGAAGTAGCTGACTCAATGTTTGACTGATGGGCCAATGTAATGAAAGTTTTGCAATCTTTTGTAAGCAGGAGTAATAGGATAGCAAAGGAACACTGGGGGATCCATTAGATTTGCATACTTATAATCCATCACAGTGATGAAATTAATTCTCTTGTATCTTATTGCATGTGCTGCCATATTAGGCAGAAGTGGTAAAGATGAATCTAAAGTATGGATTTGTCAGTATTTCAAGTGTTTATATGCAGTAAGTATGCAAAGCAGTTCAATATAGAAGTGATTGTTTAAATGGTAATAAAATGGAAAGATGTCTTTCCTGAAAAGAGGTAATACTTTGATTTAATGCTGTCTGATGAGCACAATAGTCTTTAAATGTAAAGATTGGCAGTCATCTAAATATGCATATTCAGGAGCTACATATTGATTTCGATTTCTAAATGTACCCAACTCCCCCAGTCAAACTTTGGTTGATGAGAATGACATACATTTTTTTCTAGCTATAATTACAATATTTGTTTATTTTGAGGTAGATTTAATGTGCCATATAATTAACTGGTGCAGAGAATTAAGCTATAAAGCATACTATTATCTCTCAGGCTTTTTCCAGGGCTATACAAGATTGTCACATATGGCACTGGTTGTTGATAACTAACCTAATGAAATGATACCATCACACAGAGCCTGTTTCTCAGTATCCGTTCCCACTGATAAGAAGTTATCTGTCTTGATATTGATTTGACATCTATCTGCTCCATATGTGACTTTGGAAACTAATGACTGAGGTTGTACTGAATATTCAGAGATAAATTTTCAGATGAGCAAGGGACCAGCCTTCCTATTTCTCAGAAGCTTTTTTTTCCCCCTGCCTGCTAATGAACCGTGGGTGCAGGCATTAGCTGTGAGACAGCTTTTCATGATTGAAGATCAGATCAGCTGAGGGCTAATATTTGTGCTGGCGATGCATCGTGTGGAGGAAACCAAGGGTGTAAGTACTGATGGAAGTTGGGCAAAATGAAGGGCAGCTTTCGAAAGGAGTCAGGCTGGAGAAAATGCTCCTTACCTTAAAGTACAGCTTGATTTCAATGGAGCAACCTGATGAGCTGAAAATATTGAGAGGTACATTGCTGTCACTGACCATCCGACTGGGGGTCTGGAGAACTTGGAAAGGAAGGAACCAGGCTGACTTTGCAGAGTGAGCAGGACTTTTATCTATGTGCAGGCCAAAACAGCAGGAGAGGGAAAACAGAATGTGCAGGTCCATGACTGGGTGTGAATGGGGCTGGGATAGGGGAAAATAAGTCATTTTGGGGTCTTGATGTCCTTGCCAGGTGTACTGGCATGGTGCTGCTCACTGCCAAAGCGGAGACTGGGGAGGTGCTAGGGCTCGGCCAGGCTGCCTGGCATCCCCTGCTGCCTGAGCTTGGCCCGAGGGACAGCAGTGTGGGGATGTGTGCTGTGAATGCAGTGCACACAGAAGAATTCCTTTTTTGTGTTAGCTCTGTGGGCCGGGCAGGAATTTGGTTGCATTGCTTCCCCTGAATGTGTCCAGAGAGCCTTTGGAGGGTGACAGCTGGTACTTTCACTCCTTACATGCAGTCATATCTGTCAAACAATCCAGAACACCTTTGGATCTGGTACAGCATGTCAGCAGTGCGGGGTCTCCCATAAGGCAGAGCTCTAAGAAAAACACCAGTAACATGAAACCCCCTAAGTCAGTCAATATGATTTTATCACACATATTTATGCTGCCTGACAGCCGGCAGTGAAAGAGAATGGGAGTGAAAAAATCCTACCGAGGGCAGAACAGGGTAAACAGCATCCCTGTTTAGGTGAATTGTCCTCGGGAGAGGCCTGTGGAAAAGCCTTGGTGGAGCAGCTCCAGCCTGGGCTGTGTCTGTGTCACCAAGACCACCTGGTGCAGCAGGAGCAGAACACTCAGTGCTGAGAACCCCCTGTCTGCAGGGCTCCTAAGGGACGGGTTTAGGCTGGATTGCCACGAGTGCAAGCCCAAGGACTTGTCAGTGATTGTGACACTCCATGTGCGTCCCTGGAGCGCATCCTCTGGTTTTCAAAGGGATTCGTGCGCTCCACAACCACCAAAGCATGGTGGGTGAGGACAGCTGAGAGAAGGACTTCAGAAATGCTCCCCTAACACAACCTAGACTGCTGATGCGGGCCTGTTGTTTGGGGTTGGGCAGAGGGTATTGGAGTCCCTTCCTCTGGGCTCACGTGTGGGGTCAACAACATCCCGAGGGGTGAATAGGTGATGAGGGTCAGCTCCCACAGCGCTGGTGCCACTTCGGAAAGCTCTGGTTTTCGGTGCTCTGTAACCTTTCTGAACTGCCTTTGCCCAGCCTGCTGCATGCTGCATTCTTTTCTCAGTCCATTGCATTTTGTTTCTGTATTACACCATTTTTTAGTGTTTCCATATTTATGAATTCATCCATCTACAATAACAATTACAGTTGGAATGTTTACTTTGCCTGATAACATTTACAGTTCATCTACTGGGCAAATACTTGTTATTCTTTGCTTATTTTTTTAAATATATATTATTAGAAGAGCTTTTGTAAAATTTAATTCATTCCTCCCAAATATGTTCCATTTCACACAATTGGCAGGAACAAAAAAACAAATCAGAACAAAACAAAGCAGCCTCATCTTCCCCAAAGAAAAGCTAAAAAAAAAGGGGAAAAAAAGGGAGTTGAGGAAGGCACCAGAATGATAAAGACATAACCAAGGTCTAGAATTTAATTTGAATTCTTTTGATGAGAGTTTTACATCACCGGGTGCGATTATGGGTGACTTAAGACCCCATTTTGTTTTGTGTGATAAAACACAGGGCTGACATTCCCCTGTGTGCCAGATCAAGTGCTTGGTGCCCACGGGCTGTTCAGCAATGATGTTCATTGCAGGGAATTCCTGATCCATGATGTGAATCACAGCAGCCTCAGAGAGGTTTTTTATGTCGACACAGAGGTGTTTGGCCTCAGTGCAGCCAACAGCGTCCGCCTGGTCGCATGCTGGGAAAGGAGAGGGATGACCGGTGCCCGTGGTCGTGTCCCACCTCCAGCCACTGCAGGAAATGCCACCGAGATCCCTCTGGAACGTGAGGTGTGTCCTCTGCCGGCCCTGGCAGCCCCACCACCCAGCTGGGGTTAGCCCTGAGCTGCGCAGTGCCGTCCCCAAAGCACCGGGCAGGGACCACGCTGCTGCAGAGGCAAACACGGGCATTTTGTTGCCTGTGGAAAACTTCTCCAGCTGTGGAGCAGCTCCACAAAGCAGAGCGTGCACTGCCCTGTCCATCCTGGTTCGGTGAAGTGGTTAATGCTCTGTGCAGTGCAGGGGATTTATTTAGTGCAGATCGCTGAGGGACTCACTTTTAATGCGCACTGGAAGGATATTGGCACACGTTTTTGGCCTGCACTTTGCTCTCTGCCTTGATGAACTAAGCAGATACTGTACCATGAAAGGGAAGAGGAAGCTGAAACTTGGAATAATGTCCCTGTTTGTCTCACAGCGTGCTGCTGCTCATGATGTTGAGTTGGCGCCAGTCCTGCTCCGCTTGGAGAATGCAGCCGTAGGCTCTGGTTGTGGGAGGATGAGCCCGTTGTTATCTGGCAGGGCTGGTGAGAAAGGAAAGGAAGGTTGATTCTGGCCAGATGGGAGATACTTTCCCAGTGTGAGAAAAGCGTGCATGGAGGCAGATTATGTTCTGAACAAAAGAAGCGAGAGAGAGCGCTCCAGTTGGTGTGAGGGAGCGAGGAGGGGGACAATAGGTATGGCCAGGAAACACCTGGCTGCAGGAGGAAGCTGAGGGGACCTTCCAGTGAATGAAAACCCTTGTTGTAAAATGTGTTTATTGACAGGTTCTGCAAATGCATGGGGCAAAGAGTCCAGCCCTTTGTGAGGAGGGGGGAATGTCCTTCCTCTGCACTGTGGTTTAATTTCAGACAGTTTCATTTAAGTGTTCTTTGGGGTTGGATCAGTCAAGAAACTTTCCATGTGTTGAGACTGAATATTTGGGGGAACAGGCTCATAGGGATGAGCTCAAGGCCTGTACATTTGATGCTGGAAGAAGTCTGCTCAATACCTTTGGAAGTGAGGTTTGACTAATAGGAGAGAACAAGACCGGAATGTTCATCTTTCCTGGAAATGCTACTGCACTTCTGAGCAGACTGGTAGTAACAGAGGAGTTACCTCCTTAACACAGGCTCAGAAGCTCTGCATTAAACTTCTAGAGGATAGTAATAGTAGTGAAGGAAACCTCTTTAAATAAAAATGTGTGAAAGAATGCAGATAAGATGGTGCAAAAATAAGATAAGCAAAGTGAAAGTGGAGAACAAAATGGAGGATTTCCCAAGAGGTTAAAATAATAGCAAAGGCTTGCAAGTACACACACAACTGAAGGGTCAGCAGAGCGCTGAAGGTGAGCAGCTGGAAAGGAGATTAGTGCAACCTTTGAGTGGCACAGGCAGTGAAAGTGCAGGGCAGGCTGGGCTGTCCAAATGTCTGCAAGTCCACAGTGACTGCAGTCAGCCTTAAGGTGGGACATGCAATACAGGAATTGCCTGTGATCCCTCTTTTGCCTTTTTTGTCACGGACTGAAGTTTTCACTTTCCCGTGTTAACTTCTCCCTTCCTCTCTGTTGCTTTGAGAATTTCTGGTGATTTCTATTTGCTCTGCTTTTATGTGAAAATGAATAAGGAAACAAGAAGGGAAATGGTTTTCATTTCCCATTGCATTTTGACAGGGCAATGAGGTAGGTGTGGAATGGGTACCTGCTCACCTCTATCGTGATTTTCCTTTCAAACTGAAAGGACTCTTCCTATGTCTCTATTTGGAGGTATCATCCAGGATCAATCAAACAGAAGATCACAGGCAATGAAAATCATCTCCATCCAATTCTGGATGAATAAAGTCAATTTTCCTGCTCTGCCTACACTATCAGAGATCTATATTGGTGGGCATAGCCACAATCCACATGGTTTTCATCACTGCAAAGAAGTTAAATCCACCATGTCTTTACCATGCCAAATAATAACAAGAAATCATGCTTTAAGTATGCACCTGTGTAAGCTATTTTTATGAGACAAAAAGGCTTCCTGGTCCCTTGTGGGATCATTTATATGATGGAAATAAGAAATATGGTATTGTTTGGCTGGGTGGATATAATTCCTTAATTACCTGAGGCACGTCTGAGTTATTTTGGAAAGGTTGTTATGAACAGCATGGTATCAGCTCCGCAACTGTAAAGAACGAGAACCAATAATGTAAGATCCAATTTGTTCTGGCAAATAACAGCCTGGGTCAAAAGGGTTGGGGGGGCAGTAAATTGAAGAATTTACCCAATGGCAAAGTACTCAGATTTTCTTTCAGAAAATACAGTTTCAGCAGTGTTGATGCTGAGGTGCTGAAGGTAATAAACTGGGGGATAAAATAATGGGGGTAAGAGAAGTGGTGGTGCAGATGGTGCTGGTGCTGCTGGAGGGGAAGAAGTGCTGCTAATAAAGCAGAAAAGTTACTAGGAAAACACTTCATCCTTCTGCTTTTGGGTGTCTTTTTTCTTAGTTGATTTTTCAGTTGTTTCTTTGAAGGGGCGTTTTTTTTGGTTACCCAAATATCTCTGTATGTTGATAAATTACACCTGTTGGAAGTCAAATTTTACCTTCTTCAGGAGTTTGTGACAGTCCTACAAAACCCCTCTAGAAATTGCTTTAATCCTTTTTAAGGACTGTATGGGGTTTGAATGCTCCACACTTGCTGTGGTGGAGTTCTTGATAAAGGTGGGGTAGGGAGAGTTTGGCTGCACCATCCCTTTCTGCTGCTGGAAAAATGCTCGTCTGGGTTGGCCCTAACAGCTTTGCCTTTCCTACCTCCCTTTATTTTGTATTTCTGTCTATCAGCTTATCCTAAGACAAACCTTACTTGTCCATGCAGCAGTAACTTCAGCATCACCATCATATTTTGTGCGAGAAAACTGAAAAATAAAGTCACCTTTGGTCAAAATATTATTCTTCCTAATGGGAATTCAAAATGAGGTTTCAAAATTGTGGTGGAGGACTGTGGACAGAAGAGTTTGTTTCAAGTGTTTCCAGTGATAGTATGACCAAATATATATGATTTATTTCTTTTCTTTTTTTATTTTTTTTTAAAGAATTACAAAACTATGAATTTGTGATGAAAGCCTTGATGGCTTTATGAATAAGTGCTAGTTGATGCTATTTAAGTAGGATTCAATTAAATCTTCATAAAATGAACGGAGTGAAAAGGCTTGACATGCACTGAGGCCCAGGAAGGCAAATTGCCATGTATGAACTATTCCATGGAAATCAGATTACTTTTCATAGCTGCAAAAATGTGCTTAGCTTAAACATATTGGGCCAAATTCTGTTCTCATTTATGCATGTGTAATATGGAACTAAGTGCAATATTTGGGTAAATCTATTTCAAATAATTAGTTGATAGTCTTGGAGGGAAAAGAAACCATTGCTAATTTAAATATTGGCATATTCTGTTTTTCAAACAGATGTTCAGACTCTTATATTTTGGCATCCCAAGATGAAAAGATAGTGCAGTTGCACAAGAGGGTTTTTATGGAGACTGTCAAAGGAAATGAGAAAACTCTTGGGCCAAAATTCAAACAAGTTCTATACATAGTTTCCCACAAAATTTCTGATCCTGAGAGCTGTGGGGAATCCCACTGACTTTAGAAATTCCCTTCTCCATCGCACAGTTTGCGGGATAGAGGCTCGACAAAACCCAGCACGGTTGTCCTGGCTCTGTGGAGGTAGATGGCAAAATGCCTTTGGCATAAGCAAAGTCAGACCTTTCACTATTATCTTTTCCAAAGACTGAATTAAACCCACCTCCCCTCTTTTTTTTTTTTCTCCCCTGAGTGAGTTCAATCTCTTGTTATTTTACCAAGGTTTTAATTTGAAATCTGAAGTATTTTTTTACCTTGATATGCTTATATAGATTTAAAATGTCCAATAAAGCAGAGTAGATATGGTATTGCCAGAATATGGACCCAAGGCAACTAATTCAATTGAAAACAAATCTAAAATCTTCCTTCTATTGATTATTCATTTGAACCACTGGGTATCCTTGTTCTGCATTTATCCCCAACACATAAAACCCTTGAAAGTATCTCAGAGTAGAAATTCTCACTCTTCTGAATTTGTTTTTAAAGCTCCATTATCATTTACTAGAAAAACTATTTCCCTGGTGGCTTTTAAAGTCTCTATTTTTCCCCCATTACAAAACTCCTTAGCGTTAGGAACACATTAAGCCCGCTTCATGGGATGCTGAGATACAGTAACGCTAAATGATTTCCCCAAATTATAGTGCCAAAGTTTGGTGGCATAATGGTGAGTAGAGTTTTTATCTTGAACCCTCAGCCCAGCCCCACAGACCACCTTTCTCTTTTCATCTGTGATTCAAATGAGAATACACTGAACCAGAACCACTCTGGGTTAAAATATCAGCTGTAATTCTTCTTTCATCCTAGTTATACTGTGATACAACAACACCGATATCAGCAAAGTGTCTTCTGATTTACTGCAGGATGAGAGAGAACACCCATAGATTCAAATAAAATAAAAATCCATCCATGTCAATTAAAGGTGTTTACACTATGAAGCACATTATCAACATGTAGTAACAATGGAAAATGAAATTTTCCCACTCTTCTCCCTCCCTGTGGAAATTTGCATTCAAACTTCTATTTATACAATGTCTTGACTTAAGATTTCACCAGCCTTTGCTTTCTCTGTAGCCTGCCAGTGAACACATGTTTTTCTCTAAGTATGGTGTAATCAGAAATGAATATAACAAGGTAGGGGACATGCAGGATTAAGTTACATGACTTCAGCTTGACTGATGTGGCTTCTCTTTGCTTCAACTGTTGCTCAGATCTCTGTATTTTACTCACTGGGAAAAAATGGCCTGGAAACAGCCCCAAATGGTTCAGAGAGTCCAGGAGGTTGAAATATTTTCAACCTATTTCTGTCACCTTGACTTTTCTCACACCACCCACCTGCACGTATAAAGCTGTACTTTGCCTTTAGTCTTTCTCTGTGTACGTTTGTTTTCAATACCTAAATCACCTCCTTTTTAATGCTGCATTATTTAACTTTTCCCCTCCACTAGAGTGACCATATGCTTTACTATCTCTTCCCAGCTGCAGTATTTTCATTCATTTTATGGATTGTGGTAAGGTTTTGGGTCCTGTAAAACATCTGGTTGGTTCACCTCTAATGAAGGTACCCAAGATAAAGTCAAGGTGGGCTCCTGCCAGTCTTTCATTGCCTTTCTGGTGCCAGATTTTTGGAAGGACTCTGAATTTCAAATTCTCTATTTGGGCTGAATTTGTTGGTTCCCACATGCAAAGTCATGCAGAGATCTTCAGAAGATCTTCAGCCAGATGTTGAAAGCTTCACTGGATCTGCTGCAGTGAACTGTACAAGCTTTGGATTTTCATTGCTAATCCTGCTTTATCTGGGGCAATGGACAGCACAGAAGTTGGACAATTGATATTATTAGAAGATTGAGGATGAGTTTATCTTCTGTAAGAAAAGCTGGTCCCTGCTGAGTGGCCATATCCATTTTTAGAACTAGTAATAATAAAAATAATGCCAGTTTGGCAGCCCAGCATTGCACCAATTAATTCATGTTGACTTCTCTGAATTACTTGTGTCCAATCAAAATTTAAAAGCTAAAACGTCAATACTTAATTTCAGCCGTCTCAGCTGAAAGGACTTTTTCTGCAATTTTTACATGAAATGTAATCTGAAATCTTTTGTTCAGATTGAGTAAGCACCAAACAAAAAACCCAAAAACAAACCCCTCAGCTACTTTTGCAAATCCACAGCTAGATAAAGCTCTTGGATTTGGAATCTCCGCAATGGTGACCCCACCAGAAGCTGGAGTAGGTGAGGTGCTGGGTGCCAGCCATGGAGTGGTTTAACAGAGGTTTCAGGAGTGCTTGAAGTTTTTTCCTCTTCAATCAAAGCCCAAGAAAATATTCCAGTGATCCAAAGCAGTTGGATATTTCTCCATTATTGGCAGAATTCTCAAATATGCAGTTGTGGCCATTTTCCATCCCCTTCACATGACTCAGCCAGTGTAAAAGGGCAGCTAACTAGGGAAAAAAGTCTGGCTCAGGTTTGGTTTGGAGAAGAACTTTTGAAAGTAGATGCTTATAGGAAATTAATCTGAACCATCCTCATTTCTTGGACCTATAAATCTGGGCCATAAATTGTTCAAGAGCAGGTTTCTTTATAAGATCTCCAGCCCTTATTACTTCTCAGTGGGATGGAAATGGTGGGAAAAAAAAGCCCCCAACAACCTGCTTTGTTTAGGTATTTTGGCACTCTGCCATCTTGTTTTAGAATATATAATGGGTAGAATTTAATGGAATTTTTCTGATCTGCAGTGCATTCTGAATTCTTTTTATGTCCTGGGCAGTGGCTTGGGGAAGCAGTATTTGCTTCTGAACAGTTTTCACACCCCCATGCTGCTTTTCTTTCTGCAGAGGTTGAGAGTGCGGAGCACACATTCCTAGGTGGGAATCTGACAGGCACAGTGACTAAATGGACAATTCCAGCACTTCCAAACGCTCCTGTTATTCTGCAAGAGAGAAGTCTCTACTGATTAGGATCAGGCTGGTCCATGACAGAGTTGAGGAGTGGCCTCTGTCAGGAATCCATTAATCAGTGCAAGGGCAAAGCCCTCAGCCCGGGTAGTGGAGAAGGAGTTTTGAGGCAAGAGGAAAGAGTTAAAGGGTGCTGTGCTCCTCTTTAGACAAGATCATACCCCGCTTTCCTCTGCGGGCTGCTTGGCTGCTGCAGTCCATCTTGCTCTGTGCCACTGCCAGGTCTCTGCTCCCCCATCTGCAGAGAGTGACAGGTCAGTGATTTGCTGTTTCTGCAGTTTTAGGATCCCATGAATTCTTGGGTGCGCATTGCCTAATGCTCAGAACTAAGTAACTTGTTGGCACAATGGCACCTCTTGTGCTGTTCCTTCACCTGCCAACTTTTCCCTAGCACAGGCAAATTCTCTCTCTCCTTCCATTAATGCACAAAACAAGACTTTTAGAAGCTGCCAAGAGTCCCCTATAGGACTGAAGGACTTGGATGTCACACGGCCTCCTCTCTGGCTGCCTGAGATCAACAGTAACCTTACTGTATTTCCCCACCTTGATGAAAGGCAGCTCACAAGATTAAAATAACAGGCTGCAAAAGCAAATGCGGTATTATACCACATTAATCCTCTGACACAGCATTCATCCAAGTGCCACAATGGCTGCGATACTCCTGTACAGGCATGTGATTCATTCACCATTATTTGCCATAATTATCTAGCCCAGAATTAGAACGGATTAAATGAAACTTGGTGGTCCATGCACTTAAGAGAACAATGGAAAAGAATTTTAAAGTAAGTGCTCCTAATCACCTTTGTTAAGCGTTTTCCCATAATCTCTGGTTTTTAACAGCAATTTATTGCAGTAAGTGTTTGTTAGTATCCATTTGTCATCAAACATTAAACACGTCTTTGATTTTCTCATGATTTATCTTGATGTTTTGAAAGAATGGCCATGTGGTTAGTTGTGTACTACAAATTATAATGGTTATAAAAATTGTAAATCACCTCCCTCTGTGATGTACATTTCGATGGAACTAATGGAGATTGGTCATAACAGAGACATTTAGACCAAATTCTGATCACCATTGGTTTTGGTGTAATCCTGGAGTGGTCTCACTGAACTCAAGGATCTAAGTTGGTCTACTTCTGGTTAGCTCAAAAGAAAAGATTTGAGTTGTGTGTTCCTCTTCTGATTCACACTTTTAAAATATTTTCTCTACCAGAAATGACATTTAGAAAGCAAGAGGATTTGAGATGACTATAGCATATTTGTTTAAGAATTGGATAGATCAGAGGACTTGAAGAAAATAATTCTTAAGTCTATACACCCATTGACGATGACAATAATAAAAGTGAAATAGATGTTCAAATGTGGAGATGAAAAGTATGTCAGGACCAAATTTCTCATCTCACCAGTTTTGTATGAGAGATACAAGGTTCTGAAGTACAGTTCTGAGGTGGTTTGGGGATCTATAGTCAAGTACTAATAATCTCAGCTGTTGAAGAACACCAAATATATTGTTTACAATTAAATATCTTTCCCCCTCTGTATTGTTACATACCTGCTTGAAATGAAGAAAAATAACTAACTGAGCAGGAATACGTACAGCAAATGTTGTGTATTATGTGCTTCCAAAACTACTGATTTGGTGATGTATTTTAAAAACTTTCCTTAAATTACTTACAGTGACCTCGCCAGACCTGTGCACAAACACTGTTCCTGAAACAATCTTGCCTGTCTTAAGGATGCTGCTCAAAAGTGAAGCAAAGCATCAGAATCTAGCCCTAAATTAGCTGTATTAGGGAATTGATTCAGTATTTTTGAATGCAGATGAGGGGAATCTGGGCCTCTCTTAAATCTGCAAACCAGCAGATCCTAGCACTGGTGCTGGTGCTGCAGAAGGACGGCCAGGGGGAACGAAAGAGCCTGGGGGTTGAGAGGTTTGTGAATTTACTCTTCCTGCAGGAAGCTGGCAAAGCTGCACCACCTCAAGAAACCAGTGTTACAAAGCCTTGCGTGGAAAAGCCAGAGATTTAAAAAAAAAAAAAAAAAATATATTCCTGAATTAATTAAAATACTGTTAAGATTGATTGTGCTGCCTGCATTAGGATAATAAGCTAAGATGAACTTGGATATCGTTAGGATCCCTCAGGTGAATAAGTGCTTCACCAGCGTGCATAGATGTTGCAGAGTTGATATGATAATTAATATGGCTTTTATTTCTCAATTCTGGAAACTCTATACTGTTTTATGAATCAGACCTTATCAATTAAGTAAAAGAAGACTTAGAAGAGGAGCAAAGAAGCCCTGTAAATTCGGAAGCCAGGCATAATTAGTTTGCACAGGTTTTGTTGTTAGAGTTTCAGGTATCAAATCAATAGAGTAGCATTAATAATTAACGACTTGGATAAATATACCAAGTCCTAGATTAGAGCTTTGAGCTTTAAAATGCTCACATAAAAGGTTTTCCTTAGGCTCTAAATGTTCTAAAGTGCTATAATGTGACTTTTCAGCTACAGATACTGTTAAGAAATACCAGGCTACTGTACCAGAGAGGGATTTGGATATTTCCAGGTTGGAGAGTACCTACTGCATGTGCAGGGAAATTGCTGGCATCACTTTTGCAAGGTTTGCCTTTCCTTGGCTGCAAATAGGGGGAAAAAAATAAGTATTGAAAATAAATAATAGCAGACAACAAAAATGCTAGGAATGTTCTTAATTCAAAATGGAGAACGTTGCCAGGTTGGGGTTTTTTGGTCCTTTTTCCATGTGAAAATACCCTGAATGTGGCAGGACATGAGAAAGCCACATGGATTCCAAGGGAGCCACAAGGGACAAGGATTAGCCCGGTACCTCTGGCATCCCCCAGCAGCGCAGTCCCTGTGTGAGTGCCACCCTCGGCTGGCTGGGAGCAGGGCAGGGCCAGCTCCTCCCTCTGCCTCATTCCCAGGGAAGGCAGGAGCACTCCTTGCTTTGCTGTTTCCTCTGTATACCATGTGAAGACACAAAAACAATAATAAAGAAAAATGTATTAGTTTTCTGTCGTGACAGTCTCTAAGTCAGAAATAATGTTAATACTTCCCCTCCAAGTGGTTTACTTTTCACCATACTATTTTTTAACAGATAATCTAAACCAGATGTTTCAGTTTTGGTGTAATTAAGTGGCTTTTTGGGTAAGCTGGCTCACTTCAGATTATCAAAACATACGTATCTCTTATTCCTTTTGAATCCCTTCTGTTAAGACTTTCATTTGGAAGCGCATCCAAACTACTTTCGAGTTACTTACTTTAATCATTATTTAATTTAGCGTACTGACATAAACTACCCAAAGAGCCGTGCTGTAGAGAGGCTGATAATACACTCACTGACATCACTGGAACATTTTCCATTGGCACCATTCGTACAAAAAGTGCAGAGAATTTTCTGCAGGCCCTGCTTGGAAGAAACATAGTATTTCTAATTGCTTTAATAGTCACTAAGGAAATAGGCAGGAGATGAGCAGGGTGAACACAAGGTGTGTGTGATAAAATGATGAGCCACACAGCTGTGGTGATGCTGTGATCTGTGGGGATGAGAAAGAAAATGGAGAGTGTTCTCCTGGAAACACAGGGGATGAATTTGGGCCAGACTTGGGCATCTGCGGGAGGAAATGGAAAGGTCTGTGTGTCCGTGGCCCTGTCCATACCAATGCACAGTCAGGCAAATTTTGTCTGACTTTGCAGAGACAGTCAGATATCTGACGGTGCATTGAAGCAGCCAGGGAGGATTTATGTGTTTCCCCTCTGCCTGACGAGCGCTGTTCCAGCTGCTGCAGCTGCCAAGGAGCGCTGCTGTGCACCCGGAGTTAGACCTGTGCTGCTCCAGACCGGGAGAGTGGAGCCAAACTACGACTAGGATCTCAGACTGATGATTTCCCTGCTAAATGCCTCATAACTGACTTAAAAATGCAGTGAGGCTAATGTAGGAGTCCATTTAAACAACTACAGAGGTGCCTGGAGGTACTCTGAATTCAGAACTAAAAGGTGTGTTTGTCTTTCCTGTGTAGAGATGGAGTGACAGCTTTTTTAATCTCTTCCTTAATATTTTGCATCAGTTGGAGTACTGGTTCTCATTTCCCAGCAGAAACAGTCTATAATTTGTACAAAATAATTTTGCTTTCTTTGAAAGAGGAAGAGAGGTCATATTACTGAAGTTGTTATTCTGGAGTGATTCACTCTGGTTTTGTTTATTATGAAAATTGCAAGGAATTTATTTGTTTCTCCCTGTGTGCCTGTTTGAAAGGCATCTGTTGCAGGCAGAGACTTACTGAAAGAAGGTTTTGGAGGTTTGCATCACTGCCAGTAGCTCTGGTTTCTCACTCGGGGCTCCTTCATGGGGTACACCAGGTTGTGGGGAGCCCCAAAGCACCAGAGCTGTGCACCAAGGTACTGGCAGAACTTCCCAGCTCAGTCTGAAACAGGGCTGGGAAAGATGTTCCAGAAGCTGGTTGCAACTGGGCCCTTGCCAGAGTGAGTGGTTTATGTGACTAATTAGCCGTGTGGTTTCATCAGATTCTTGAGGAGACTTTACTAATTACTTGCATTGTGATTAGAGATGGAAATTATGTTTCAATAGAATTTTGTGTGATTGCAATCTCTTAAAAAGTTCATCAGAAACCAAGATAGAAGTCTGCAGGACAGTGTCCTGGGCATGAAAGTTGTGTAAACCTGCACAAGCTACCCGGCATTAGTAGGCCATGAGGATTTAACTGGTAGCAACCTTTCATTCTGTGATCACAAAAAAGCTTTACAACCCCAAATTGGGCTGGGATTCTCATGATGGAACAAAATGGCTCATGGTCTTCTATCCTATGAAAGCTATAGGAAGGCATTCCTTTCATTAAATGCATAAAACAAAACTAGAGGGAGAAAAAAACCTGAGCTCTAGGTAGGGTTTCCACTCCTTGGTTTGTGTAAATAATACCCACATGCATTTGCTTCTGCACTGAAAAATGTAGATATTGCGGTGCAGTGTGCATATATTCCACTTAGCTCATCCATTCCTACATGGAGAGATAGATGGAAGTCAATCTATACATTTTGGGTTTGTTATGGAAGCGCAGCACTCAGCCAGGAGGTCAGAAGCTGTGAGAAGGTAGGTGTTGTCTGACCGCCTTCTCTCTCTGTTTTCAGTGGTACTTTTAAAACAAAAGTCCTTCACACGAAAGAAGCCTTTTCTTCTTAGGAGCAGAATCTGCAAATCCTTCACCAAGGCCACCCAAGCTCAGGGTTTTGAGCAAAGCAAAACAAATACTTAGCAAAAGCTGTGCACAGGCTGGGAATGGATCACAGAAAAACCCTGTCAGACTTCCAGGCTACATGACAAGTCCAGCAGCACAGTAGCTGTTATCTGCAGAGCTGGGGCAGCACGAGATAGCAGCTGAGAATGCTCATGCAGGAATGGATTTCTTCACGTCAAAGTCTGGGGTTTATGTGCATCTTTATTTCTCATCCGAATGTGGTGAAGTTGGAACGAATAAAACGTAATGGCTAGTTTAATTAAAACAATTTAGTGGAGACTCCAAGATGCCTTCTGATATAAAAGATACAATTTAAACAAAACATTAGAAGCTGGTCATTACTATTTCAGCTTGAGTGTAGAAGAGTATGTGGATATTCAGTGGATCTAAGCTCAGCAAGTACACACTGGAAATTTCCATTCCAAGCCTTTATTAATAACGTTTATACAATTTACTTTCATTATCCATATTTTTGACATCAGATTCTTTCACTTATTTGTACTGTATATTTTTATTGTGGGTTGTTGGCACCATAATTCCATATATTATCCGACTCTATAATTTTGGCTTGAATTAGCATTTTATATACTGTATTTTAATGGCAAAACTTAATCACAAATCCACAGTGGACAGAACTGGCACTCTCAGCTTGCTTCTATCTTCAGCTCTGTACTTTGCATTAAGCACAGCAGCCAAATGCTCAATGGCACAGGATTGTAGCCTGTGTGAGAGGCTGTGGTGGGATCAAGAGACCTGGTTATTAGTCCCTTTGCTGGCCTGTGGATTTAGGAGCTGCCAAACCCAGCAAGGAGGAGAACAGCAGGAGAAATGGTCACAGAGGATGGAGGGATGGGACATCCTCTGGCTTGAGCATACCACACCTACCCCTGAAAGACAGGGTGGGAAAACAGTGCTGGAATTTGCTCTGTGGGTTCTGTAGTTGTGGAGACTTCTTTGTGCACAGACCAACAAGAAGAGAGGAAAAAAGATAAATCAGTCTTTTTTCTTTTTTTTTTTTTTTTTTTTTTTTTTTGTCCCTCTGGAGTGAGTACATGCTCAATCCCCAACAAATTTGATTTTTCTCCCGTTTGCTGTTATGGTGTTGGCTTCCCTGGAGCTACTGCTGACTGATATTGGTGTAAATGAAGGATTAGGTCTATGATGGGTTAAACTTCAGGGTTCAAAGGACTTGTGGGAGTTACTGAGGGGCAGCAGCAGAGCAGACAGCCCTGCCTGACCACCCCTCACTTTCTCTCAGCAGCTCAGACTGGGAATGGAACTCTGCTGGATGTGCTCACCCTTTGAGCTCTTGGACAAGCCTTAATTCCTTCAGGATTCTTAATTTGCAATGATTGAGTTATCTCACACATTTTTGATCAAATCCTCTTCAACAGACACAACTATTTCAGCAAAACCACTCAGATTTTCCTTGTGTCATTGGTCTGAGGGAGTCAGTACAGTTATTTGAGTTAGAAAAGTGGTCTTGGAAGCTTTGTACTCTCTAAAGTATTTGAATAAGCAATATATTCTGGCTGAAATGCTGTGCTTCAACCTGTTTAGGATGATGTATTTGCAATTAATGCCTAGTTGATAGCTCCTGATGCAAAGCCACCTTTTTCTAACAGCACTCTATAGTTACTTTATGTTAACAAAAACTGTTTTCTTGTGGAAGCAGAGTTGTTGAAAACTGGGAACGAAGTGCTGGTCCCTGATAACCCACCACCTCTCAGGATCTCACCAAAATAGTAAAAATAACTTTGTTTGGATGATTGCCTTGGCTGTACTCAGAACCCTCCCCGGAGCTTGTTGCTGCACTATCAATGTATCAGATGAATCGATGCTGTCGGTGCAATAATTTTAGACAGAAGACAAAACCACTTCAAAGAGCATAATGACTTGAGAGTTTGTCAATAAGATGTCTTAATGTTTTTGACAACACCCATTTTGTTGACACAGTGGGTGAGGAAGCCTGACATCATTTATTGTGTCAAGTGAACAGATTTAGCTGCTGGTGAACCACATGGTAAATTACACTTTCCCCCCTTCCTGTTTGAGCTATCAATCCTGTTTTCCTTTTGGAAGCTGATGATTACTTTTTTTCCCCCATCAACTAAAAGACAATGTCATTATTTCTCTGGGAAGAAAAGTAGTATAATTTCTGTATCCCTCTGGAAGGAGTCTCTGAAGTGCCATTAATTCATATTTAGCAAACTAGTTGAATAAGATATCCCACCCCACTGCTAAAGAAAAAGTGTGATAGCTTTATTTATAAGCAAGGATCTTTTAGAAGTGAAAATCTGTTTTACCATGCATGGCAAGTTCCCAGCTAATTTAAAACATTTAAAGTTATGCAAAACCACTTAGAGAGTTGAAAAATATGTAAAGATATGTAAAGACACTAAGTATCTTGTTCAGTACTGTAATAACAGAAAAATCAAGACCATGTTTTGACTTGGGATTTTATCTTTAGAGCTCCTTGCAGGGAGGCTTTTTTCTCTACCTGTGTGTGGGTTTAGTTTCTTCTAATGTTTTCCCTTCTTGTCTCCTTAATCCGTATAAACTTTGATAGTCTTTCATAAGGATGAATATTATTCATAAAGGGAAGTCCATAAAGATTGTTGTTCATCAGTATTTGCCTCCAAACTTTGAAGTCTCCTAATTGCACGAAGATAGATACATTAAACAATTACTTAAACACTCAGAAGGGAAAGAACAAAGGAAATAAGGAATGATGTAATCCCCGAGGGAATCATGTTTCTCTCTCTGGGAGGAAGCTGTTCTCTTAAAGTTGGCACAACTATTGGGATGCTCAGCTGTCACTTTCTTCTCACATTTATTCTGAATGAACACAATCCATCCATCAGTGCTTAAGGAGTTTTCTAACAGTACATTGACCTTGAATGCGGCACATTGATTTTCAGTAACGCATCGCAAATAGGGTCGTTACTGAGTCATCCAGCAGTGGATGTGATTGGGAACAGATTTCTGAAATTCCAATACTGTGCCACCTGCCTCTGATGATGGATCATTCTGCTGCTCCCCATCAATCCTCCCCTCCGCTAAAAAATGTGACACCTGTATGAAATTTATCATTATATACAACACAAGGCACAAACAAACTGTTACAGTGGGGGCTTTTCAGCAGCTTCCACTGCTCGGGTGAGGATGGTTTACAGTGGCATTTATTTAGAGAGGTGCCTCTTGTGAAAGGGCCGGGTGGCGATGGTGACAGATGTGAGCACTATAGGGAATTAATGCTGCAACTGGGACTGAGCAATAGATAAAAACAGTCTGGATTTTCAGCTGTTAGAGGTTAACACCAGATCAATTAGGGTGATTGTTCTGTAGATTGCAATGGACAAATATACCTATACAAAAAGGGCATTAGTGAAATTGGGGTGGAAGAACAAATAGAAATTAACTGATGTTAAAGTAAAAATCAAACTGGGAAAGATTTTGTGTTCTAAAATGCCTGGCAGTGTGACTACCACTGGGAAAGGGATCTTTCAAAATGATTCTGGAAAAGTACAGTTGAAACAGAGGTATCTGTGTTTCTTTGTGAGTTTAGAAGGGACTGGTAAATGAATGACTCTTTCCCCCCCCATTGTGCATATAAAAGAAAGGGTAAGAATGAAAGCCCAGATCCTCAGATTTTTTAGGTCCCCAAAACCCTTTAGATTTCAAGTTTGTAACTTCTGAAGCAGTAAAGGAGGAGTAATTCTTCCTTTTCTTGCAGCTGCCATTGGTTTGGGGTACAGTGGTTCTGTAACCAAGCTAATACATTGATGTTTGTTTATTCATCTAAAATAACTAAGAATTAACTACTGCACTGAGCCAGCTGAGAGAATAAATGGCCTCGTGGCTTATAAAGTGGCAAACTTTACATTCCTCCCTATTTCACTCAGCTGCGGCGGATGCGAAGAATCTTGAAAAGAACTCAATTAAGTAGCCTGTTAATTTATTCTCTCTGCCTGTGGGTAATTTTGCAATGGTTTCAATAAAAATATGTATAATATGTACTCCACAAGCAGAATAAAACCTGATAGCAGAATAGGAAATAACCATCTGAAAATGAAATGGAGTTGATAATATTTCCTTACCAGCTATTACTGCTCCTCTCTAATGTCTAATTCTTAGTTAAATTGAGAGGGCCTTATTGGCCAAAGTACAATAAAGTCAGACTGTTATGGACCACTATGGAAAGAGTATCTATTTGGCAACTGCTATACAGTAAAATATGTATGTCTTGCTCCTCCTCAGTCCCAGCTCAGACTGTCTGCTGGTCACTGCAGTGGCAGGGGATGTTTGGGCAAGTTTCCTGCATTCTGACTTTGGTTCAGACTTGGTCCAATCTTCTTGTGGTGCAAGGGGCTGGCTAGAGTATGTGTGTTTTCCTGTAGCAATTACCTTTGACTTCTACCACATGTATTATTACCTAAGCCTAATTATACATTAATTGCCTGACTGAACTCTCTTTGACTGATCTAAGTATTAAAATTTTTGGTTATTGAAATAAAACCCTGAAGTATGTGCTGATGTCAGGATGATAACTCGGGTGATGCTGTTCCATAGCAGTGAGCAGGGGGAGAAGACAGAGTTAGATTGTGTGCATTTGCTTTGAACCATATATTTAACCTCTCTGTGTCTGGCTACTGTAAAACCATATTTTATAAGTTATTATAATGCTTATTATTTATCTGTGATGTTGCTGGTTTCAGGTTTTTTTGTGTTAGACTATTCTGACCTCCTCACATAAGTGTTGCTGTAAATCTAAAGGATGCAGATCGTCAAAATACCTGCTGGAAGATGTCTTATTTTAGATGGTTTGAATATACTTCTGCATGTATTTTAGAAAGACTTGCATTTGTTTTAACTCCAGATACCAGGATTAAGTGAAAACAAATGCTGTTGATTGTGCTACCAATAATACAATATTAAAATAACAAAAATTGTACAATACTAGTTGATGTACTTATAGAAACCTCACTTGGTTTTTCAGAAAGCTGTTCATTGTATGTTTTCCCCAGGTACATTTTGCACATACTCTGGTCACTCTGAATAAACAGCAGAATTTTCTCCCACAGAAAGTAAAAGCTATTAATTCTAGAAAAGTTAAGTTATTATTCAAATACTAAGTCTCATTTTTTTCAGAGCTCTATAAGTCAAGCAGTTGAATTCCCTCAAGTCTTAAAGACTATGTCAACATATGAAAATGGAAAAGTTTTAAATTCAAATTTTATTTGACTTTTATCTTCAGTTCTGCAAGTTACACTGTTGCCTCAGCAATATCAAAGGGATGGTGCTCACAGTTTATTTTTAAGTCTCCAAATTACCGTTTCTTGTACAGTAAATGCATCTCAATATTCTAATACAGTTAAATCTATATTAATACCCCAAATATTAGAGGTTGTAATGCAATTTTCTTCTTTTCCTTGGGAATGGAAACAGAAAATAATGCTGAATGTCAGAGGGCTGTAAGTGTGAAGGGATAAATGCCTTTAGGAAGCCCTGGCCACCAACTCTCCTTTCTGGGGCAAGACAAAGTACTGTTCATGTTCACAGAAATGTCAATGCTACTGCAGGAGCAAAGCTGTTTTAAAACATTTGTTTCCTGAGTTGGACTGTTCTAAGCCCAGTGCATCTTCCCTGCTGTGCCTCCCCACGCAGAGAATAAATCCTTGCTGCAATGCCACTGCTATAAATGAAGTTACTCCTCATTTATATTATTGTGAAAGGGCAACCCAGCCTGTGGTTTCTGGCTAGGAAAGGGTCTTATTTAAATTTATGGCTGCTTTAGGGAGTTAAAATTAATCCACTCTACAGGTTGCTTACGTGTTGCTCTGAGGCATCTGGAGCTGATGTTGCTGGAGACAGGAGGTTTCAGCGCTGAGCTGCTTTGCCCCTGCAATCACAAGAATGGCCTTGGTCTCTGATTCCCTGGCGAGCCCTGACTTCCCCTTCCCCTCTTTGTGTGTGTATTCAATAAATGTCAGCTTGTTGTTTGTTCATCGAGTAAACTTTTCGTTTAAATCAAGCTCATGTTTGGAAATATCAATTAAAAGTTGTAATTTCAGTGTTACTAAGGTGGTGTTGGCTGGTGAGCAGCCGGAGATCTCACTGTATTCCTTACCTTGGCCACGTTGGCAATTAGGCCATCAATCCAGAGAATTAACTCCAGTGAGACATTAGTCATTCTTGGAAATTACAGTGCTCATTTCTCTCTCTCTCTCTCTCTTTGTATTTAAATGGTTGGGTTTTCAAGCATATTTTTATGGACCTAATTAATGCGTGTGACAGGCTTCTGATGTAAGGTGGAAGAAATGACAATTAAACATCTTGGAATAAGCACATTCCAGAGTGTGCACAAGCAAGTCTTTATGCAGGGCACTGTGGGAGAAAGTGCTCAGCAACAAAGCAGTGATGTGTTTTCATTTCAAACAACAGGATTGGAGTGAAAAAAGAAAACAATTCATTAGCATTTGTGAGGGAAGTTTGCAATAACTATCGACGTTTTGTAATCCTGCGGTTTTGTAGTCTTCTACAGGGGAACTTTGTGCTATAAAAAGCCTCATTTTAAGTTCTTACTTTGGACCCTGGAGATGAGGATGAGGTTAATGGTAGTGACACTGGTTAGCCACCAGCTTTTGTTTTGTGTCTGAAGAGATGCTGCGCTGCTGACACATGAAATTCAAGATAGACTTGAGTTTTTTTCACCATGCAAGTTCCAACTCTTTTTCCATCTCCCACTGGTGAGCCCTTGTTACATGGGCCACATTCTCTCTAGCTCTTATTGTGCAACCAGTTCACCTTGCTGTACAGACCGCAAAAAGGAAAATGCAAATTAAATCAGAGGTACATTAATGGCAGTATTCATATTTCAGAAATATGAAGGTGTCGTGTCTAGAGGTTAACACTGGCAAAAAAATGATATCATAGTACATAACAAGGTCATGCCCTCTCAGTCCCAGATTGCTCTCCAATCATAAAGGAATAAATGGGAATAGTATACAATGGTTAAATAAAACAGCCACCTGAATTACAGAACTTAGGCGTGATACATTGTGTCATAAAGAAGTAGCCAGGTATTCTTTTATATATTTTGACTACCCAGGTACACTGTCTGTTCAGGGCTTCTGCTTTTTCAAATGTTAAGCAGAGGACGCCATGGGGATCTGTGGGGCTGCTAGGAACATGATAACAGTTTTGGTTTTGTGGCCTTTGCACAAGTGCAAAGGTCAGGCTCTCTTAAGGTGATGTCCTTGCTCCCTTGGAGGCAGAGGGAGCATCACCATTGACTCAGCCCAGGGGATATCCACGGTTTAACTTAGTCCAGCGGAGGTGGAGAATCATCTCCAGCTGCTCTGGGCCGATAGGAGCCAAATCCAGGAAATGTGTTTGTTGTCTCCCTGTCTCACTCAGGTATTGCTGCAAACTTCCTCGTGCCTGCTCAGCGATGGGCTTAGAGCAGACAGTGGTTAAACTGCATTATCTCCCTGTGAGCAGGCAACCGCAGTGCTCTCGCACTGTTTACACTGGGAGATAATTAATGGATTTAAACACAGGGAGCTCTGTGATACACGTGCCTGCTGGCCAGGGCCCAGCTGCAGGGCTGGATCTTGTCTGGCTTCCACGTGCCCACCCTGCCCAGGAGGGCTCGGCCATCCTGTGGACATGTCCTGGGCTCCCTGGGGTGCTGGGGGTACCACTGGTGCTCATCTTCCTCTGCCTTAGCTGATGGCACTGGAGGAGTCCTTGGTCCTCACACAGAGGATTCCAAAATACGTCTAGTGCTGCCTGTAATGAGCTGCCCCTCAAGTTCTGGCTGAGGGATTTTTAGGTTCCTGTATTTAAAGCTTGTATCAGCAAGCAAAGTGCACAGAAAACAAAAGTAGCTTTTCATGGGTTTGTAAGACAAATCTACATCTTGTTAAAGTCTGTGGGGAGATGTAACAGTAACTTTAACTTCTAGTACATGTATATACACCAAGTTGTCACTTTCTTGGGATAAGATTGTGCCTATAAAATGATTAGTGTTCTACTGATTGTTTTAAAATAACTCAAGCAGCATCTGAATTTATTTACATACATGATATTGCCTTTCATAAACACAGCTGTATGCAGAATGCCAATTCAAGGATATTTTTGGAAGTTCATCCAACAGTTCAGCTGGGATAAGAGCAGCTCACTAACATAATCTCGTTTTCTCCCCCAAGGGCTCTGGACTTAGTGTAGGAAGCCACCACCTCTTTGTTTCTGTGCCCTGGACTCCCAGAGACACGAGGAGCTTGGGATGAGTGACTGAGCCTGCAGGGATGTTGGAGGATCTGATGGCCCCAGCTTGGAGAGGACAAGCCATGCTGGGCGATGGAGCCAGCACCTTCCCCTCTTCCCAAAGGGCAGTGAGAGCCAGCCATTCCAGGTGTCCAGGTTTGTGACACGGGAATGGCCAACAGGGTCATCATCCCTGCAGGACTCTGCTGCTCCCTGCCTTGTTCACACCCTGCTCCTTTGCGGTCTGTGTGCTGTGAGACTTGGCGCTGAGTGACAGCAGAGTTATGGATATAGGTCAAATTCCATTAAGACCACACCTTTAGCAGCACACATTCACCCTCTGGAATTTAATGTTGCTCTTCGTTTAGCGATTTCCTTCTCCCCAGTTGTTTGCTTTTGAATTTAGGATAATATAAGTCATTATTTGAAGTAGGCTGTTTGGAAAGCCCTGCACTGTTATTATTTAGTAAGCCAGAGTTACATTATCACTGGCTTCAATCTATGTTTGATGAAAAGATTTTTCCTATTTAAGAGGCAAAAAAAAAAAAAAAGTAAAAGTCTTTAATGGTTTTTGTACCTATTCCAAGATCATCAACATGCAGTATAATTAGAAAGTTCTTGTCTCGTTTAAAATCTTTTTTCTGTCTCATGGGACTTCGACATTAAAAATGCAAGATTTATGTATATTATATAATTATTTATTTGTAGTACAGCAGCACTTAGAGGTATCATTCAATCTTGGGGCCCCATTTATGTGAAATTCTGTACCAGCAATAACACTATTGAGTCAGACTAAGAAATCCCAGGCTGAAAATGTGCTAAGTATTGTACAAATATATTGCAGTGGTCACAGGCTGGAAGGATTTGTATTAGAAGCAGTTAAGATGGACAAATAGTTAAGACAGGAGAGAGGAAGGATTACTCACCCAAGTGTGTCAGATGAGGAATTGAAGTGTATCACGATCCAGGACGAGATTTAGGGATGTAGAAGGTTAAGTTAGGAACTTGAAGGTCTTTGTCAGCCAGTCCTTGTGAGGATTTACCCGCCTTGCTCAGGGTGCTGAAGCTGGGAGCCGTAGAGCTCTAGGGCAGTGCTTCCAACCACGAAACCACGGATGAGGTTTTTGTTGCCTGCCTTTGTTTACTGTGACTTTTGTAGGTCTGCAGTCTGGCTCTTTAGAAGAAGACAATGAATTCCTGGCTAATCAAACCTGTATTAAACCGAGAAGGAATCCATGTCACCAGGCAGCCATCCAGGCAGTTTTGAAAGCTAAATACTAACAAGATTTATTATGCCCCTGTGCTTCATTCTCTTTCTTGGAGTACTGAGTGTAGCATGTGACTTTGTTTGATTATTCAGGCTATTTGCTCTTCATAGTTTACATTTCTGAGTTAGGGTAATTTTGGATCCCCCCCATTTTCATAAGGACTGGTATGCATAAGGCAGCTTTTTGAATGATTGGTAGGAATACAAAGCAATAGGTAAGTAGGGGAGTTAATTTTTTTGGCTAACTGACAAAATTGGAAGTAGACACTCGGGGCCAGATAGTCCCAAGATGTATCTTTTTAAGATGTTCCCAAAAAGTGAGTAACTGACCAAGAGTCAAGAGACAGCTGCCTTCCGTTGAGTGCAAGATTTGGCTTGGTGGGTCCATGCACACACTGAGTGAGTTTAACTGGTCAGCTGGGAAAGGGAAATGCTCACTGGCTTGCTTGAAAATCTCTGGAGATCCATAAAGTCTGTATCCCTATGAAAGTAAGTCCTCCTTCGTGAAAAAGCAACAAAAAAGGGGGACAGGGGCAGGAATCTAACCAAATGTGGCTTACAAATCTCATTTAAGGGTTTTTGGACTGGGCTTATCACTTGCACGCTTTATTTTAGCAAAGTTAAGTCCCAAAAGCTATAGGAGGGAATAGCAAATTGGGTCATTTTTTTTTTTTTCTGATTCGCGTAGGGTTTTTGGAATTTAGCAGCAGATGTCTAAATTAAAATACGTATGTGTTCCTTGTATTAACAATCCCATTAAACCATGCTGCCCTTCCCACCCACCCCCCTTTCCAGAAATATATCCTATCATTAGCTGCTATCTGGAATCGACAGCGGAGTAATTTGAACTCTGGCTCCCAGGGGCCTCCTCCTTTACTTCCTGCTCTAGGAATAAGGTGTGTATTGATTAGATATCAGGCTGTAATTGGGCTCCAATCTCTCTGCCTCAAGATATATGATGGAGATGACAGGAAACAGATACCCTGTTGCTACTTGTAAATAGTCTGGTTGAACAAAATGGTTTGTAACCACTTCAGTGCCATAGTCTTTTATTACCAGAGTGGGGTTGCTTTATCACTTAGTTTGATGGCTTTTTGAAGGGAAATAATATCTTTCTTTCTGAAGGAGCTAAAATAATTTTAAACAAATTGAATTCCTCTTTTGAGGACCAAAAATAATTATCTAATAGTGCGCAGCTTGGTATAATTATACAGTGAGCATGTCACAGACATAAAATTAATTAAGTCCATAACCCCAATCTGGCATCCATTGACTATTAAAAAAAAAAAAAAAAGAAGGAGAAAAAATAAAAAGAGAGATGGTGTTGAGAATGAGGATGTCAAAATAAGGTGTTTGTGGTAGTTGAAGATCTGGAATTATTCATGGTTTTTCTGTTCCAAGATGTTCCCTCCTATCTATCAACAGCACCAGGCTAAATATGAGTCTATTGGAAACAAAAGTGCAGAGTAGTGTAGATGTCTTGCTTCAGTAGGTCACAAAAGCAACTTATTAAATATTGGTTTGAGGGAAGATATACGCACTCCATCAAAACTTCAATCGAAACACAAGCTTGCAGTCTTAAAAGTATATTCTGTTCATGGCGCAGTTGTCCCACAACATGAGAAAAATGCAGCTTTTACTACTCGTACAGAAGAATTGGAAAAAAATCCAAAATGAATAGACTGAAGGTGAAAACCCACGGCCTTTTGAGATGTAACAGACTTGGGTTTGTTTTCAGAACTTATCTTTTGGGCATTTTTTAAATCCTACAGAAGAGACTCCAGAACAGACAATCAGTTTATTCTGATCAGTGATTTATCTGTGAGATTCTTAGAGCCTTTTTTCAGAGCTGTGGACCAAAGTAACTAATATGTTGCAATAATATATTTAGCACATGATAAGGCACAGAGAAAATAGAGGGAAAGGAAAAAACCCACACATTCCCTGGCTGAGAAATTATTGAATGTTTAAAGCTTGGGAACAGATAGTTTAGGGGGAAGCAGATTTCAATGACTTTCACTCTGTAAATAAATTGTGAAATCTAAAGCACTAGTACTTCATTTCTCTCTTTCAAGCATATTTTGGATGGCATTTGTATCACATTTATGCCCCAAACATAGTTTGATTTTTGCATACAAGACGTTTATATTCTGCTGCTCCTCAGAGTGACCTTAATGTGATTTATTGACAAAAGGAGATAGAGCAATAGCAAGAGGCAAAAGAAGAAAATATTTGTAGTTTTAATAAGCACTACCATGCATGCATATATTATCTGTGCTGCATATTACATGCATTTCTGTTGTTATTAGAGCTGTAATTTTGTTTCCTTTTCTGTAGTGCCTGGTTTCCTTGTTTGCACCAATATTGCAGCGGTGTAACTCCACATGCTTCATCTGACCCTATTCTTCTCTTACTAACTTCAACTGTGCAGAGAGATGTGTTCTTTTTGTCCCTTCCCTCTCCCACGTGTCAAATCTTTGCTTTTGGACACATTACATTTAAATCACATAACATGCCTCCTAACCAAACCTTTGAAAGCCCAAATTCTTTGGCTTTCTGTCAAAAAAAAAAAAAAAAGAAGCAGGGAAAAATAACTTCCGCAGTGATTGATCTGTAGCAGTGTTAGCCCTGTTTATGAAAAGAGTCAGAAAGCAGTGCTGTGAGTTCAGTGCTCTGCTTTTAGATCTGAGGAGCTGGAGTAAGAAAAATCGATAGGAGCAACACTGAAGGAGGGAGAAATGAACGGAAGGAAAAGCTTTTAGCAGCCACGTGCTTGGATGTCAGAACAAGGTGTCTGACCGCGGTGGGGAAGGAGCGTGCAGGGCTGGGCACGTGGGATGGGCTGAGCAGATGCTCTCACCTGCCAGCTCTTCATGTTCCTCTGCTTCATCTCAGTTGACTTCTCCGAGCGGGAATGCAGTGAGGGTGTGTTAAACTGTGCTTTTAGGGGGGTTCAGGGGCCTGACCCACATTTGCAGGTGATGCCTGATCAAGCTGCTCCTGCCATGTGTCACTGGGTGCCCTGATGCCCTTCTGGGTGTCACTGCCTGACCTGTGACAGATCAAATCACTTCTTAGCTTCAACCATCAGGGTTTGTCTTGTGCACTTCGGCCCAGCTGTTTTGCCCCAGTCTCCCTCCCTCTGCTGCTCCCTGCAATAATTCCAACACAGATTCATCAGAAAAGGTTTGGCTGGGGCACTGCTGTTATTTCATATGTTTATAGCACTGTCAAACAAAAATGAAGCAAGACAAGATCCACTTCATCCCACAGCTAACCATAAAAGGTTAATATTTTGTGCTCACTCATGCAGGACTTGGGTGCCTGGAACCAGGGACCAGGGAGTGAGCCATTGTGTGGGCTCGTATGGGCTTGGTATCCATCCTCTCACCCATTTTTCGGGATTGCTTTGGGGTAATCAGTTTTTTTTGCTGGGACCAAGTGGAAGGGTCAGTGTAGCCATGTTGAACGCACACACATGCATGCAAACACACCCAGGCAAGCAGGGATACGTGTATTCCTCAGAGAAAGCAGAAATAAGTCACTGTACTTCATCAAACTGCTGGTATCAGCACAGAGCCTTCAGAAATCCTGCTTGGACCACAGAAAGGGCAGGGCAGAAATCTATGGAAAGAATATATTAGGAAACTTGGAACATGAGAGTCTATGGATGTCAAGGGTAATTTCCAGGGTTATAAATTATGGAAATCGTGGCAAATGCAAGTCTGGTTTAAAAAAGAGCAAGTCCTTAATTTCTGGTTTGAGTTGTGGAATTTGAGATTCTCACTTGCTTCTCTGCCTGACACTGACAGAATTTCTAGATGATAGGCAATACTGTATTACATTTTATTAATATAATTACTCTTAAAGCAATTTGTCCCTTTCCATTTCTTTGTTTCCAGGCAGTTTCAGGCAGTCAGCAGCCCAGTCGATCAGAGACCAGTAGAATACACATTTTATTATGAAGGATCAAGTGGATGCTGTCAATATAGGATGTACTCACCTTATAGAACATGTCTACAGAGCCTGGTGCTGTCACATGTTAGCTCCAAGCCTCTGGGGCATGAGCCAGCTTTGCTCAGGAAGCCATTCAGACACATTAGGATGTGAATGTGAAGTAAATTTTTTTTCTCTCAAGGTGGATTTATCAGCCTCTCCACAGTCTTATTCTAACATGGCTCTGTGCCTTCCAGACTGGAGCTCTGGTGATTTGGGGTCTGGACAGTTCTTCATGTGCTCCTGTTTGTGTCTGGGTGTAGGCACAGCTGTAATTCTTCCCTTGCAAACTCAGGGCTTTGGGAAGAGGGCCCTTGGCTTGATCTTCTCTTGCCTTGCAAATCAAGCTGAAATCAGAAGAATTAGGTAAATGTAGATCAGATTAATAAACCAACACTCTTCATCCATTAGGACTGCTCACTTGAGGTGAGATGGTAGATATGAGCAGGGATTTGCAAGATAAGGTGTTTAATCACAAGAAGCCCACATGGAAAAATCTGCTTAATCGGAAAGCAGGGAACTGTCTGAAGAGCCAATGATTCTAAATAGCTTTGATTCTTAATGGGGACAATAATTCTGTTTAATGGGAGTATCTTCAGATGATTTAATGTTGCTTTGGGCCTTTTAAAATACCGTGGTCTTGTGCTGGTCTTGTTTGCTTTTCTACCAGGAGCATTTGATGGGTTTAATGCTGTGATAGATGCAGGAGGGGCATGTGTTGGGGCAGTTCCTGGCTGTTGACTTGCTCCTCCCTTATCAATCACTGGTGTCACATTGCCTTGCTCGGTGCTGCAGAGCTGCTGGTGGCTTTGGACTGCAGAGATCTGTGCAGAAAGTGGCTTCACCCAACTGCATCAGCCTGAGCAAGACCCCCAGAGCATCCCTGGTGAAAATGTGTAAAATGGGGGTTTTCTTGTTATGGGGAGACACACAGCTCTGTCTGGAGTGCTTTGCTTTATGAGCTGTACTCTGTTCCATTCAGGTGAGGTGGTGATAAATCAATGAATGATGATGTTTAGATGAGGATATGTTGTGTATCCCTAGAGGTAGTGAGGCAGCAAATCACAGAACAGAATCCAAAAATCTGGCCTTTTTTTTCCCATCATATTCCCAAATATTCCTTGTGTGATGAACATTTTGTGTGCCTGTGAAAAGCCAATAGATCAGAAGAAAATAACACAGTACAAAGAGGAGCAAACAGTCCAGGTAAATAAAAAACTGAGTAGACCTACTGTCTTGGAAGAAAATCACATTCAGTGCACATTGCCATAACTTTATAGATGTGCTTTTGAGCTTTGAAATTTGGCTGTGATTTTGCAGAATCCACAGCTTTTCTTAAATACTGGCTAAGACAAAAATCTCAGAGATACTTCAATTTTGCAGATGCTCTGAACTCATCTGAAGCACAAAGCTCAACTTCCCCCTCTGTTACCAAATTTCCTCAGTTTATCTTCTAGTGCAAATGTTGCAACGTTGGTTAATGGAAACACAACACGATTAAAGGAAAAAGTTTCTTGACATTCATCCTTTCCCTGCTGTCAGTTCCTTAATTTAAGAATTAGTCCTTGTGTCCATTATTGTGCTTTATTTCTTCAGGACTTAATGGTTGGAGGGAGGAACCCAAAGAATAGAACACATTGATGAAGTTCCTCTTTCAGATGCCAGGTTTTGGCTGGTTTCTTGGAAAATTTTGCACTTTCTATTAACTGATGCGTAATTCAGAGTAGAGAGATATTGTGTGCTGGTTTCTGACCTTTGCAAATGCTAAATCATGAAAATATCTGATTTATTGAATTTCTCCTCCCTCACCATAATCTTGCCAAAGTGGTCATGACCACAATAAGTGAACTGAAATGACTTTGGTATTTGTATCATATATAAAATGTTTATTTTGGGATGTAGTTTGTGAAAATATTAACGTAAGATAGTTTTGGCCAGAATGAGGCTTATAAAGAAGTAACATTTAATCATCAGAGACTGAACTGCACTCAGGCTTGACAGTGGTGTTCAAGATGACTTCTTGAATCAATTTATTCTATTTCTGGTATTAAACTTCAACCTGGCAGGGGCCTAGGGTTGTCCATAATTCTGTAGATAGTACTATGTCAGTGTGCTCTAAAATGCTGTCTGTTGCATTCTCCACTGGATTTATTAGAAAGTTACCATCCTTAAAGCATGAATTTTTTTGTTCTTACTTAGCTGGAATACGCAATGGCATACTTTGGGAGAATGATATAGATCTTTCTGTTCTGCAGCAGACCATTATCAGGTTTCTTTAATTTCAGATACTTTGAAAGAGGTAGAAACTTGAATTAGAATATTATGAATTTTGAATTAGAATATTATGAATCAACCTTTCCGTGGGGTGAAGTCCATCTGAATCTCCACCATATATTCTGTGATCTTGTGAGATATTCACCATTCTGGTCACAGCTAGCCCAATATACAAGATGTGCTAAGATTTAAATGCATGTACAATTCTGGTTGTAGACCTCTTGTGCCAGGGAGTAGCATATAAACTGAATACAGAAATTGGATCTTTCTCTGCAAAAGAAAATATACACTGAAATTGTCATCTGATTTGTTTTTCAAGTCCTTTAGGCACATATACAGAAAGACACATAAAATGTACAGTGGCTACACTGCTGACTGATAAATGGAGTGTTAGCACCACTCACACATTATTTTCTTCTCTTTTGATACCCAATGAATTCCAAAGGTAAATTTGGGATGGCTTGTTTTGGTCTTCACTACATTTTAAAAGTTTTGTTTGCTGGTTTTTTTTAATCCTTCTTAACCCCTACACCTTCCCCAAGGCGTGGTTATGTATTTCTTTAGCAAGAGCAGTGTTTTCTGCTGGGCAGGAGAGGCCCAGACCAGGGAATGGTGTGGGGTGCTGCAGTCTGGCTGCAGCCCTAACAGGGACCTTGGCGTGTTCTTTTGGGTACCATGGAATAGAAACGTGTGTCTGGCGTGTTTGGGGGAACGCTGGGTTGGGGAAATGGAGATTGAAAGTGGGGAGGACAGGAAGGAAATGGGTCAGGTAAGGTTATGCATTGCCTGGAGTGACTTTCTTTTGCACAAGCTTTGGCTCATCCCTGTTCTGAGGCTTAGCTCTTCTTTTTACCCTAAAAAACCTCTCTCTGTTGGCCTTTTGGAAAATGATAACGTCAGTGAGGTCGTTGTGGAATTGGATGTTAGGCAAACCACTGGATATTTTGTTAAATAAAATGGTCCTTGCCAATATTTTGCAATCAGTCCTTTAAGTTTAAACCACATCTTAAAGTTAAAATGTGTCTATGTCTATGGATAGATAAACTTGTGTGTGTACAGCATGGCCTAATCCCCTCATTAATTATAGTTCCTTTTTCATTGCAGGGATCTTTAAAATAGATAAACAGCAGTTCTGAAATCACAACATGGAGGGTGAAAAACTTAATATGTTTTTAAGTTACTTAGAGAGAGACATATACAAGGGGCTGACTATTTCTTAGCAAGAAAAATGCCTTTGAAAATCTTTCCATAGTTCAGATATCTTATTCAAATCCACATCTGATAGGGATCTAGTCTCTGTGTTCAATAACATCATCATTAAACATTAACACATCCCAGACAACAACATGTTTATCATTTTAACATTACTTTCCAGGTTTGGGTTTAAATTATGGTCTCTAAAAACAGTGTGAGTACTGTTCTTTCTGTCTCTGTGTCCAAGCAGGATGGAATGTGTGCAAGTTCTGGGATTTTTTCAGCTATCAAACTTAGCAGTGAGAGCTGTAGATTGCCAGAAAATAATAAAAATAACCCCTCCTAGTTCAGCAAGAGGTTTGTAAATCACTTTTGAAAAAGTCCTGAAATATAATTCTTTGTCTTGCTGATTTTTTTTTATTACTTTTTTAAAAATTTTTTATTTAGAAGCTTTCAGGTAATTTTTGAGTCCGTCACTTCAGCTGCTCCATGTAACACAACTGTTTTCTCTGATACCCCAAAGGCAGGGCTGCAGAGCCATGAGTGCTTTTGTCTCCTCCTTCTCGGGTTGTGTGTTGGTTCTGTGATGGATTGCAAAGGCCAACACAGAACTGTGCAGTTTTTGTCGGTGTGAAGCACTCTGAACTCATCTGTAGAAGGTGGTACAAATATAGATCTGTACAGGGTGCCACAGGGAGGTGGGTTTGGATCCATTTCACACACATGTTCTCTGGCAGATTTGAGGTGGTTTCCAGGCTCTTGTTTTGTCTGAAAGACCTAAACATCCTTCTCTAAGTACTGGGCCTTAAAACAGGTTTCAAATTGATGCTTCAAAGATGATATATTTTAGGCAATTCTGGTCACATATTTCTTCATTTAGCAAAAGGAAACTGTTTTGAAAAAGGTCTGAGGATCATCAAGGTCTGGGCAAGTGAGGTCTTGTCAAACTTACAGACAAATATTCTTAAAATTGAATAGCTTGTTTAGTGTCATGAACCATTATTTCCTTATCTCTGGTTGTTCCTTTCTTTCTTTGCTAAGATATTGCTTTCCTGTGTCCTGTTAAATTCCTCATCCTGTTAGAATAAGGGAGGGAAAAGGGAGAGAAATATTGTACTGAGCTGCACAGACACATTGTCATTGCGGTTTCCTATTAACTTTCTGCTGATTTCTGCTTACTTATCATAAGCTTTAATGTTATTTTACTTTAATGTACTTTCCAGCAGCAGTGTGTCTCTAGTGCTTTGTCTCTGAAGCACTAAAACTTACTGTTCCTGACTTTGCTGTTGTTGTCTTCCTGATGTAAAATAGCCTCCTTAGGATCACAAGAACAACAGGGCCAGTTATTTTAATCAAATGATGTTTTTCAGGATCTTGAAAGGTTGCTATATCAGCCTCTGCTCTGACCTCTAAAACAAAATCACTTCCATTCACGTTATTATCTTCAGCGTGTGGGAAACAGACGGAATCTGAATATTCTATTTTTCCTCCCTCCATTTTTTTAATAAATTTTTTTTTGTGTTTGCTTGATTCCTTTTGAAAATGCATCCAACCTATAAGCAAACAGCCTCCTCTGTGTTCATTCCCCGGCATTCTCCAAATATTCACATTCTTAAAATACCATCATCTTCCTTATTTTCTCAATTCTGTATTTGTTTACACTCAAAAGCTTCTTTGTAGCTGCCTACACTGAGCTGGGAAAACATATAGTCTAGTCCTCCTTTATGTAAATGTACAATAGATTGTTAATGTCTTTGTTACCAGATACTAGCAAGCTTTATTGAGGACAAATCCATATGCCAGTGAAATTGTACAACATGAATGTTCCCAAATGTATGCAATGTTCTTCAGATTAATTGGATTCTATGGAACATATTCCCATCACAATGCGCAGAGGTTTTAAACATATAACTCTCATTAATGTTAATGGGAGTCACATGCTTAAATCCCAGCACTTCTAGACAGGAATAGCATTGCTTTAAAGGAAGCCAGCGTCCACCTTACTGTGAACTATTACAAGTAATGATTGCAGTTTTCTCCTATGGATGAGAAGGGAACAAGTGCTACCAAATCATCTCTCTAAAGCATTTCATATTTTTAACATTGCTCAACAAAAAACCTGTGCTGAACTGAAGAAATAACACAGTACTGGAAGTTTTACTGTTATGTTAGAAAGTGAAGTATACCTGTTCAACACTCAGCCTTAAAATAACAGAAATGAGCAGGAAGCAGCATTTTCTTTAACAGAAGGAGAGAATAATCCTCTTTCTTGGTAGCACACATCATATTTTTGTGAATTTGAAATTATATATACACATAACCAGAATATCCATTAATTAGTAAGAATTCTACTAATAGCTCAATGCAGGCTGTTTAATTATGTTTTTCATAATTCGAGCCAATTGCTTTGGTGGCAATTTTGTTTCCAGGTATTATTTCCTGATAGTTCACAATACAGCTCTTTCACAGTGCTGGAAATGCAGCAGGGATTCTGGAACCTAAGGCAGCTCTTGAACAAAGTCATTGACTGTGGACCATAAATAGAGAAGTAGAGAGAAATGGGACTCTGAGGTGGCTAAGGAAGTTTTGGATTACTTTACATCAGTCTTCATAAAACTCATTAGTTAACATCTTTATCAGTTAACTGTCTGTGATGACCATGGACATCACCCTAGTCCCTTGTAAAAGAACAAATGACAATCTCTTCAGAGATACAAGCAGGTGGAAGTAGGTGCATTTGTGTTTTAGGTGAACGTTTTTGTGTCGTCCTGAAGCCAGTGTGAGATTTGTTGTCGTGTGTCTTGTGCCTGTGAGGAGCTGTGCCTTGGAAACCCTGCTCTGGAGTAAGGAGAGCAGATTCCTGACATCCCACAGATTCCTGTGGAAGCCGGTTTTGTAGTCCCAGGGGTAGGATTATGTTCTGCTTGCAACAGGATGCACTGGCCTGGGAAAGGGACACCATTTCCATGGCAGGAGCAGATGTCACTGCTGATGTAATTGACAGCCTGGTTCTCCACTCCTCGCTTCCTCCTGTAGGGAGATACTGCAGTAATGTTGTGTAAGCATAGATAGGTTTTATATTCCTAAAACAACCAGGCCACAAACAGAAGGGACAGAAAAGGACTAATTCTGTGTGACATAATTGGATATGGCAATAGGCCAGACTGTTTGATTCTACTGGAAAAATCCCAAACACTGTGTGTGGAAGCTTACTGCTGGAGGGAGAAGCAACATCATTGCTTGGTTTATGTGGAATGTGTTGGGGAGGCTGAGAATGGCACAAAATGCATCTGGTCATCTTGAAGAGGCCCTTGATATTTGTATCAGAAGAAATACTCTACATCCAAACTCTTTTTTAGTCAAATATATAGGGAAAAATGGTCTAATATAGCCATGAGCAAGGTGGTTGTGTGGGCAGTCTAAGGGAGGAAATCTTTAAACCCTGAAAATATTGTGGTTGATTGTCCAAATTTGGGTCTCTTCTGGTCAGTAGTGGGCTTGTTCCAGCTACTCTGTTTCACCCTCCAACACTGGGTTTTTTGGTCCATCCCTCTGTTCCTCAGAACAAAGCCACGCAGATGAGCAGGACTGGTTTGCACAACCATACCTAAGGAGCAGCACTCAGAGGTTGGGAGATGGTTATCATGGATCACGTGCCCACGTCTTCAAAACTCATCTTGATATGAGTAAACTGTTGCTCAAATAAAGCTCAATTCCTTCCTGCTTATTCAGTGCTTTGCTTATTATGCTAAATTAGAAGCTTTCTGTCTGCACCGTCATCTTTCTTGTGCTGGCTTCCCTACAATCTTCTGTGTCATTTACGACTCAAAGCAACCACCTCTGTTCCTGAGTATCTGAGAAACTCATTGAACTTCAAGATTCAACACTTGGTGGAAACTGGAGGCATTGTGTAGTCTTTGCTTTTCCCTTTCACTTCCTTTTCTACTGTCATGTTTTTTTACTCATTTCTGCTTCTACCACTTCCATGCCTGGAAAGGGTGGAAATGTCTTTTTTTTCCCTGACACATCTTTCCTTATGACGTCTCTTCATCTTATCGCTGGTTGATTTGTGTGTGTGACTCATTGATGCCTCATCTCCCTAACCAACCACCTCCACCCCCATTTTTGTCCCCTCTCTCAGTCCTGCCATGAGTGCCACTGGTGACTCATCTCTTTGTGTTACTTCACACAAGTGGCCAGTTCTGCTGAAACTCTAATATTGACTCAGGATAAAGTTGGTAGATGGAAGATTCGCTGGTACTTTCCATTAGGCTGGACTGTTCCAAGATCTAAAACAGTCCTTCAGCATCTTTTTCCACTGGATAGTCCATCTAGCTAGTGATAAACTGGGAAGAGATTAAATGAGGTGGTTTGAATGATTTGCCTGGTGGCCAAAAAGGACACTGCTCGAGGCCAGAATGTGCCAGAGTATTGTTTGAGTGAAAGGAAAGGCACCAAATTATTTTTCTTCCCTTCACTGGTTTGGCATGCAGTGACCCAGAATGAATGTGTCCTTGTAGCCCAGCCAGATGCAGAAATTGTTCCCTCTGATCATCCTTGAGCAGACTGTAAGCAAAGACATCAGGAAGAGCAGGGGTAGATTGTATTTGCCCAGTGTCAGTGGTGATTCCATAGGTGCCGTTCTCAGCAGTTGAGTTAACATTTCTGGGTATTTTAGGAAGTGTATTAACCTAGTTTAACACCTGCATATATAGTTGGAGTCTGAAAAGAGAGATAGGAGCATTGATTGACCTTCAGCAAGCAAAACCTGGGGAAAGGGCTGTTTCTTGGCCAAAGCTTGCTAAAGAATTTTATTCTTATCCTGATTGGCACTGACCAACACTGCTACTCTCCTAGTTTAAAAAGCATAAAGAATACACTTCCAACTTAGTGGAAATCAGTACAGTAAGAGCAATGAATCCTCTCAGTCAGAAGCAGAGACCTGGTTGTGTTGCAAAAGCTTTGTAAAACAGTAAGTTTTCTTCCCTCGTGGGCTGGACAACACATCCTGGGGGATGAAAAGTGGCATTTTCTTTTCTGAGTTAGTCAAGATAGACAGCAGGACATTTGAGAGTGCAGGTGTATTCCTTTCTCCTGGCCTAGTGTTTGCTCAAAGCTTGGCCTCATTTGGTTCCCCTGTTGATAAAAACATTATAAATGTAGCATAAATACAAGATTAACCGGGAAAGCAGTGAAATACCCACATAAGCTCTTCAGCTCGGAACATCCTTTAGTATCTGAGTAAAACAAATTCTAATGTCATGGTGGTCCAAGGCTGAGGGTTGATGCTATTTATTTGTCTATTTGGCATGGATCTTTAACACTTCCTTTAGTCTTTCACAATAATATTGGCTAATATTGCTGGCAAACCACTTTGTGGAGAAACATTGACCATGATACTGAAGGATGCCTCATCCTTATTCTTTTTGTTTCCTGGGTATTTCCTGGGTGCCTTCCACTGTACCACAGCCCCCATTGCTAGGCATTATACTTGGGAAAACTGCTTGCTTGTTTTTGTTGGGTTTTTTTAAGTGGGGAAGAAAGAGAGAGGGGAGAAAAAGGGCTTGTGAGCCTATGGTGAACTTAATTAACATCGCTGGAGGGACAGCAATAAAGTACTTAACAGGGCTATAGTGAAACCTCACAAGACATGAACGAGTCAAAATATTATTGACGTATTCAATTATTTGCAGTTGTGGGGGTTTTGTTTTCTCTGACGACTCCTGAAAATAATAAAGCACTTAAAAGTTCCGCTTTCACTTGGCTGACCCAGCGCTCTCGCAGCAGCACAGTGTGTTACCCTGGGAGGGAGCTGAGCCGGAGCCAGCGCGGGGCGAGGAGCGCTGAGAAAGCAGTACACACAGTCCCTCTGGAGGGGAGCAGCTCACATTCATCTCTAGGGGCTCTTCCTGCCTGGCCTGTATTATTTATTTTACTATTATTAGCATTTCTGAGACACCAATCACTATGGTAACAGTGTGCCCATAATAACTTTGCGTTTCTGTGATTCTCTCCACCAGCGGTTTCTCTGTACTTTGCAGTTGCTAATTGCTTTCACCCCGCACGCGTGGCCCGTCGCACTCTCTAGGTTATTAAACCTGAGGACCTGCTACAGATGGGAAGGCTGAGGTGCAGAGGGTTTAAGGGATGAGCCTTTATGGGTGTCCTCACTTCTGGACCTGCCTCTCCAGAATAAATCTGCATTTCAGCTTCTTTCCCTGGCTTCCTAGAGGTGCATTGCAATAGGGACTTAAGCCATCAACCCCTTCTAGGCTTCATCTTTCTCTTTAAATTGTTCCTATCACTTTTCCTCTGCTTGCTGAGCCCTTGAGACCCAGTGCTGGCAGCCAGGGAAGGCTCTTGCTGAATGATCTTGATGAGAATATTTCTCACAGCTCTTCAAGAGTGCATTTTGCCCCAGCCTTGCCTAGACAGGCATAGTGGGCATCGTGACCCCACGGCAAGCATGAAGAAGGACTGTGGGAGCGCCTCAGTGGTCACGCAGCTCAGCTGTGCCCCCTGACAGTTTCAGGGATACAGCCCCATGGTGTTCAGCATCAGAGATGTCACTGAGGGACCTCTGCACTTATCCCCCAAACCTGCTGGTTAGGAACACCTCGGAGGAGAAACCCCCCCACATCCAGATCTCAGGGCAGCAACCTCATCCCTGCATTTCGCTTCAGTTTTCAGCAGCAGCCAGGACTCTGTGGTTGCAGTCACCCACTGGCACAATAGTGTCATTTTTAATCCTTTTAATATTTCTCTTTTTAAGAGCATCTTAGCTCGGGGGCCACATGGAGACTGAATGGCAGGAAGCCTGTAAGCTGTGGGGTTGTGGAGGGGAAAGACACAGTCTGCAGCAGTGCCAGTATGCGCATCACAGGAAGAATTATGGTTGAATTTCACATATATCTATAACATCTGTGTGGCTAATAAAATTGATGGAGTTTGTCATAATCAGCCTGTACTCTCCAGTGAGAGAATTATGTCTGAGCATTTGGAAATCTCATGCACAGGCAGTTACTGAGGGAATGCTGTGAAGATTAAGTTGTTTCTGCGTGGCAATGAATGCCCACGCTGAAATGCGGTGCCTGCGTCTGTGCTGCAGTGGAGTCCTCAGGAAGAGTGTGTTGTTAAGTGGGACACTTGTATTAACTAGAAAAGCATGCTTTTATGTGCTACCTGCTGTCACAAGTGTGCATTTACATTCATGCTGTTGCACTAAAATAGTGGATTTCCAGTGCAACCAAAACTAATCCCAGAAATATTGCATGGAACAACCCTGGTCCCCACTCCATGTGGAAAAGGGGAGGTCCCCCCAGAACAATATAAAGGCCCCTCTCTAATCTCCTATAAAACCCTCTCCCACCGGTGTTCCTGGCATTGCTTATGCCTTGGGGTTGTCTTTTGGAAAGGCTTGAGCTCCTGGGCGGGCTCTGCCACAGAACATCGTGTCTTCCCCCTCACTGACACCTGCTGCCATGGGGCTTTTGGAAGCCCAACACGCAAAATCCATGAGGGCGAAATGAGCTGAACCTCAGACATGCCTGTCCTCGAAGGGCTGAAACATAGGCAATCCGTGTTTTGTAAAGTTATGGCTTTTTAGAGAATCATACAGTAATATTTGTAATAATGTTACTTAGCATGCTACTGCCTCTGTTTTAGTTTTTTTCTGTTGTGGTGAAGAGCTGGTAAAATCCTTGTTCTTTTGCTGGATCAAATGTAATCAGCTGATAGCTGTCAGGTTCCCCCCCAAAAAAATGGACAAATAATGCTGTGATGACAAATTCTGATAACATTCGTTTTATAAGCAGAGATAGTTGCAATTTCATATGTGATGGATTGAAAAACAGTACTCAAGAGGGATTCATACACTCTGTATTTATTTACTGCATTTTGTTGGCTATGGGCTTAAACAAAATTGGTTTTGCATCCAAAATGTAATCTGAATGCCTGGGAACACAAGAAGGCAGATGAACACAAGTCATTTGGGCATCCAATTCCTTTGCATGTGCGTGTAAACACTTCTTTTTGAAATATCAGAGTAGACAACATTTAGCAGTTTGTTAAAAATACAGACCCTGATTTTTCAAGGTGGTGTCTTGATTCGCTATAAATCTGGAATATGTGTAATTCTCACTGTGGCAGTTCTGTACCTTCTGTCTCTTCGTTGCCCGGTCAGCTCTGTGGCTCAGAAAACCTCCTGGAGCAGCCTGTGATGTTGCTGTTTGAGCTCAGAAGAAATCCGAACCAAATGAACCTCTTTGGTAACTCCCCTGTCTTTCTGGGATGGATACAGTCATTCCTGCTCCACCTTTTGAATGAGTTTTGGGGCCTGACCCAAAACACATAAATTTCTGAGGATTTCAGCTCAAACCCATGTTGCTATAAGAAGTCAGTTGCTGTACTGCCATTTAAAAGTGAGTTCAAGTTTTTTATTGTTTTAGATCCAATGATAATAAAGAAAAATGCATTGGATTAATAATGCTCCTACCTTGAAATTTAATTTAAAATCTCTTGTAATGTAATCACATTTGGGTGTGCCATTACCCAGATGGAGAGAAATTTGTTTTGTTGAGAAATTGCTTTAGCATAAGAATGACTTGAGTTTATTAACAGGGAAAAAAACATGACTCCCCTCCCCAGCCACTCCCCATGCATTCCAAAAATAAGAAACTCATTTCAACATGGACATTACTGGTTAAAAAATAATTACACATAATGAAATGTCATATTTCACACATACTCCCTGCAAACCATGCTTCTTAGTCTTCCCCAAAACACTGCAGGGTGTAACCGGCTCTTCTTCCTCCTTCATGAAAAGAGTATTTCACAATGGAATTGTGTGATGACAAAAAATGGGGCTGGAAAAGCATCACTACCCAGAGAGACATAAGGAATTGCCACAGGCCACTGCTCATAATCCCACACAATATTAAGTAGTCATTGTATCTCTTCCCAGGGCTTCATTCTTCTTTTGTGACCTACAGCCTCAACGAGAGTTTTTACAGAAACGGAACACCATGGAACAGCAAATTTGGGAACCCTGTCACTTGACAAAAAACGTTTGGCTTAGAATGTTATTTTTTTTTAATGTATCTTTCAGCCACTGCTATTAAAATTGTTAAATAGCTTTAGGAACCTGTTTTGTCAATTACCTTGGGGACAAGTATGAAATACTGGGCTGTTAAATGTGTGCCACAAAAAATAAACTGCACCGTGCGAGTGCTGCAGGAGGAGCGTCCGCAGGGCTGGACACGCGCCGGCACACCTCGGCTCCACACGGAGCCTCCCCACTGCTGCAGCAGCTCTAATTAGTTGGGATTAGATATTCCCAACTCAGGGAGATGCTCTCCATAAATGTTTGTTTGCATTTAAAAGCAGATTTCTGCAAAGGTTCTGGTGCTGACAGTTTCCCTCCAGGAGCACTGGCAGAGCGCGGATGCGATGCCCAGACGTGCACAATGTGTCTGACCCATGTTGTGCACTGGGACCCCTTAATCAGCCAAGTTTTGGGTTATTTCTTCAAGCAGGGCTTTGGTGAGGAGGATTCTTACATTATTAAATATATTTAGTGCGTAAAAAAAGTGTACACCATCATGCGTTAAACTGAATTGCACAAATGAATTTTGTGCCTGAGAGCAGGAATATTTGTTGTATACTTTAATGCTACCTCATTTCTAATGATTTATTTCTAAATATGGGTGATGCTGAATGTCTCTGAAGTGGGGTATTGCAGTTCTGTGAGCTTAGGTTTGGATGGATACAAGTGTTTTATTCCTACAATATTCCTTTTTAAATAAATATGTAGTGATCAACCAGTGACATTGCTAAGAAAAAACACTGCTAGAGATTATGATTATCAAAACTGCAGTAGACTGGGGTAATGGTGCTGAGTTAAAGTTCCTGTGGCAAGGTTTTTGCAAATTCCAGGGATTTTTCAAGATAGCAAGAGGGAAATCAAAGATGTCTGTGGGTTTTTTACTTCTTAAAACTGCATCTTGAAATAAAATAGGTAGAAACAAAAGGAACAAACTAGGCAGGAAAGGAACAAAATAGGAAAGTAAGGAACCAATTGGACACACTGGGAACAGAATAGAGAGTGAAGGAAGTTTGACAAAATATTTTAATTCTTCTCCTTGAATGAAAGAGTTATGTGGGGAAGAAGAATGCTCATTTTAATTTTATGATGTGAAATATTATAAATTCTCTCAGTTAAATGCCCCCATCTACTGTTGCCTGTAATTAACAGTACTCAACAGTAGCACTTTTTAACCCCAGCATCACTTTGTTTAAAACAATATTTTGCAAAATTGCAGTCTGTTTTGCACTGCTGTGCATTGCTGGATGTCTGGGAGAGGTTCTACAGCCACCCATAACCCACTTCATCCTCAAATCTAGGCATACTTTACATTCAGAGCTTTGAAAAACCAGCTAAATTTACACCCAGCTTGCTCTGGAAATAAATCTGCTCATTTAGATGAGGTCTCATTTAAAATGGCTTAGCCCAATAATTAATCATTTCGTTCTCTTTATATATTTGTGGGTGTTTGAAAGAACTTTGATTAGTTACCAGTGATTACACTTCCCAACGCCCTGCAAAGGAAATAATAAAATAAAACCCGTCAGGCTTTTGTAAGGATGCTGGGGCTGAATTTGGGCTGAATTTAATAGCGACTTACTAAATGGCAATTATTTGTCTGCCTTTAACAGGAACTCCATCATGAAAGAGGTTGTCACCCAGGAGTTATACCCAGCTTGTTTCCAGCCCTGCAAAGGGAAGATGCTGTGAACAAAGCTGTGATGGTTCTCGGGTTCCTCCCCAGGCACGAGGAGAGCAGTGGGGCTGTTTTGGATCACCTGAGCACAGGTATCACCAACCCACCCTCTGCCACCCCCTGGGACACTCATCCTCCTCCTGCCCATCATCGGGGCTCCTTCACTAAATGCAAACAATCAGAAAATATTCCAGTTGCTGATCTCCTGTTTCTAAATGCACTAAATTATTTTAAGGAGTCCTGTGATTCAAGATATTTTTCTAATCCAAGGTTTTTGGCTTGCAAGGAGGTGGAGAGGGTAAAAGATCACATTGGTCTGAGTAGATATTACACCTCTAAAGCTGCCCATCATTTCTTATCTGTATCGTGGCCAAAGTGGCTGGATGTCAGAGTTCAACACACCCATGCTGTTTAACCTGGTGCTATTATCACAATGACCTTAACCAGCTAGGCAGTTCACAGAGCAGGCACTAAACAGAGCATGAGATGAATTTAATGGATTACTAGGGAGTATGTTATTGCAAGGAGAAGCACCTGTGGAGCAACATATTTACCTCAGTTCCACTGAATGAGCATGTTGAAAGTGAATTGGCACAGCCTTTTGCTTTATGAAAGGAAATATTTTGTCATTCTTCATGCTTTCATTAAGAGGATTTAAGGCAGAGGATGCTGAAATGGTTCTGAGTTGGCACCAAAAAAATCACAGATTAATAGTGGAGCTTGAAAATAGTAAAGCATCTGATTTTTGCTTTTTCATCAACAAGCCTAATAAACAGGGATGAAACTATTAACATACAAATAGACAACCTTCTGATTAAAACAGCAGCAGCCAGCCCAGCCTGAAAAAGACCTCTTCACGCAGAAAGCAATTATGATGGTGAGTGTTGTCCGATTCACTTCCATTTGCAACAAACCTAGAAAATCAAAATGCAACCAATCATAATTTTGCAGAAAACCCGGTGTTATTTAAAAACTAAGATGCTCTTGATTTTTCTTATCATGATCAGCAGTTCAGAAGCCCCTGAAAGTACTGCGAGGTTGTACTCCTTTGAATTTCTACCCCAGGTGTATACTGTAAATAAGGAAAGTAAGCCCAAAGGATAAAGCATTGTGGGAAACCTCCCCAAAGGAAGGATGGATATTATCCTAGATTGTACTACTATAGTATACTTACCTTCATTTCCTGAATCTCCCCTAGGATGCTCATCTGTGGAATAAAAATATACTTACTGACTATCCCATCCTTTAACCACCTACCTCCTGATGGTGATGATCTAGTGGAAAGAAGTTTCCTGATTTTAAGTCAAGACACTACAGCTGATACCGCTAAGATTTCCCAGCTTGGAAATTTTGTTTTGTCATTAAAGGAATCCCTGGCATGGGAGAGTTTTTCCTCATGACAAAGCAAACCTGGTTTCCTGTTTACGCGGACCGAGCGTTCCGTGAGGAAGCGTGTCCGTAGCGTGTTCACCCCTCAGAGCAGGGAGGCTTTGCGGTAACTCTGCTGCCTAACTCCCATTTGTGCAAGTGGAGCACAAGTGGTACCAAGCGCTAAATAATTTCCTCTTTCCCCCATTTGGAAAGGGTGTAAATACGTGCCAAAATCCCTCCTCATTCAGTGAAGTGCAGAGGCTCCTCTGTAATTTAAAGCATGTGTTTAGGACTGGTTGTTTTCTGAGATGAACACACTTGTATGTCGACATTTTTTTCTTTCCCCCTTGTCTTGAACATTGATACACACTGCTCATTTTAGAGAAAGGAGTCAAGATGCACTTTTTCAGGTAGAGGTAGGAGTGCCTGTAGAATTATCTGAAGGAATCCATTTCATCTGAGAGACACAGTTGTCTTGGATGTTTTGAAAATATGTCTTAATATGATTACTCTGAAATGTTGAGACTTTTTCATATCTATCCTAATTTTGATATTGAGGCAAACATGCATTTACTCTGCAGGGAGCTCATCATCCTGTTACATTTTCCTTTAATTAACATTATTTTCAATATTCCTTTCCTAGCAGAATGCAAAACTTCTCAGCTTCTCACATGTTTAGGTGGTCCAAACCTGATAATTACATATTAGGAAAGAATTTGGAGATGGAGCATGCTGGAAGATGATTTCTCCATCACACAGAGTTAAAAACCTAATTAGACAGCTAAAGTAGCCTCCAAATATGCAGACGCTCTTTTGCGCTCCAAAATAGTTGCATCAGCTATCAATCAAGGGGATAAATGAGGCAGACAGGCAACTGAGGGTTTTCATTTGTGAGTAATATTAATTGTGGGTGTAAAATGAAAGATATAATAAGTGATGAAGGTACCACTCAGTATTTGGATGAAACATTTTCTGAAGTTACCTCCAAATGGGGAGTTCCAAATGGGACAATTATGTAAACAAATAAAATTTCAGCTCAGCCCTGACCATTGTATGTTCTTGAAAAAATATATAGAAGTGCCCATTGATTATTGTAGTCCTTGGTTTTGGTTTTCCAGCCCTGTATTCTGGCATGCTGTTCATTAGTCTGGAGTAACTAGGCTGGGAGAGCAGCATTCAGACCTCGGTTCAATATGCAAGGCAAATAAAATATGCAATTATCTGATACAGAGTCACAGAATTGTATCAAATGGAAACAAATGGTGCCAAATCAAGACCACATGTTTTTAAGAGGATTATGAATTTAAGTGATATGCAGCTAAATGTCATCTATTTGCAAATAATTGAGGAATTTAAAAAGAAACCTTTTGAAGGTTTTTGTGAATATAGTATTTGTAAAAACACTTGCCAGGATTTTTCTGAGGTCGGTGTCCAGAAGTTTGAAATTCAGACAGAAATTACTCTGTTCCTGATAATCCTTTCTGAATGGGAGTCCTGATTGCCCTTCAATGGGGTCTGATCATTTCCCCGTTGAAGACTGGACATCTGAACCAATGCTTTCAAACAGTAATTGACCCCACGAGTTTTCAGATAAACCTTTAAGTGGTTTTTTTTTTAATAAATCATGTTCAAATGAACCATTCTTTATCTAAAATCTGAAAAATCTCAGACATGCTTTCTGCTTGCTCTTTTAGAAGTTTTTTTAATAGTGCATTTAGGCATTTCACACCCTATGTCTGCAGTAGCTTGACAAAGGACCTTTATATTTTCCCTTATTTAGATACTGGACAGAGCTCCTCACCTCACATCTGTCACTGAAGTCTACATCTGGTTGCTAAGCCTCCCCTATCACATGGAAGGGTGGAGACGGGGCAGCAGTTTTCTCTGGAAAAGGGACAGATGATCATGCCAAGTTGCAGAGAAGTACTGGCAATGGCTTTCCTGGGGAGAGATTGAGACACCCTTCAACAGGAGCCAACACCCATCCTGAGATGAAAAATGTTCGTCCCACCATCTAACTCCGGTGTCTTCTCCAGCAGAGGCTTCTCTGGGAAAACACCCACTGCTGCATCGGGGGCCAGTGGAGGTCCTGGGACTCGCGCTGCAGCTCCTCAGTCAGCAGTACCGACCCTGCCTGTGCTTGTCCTCTCTTTTTATTGCATTTTTGCCTGCCCAAAATACTGTGAACAGCCAACTGGCCACAGTTAAGTGTAAGAAAGTGAGTGAAGCACCGCTGTCTTGTTTCCAGACTTTGCTGTGGTATCTTGTTTGTCTCTGTATCAATCTGGTCATCATCTTCTGCTGTCTGGCAGCTTGGGGCTCAGTGTCCCATCTGCAGGCAGCAGGAGTCCAGCAGAGCTCACATCTCCCCAGGCTGCTGTGGGAGGGCTCACAGGGAGCCTGCTGTCAGTACGTGCACTGCTGGTTCAGGCAAAGGAAGCTCTGCATACACAAACAATAGAATTTTGGCTAAATTCAAGCCCAGAGGAATCACTGTCTTGTGCTTTTCTCTCACATGTGTATTTTTAGACTAGCTACAGTTTGGATACTGGCTTGCTAAATCCAATTCTCTGGATGGTTTGGATTTTGGTGCTGGGACAGGGTCATGTAAATTTATTTATTCAGTTAACCAGAGTAACAGCTGAATTCAGACAGGTCTGCTATAGAGACCTGAAACACATACCCAAGATAAGGCAATTCCCAAATCACCTTAAATCTCATTGACAGATGCAACCAAATAAATAGTCAGTTTTAAATCTTTTGTACAGAAGACACTAAGGAGTGTTATAACTAAGCCATTAAAATTCATTTTAAGAGCGCGAAGGGATGCACGCTGCAACATAGACCTTACAGATTGCCAGAAATTTTTGGAAATTGAGGAGATAGCAGTATCTCCTGTTTGGATAACCAAATCAGTCACCTTACAGATTGCCAGAAATTTTTGGAAATTGAGGAGATAGCAGTATCTCTTATTTGGATAACCAAACAGCAAACAAGTGCTGTGAGCTTTGGAAAGCCCGAGGAGCACAGGGATGGGATCAGAAGGCAGAGGGAAGAGAAGGGCACTTCATGGGCTTTATTGTGTCCCAAGACTGCATCCTATTTCCTACACTAAAGGATCACATCGTGTTGGGTTTTCTGCAACAAGCAGGATATTGTTTAAGTCCTTTTTCAACAAAGTATTATCAAGGGTTTTTTTTGGTTTTTTTGTTTTGCTTTTAATTGGGAGCAGCAGCAAAGTTCAGAGCATTATATGCAGATGTTACAGGGACACGAAAGTACAAGATAAGGTGCTTCCTACCACAGGAAGGCTATTTTAATAGTTCGTTTTTAAGCTGATATTTACGAAGGAAGGAAAGTCAAAGGCAACAATAATTAATGTCATCATTATGGTGCTGATTTTCAGAGAAACATAGTGGGATTAGGAATTCAGTCATTTCAGCTTTTCAGAAGATTTCAGCACAAGATCAAGCAGGAATTGAAAGGAGAATCAAAATCCAGGTTTTTTTCTCTAAATTTTATATAAGGAACCTGTATTTTGTTCAAAGATATGGATTGCAGATGGAAAAGAGTGCTAACAAAAGAGAAGGTAAATTTAAAGGCCTCACCATCTTCCCTCATTAATGGTTCTCAGCAAAACATGCTGAGCTTTGTGACTTTTTATTTATCATTAAAACACAATTTTTGTAATTTGCTGAATGGTTAAAATTTTTTTCCTGATAATTTGGGGAGGTAGTGGTTTATCATACGGAGTGATAAACAAAAGCTGCAAAAGTCTTTTCAAATGGGTTAGTTTGCAGCCCTATAGAGCTGTGCTTCATGGGTTTATTTGCATCGTCAGGAGAATCTAAACTAATTTAATTCATGGTAGGGAGCATATGTTAATGACTTCTCTGGGTGGATGAAGGTAGTGCACACCTCCCTTCTAACTCAGTGGTCCTGATCTACAAGCAGGCCCATAGATCAAAACCACATGCTATCTCATGGTAAGGCCCCTATGGAATTGAGTTCAGGTTCTCCTTAGATGCTTTTATGCATCCCAAAACCCACTGGAATGTTTGCTGCAGTGTCCAACTGTCTGAAGGTTGGATTCCATACAGGTTGGATGGATCCCTGACCAACCTGAGCTGGTGGGTGGAACTGTCCATGGCAGGGGGATGGAATTGGATAATCTTTAAGGTCCCTTATAACCCAAACCATTCTGTGACTCCATGACGTCCCTGCCCAGCAGAACAAGGTGCTGCTGGTCAGCGGTAGAGGAAGGGAGGGAGCTCTGCTGTGAGCTGAAGCAGCATTTCTGCTTTCCCAGCTTCCTCACTTGCAGGCTTGTTCTGACTTAACAACTCTGTGGCCTTCACAGGCTTGAAAAACTGTATAAAGGAACCAAGAGAAAAGGTATTTCAAGGAATGAAATTAAGAATTGTAAGGATCTTTGAATAACTAGTGTTTTCAAACTGGGTTAAAGCAGACTTAGAGTAATCTGACATGATGTAATCCTAGTGAAGTTGCAGGAAAGCAGAAATTAAGTATTTATTTGGGGTATTACACTGTCTAGTATAAGATATTGTTAAGTACTGTCAGTAACTCATTATATATTTATTTTAAAAAATAAGAACTTAAAAGAAAAAAGAAATTTGAGATTAGAATATGGTTGCTGTACATGCATTATACATGCTTCTCCTTCTGTTCCACTAATGGATCCTGACTGCCAGAACAGCGAAACGAACCACTGAAATTAGCGGAACTAAGACCCAGATCTATTAAGAATTTTCATTTGCCTCCAGTGTAGAATTTCAGACAGATCCCTGGTTTCTCCAAAGCATTTCCAAAGTACCACAGCTACGCTGTAAAATGAATTTTCTGTCAAAGGGAACAAACGTGGTGGTAGAAGCCATTGAAACTTCTGCTTCCTAATGGCCGTGCGGCAAAGACATGAAAAGGATGAAGCATCTCTAGTGGCACATCATTAATGCTGGTGGCAAGCTCAGTGAGGAACTGCTGGGGAAGAAACAGCAGCAGCAGAAAGAGCCTGAGATGAATGAAGCTGGAGTCATCAGCATGAAATTCCACCTTCATTACACCACGTTCTGAAAAGAACTAAATCAAAGCAAAAACAAAGCTGAAACCAAGAGGCACAAGCCACTCGTTTAGGTTTCTAAACTACCTGATCTCACCAGGGTCATACTGAAAGCCACTGCGGGGAAATAGGACCTCTTACTGTCAGTCCTGGTGATCTCCCACTGCTGGAAGAGTCACTGATCCCAAAATTTTCACATTCTGAGGTAAAATCAGAGGTGAAATGTTATTTGAGTTATTTGAGTATTGAAGAGTTGGAAATTTAGTTATGGGTCATCAAACAAATAGGGTATAGAATGGAATTTATGGGCTACAGTAGTTACCCACGTAAGGGGAAAAATGCTAGTGAAAATCATGTTAAGTACACTGTAGAAGTGTCAACAATCTGGTCTTCAGTACAGAGCATTTATCAGGAAGCCCTCCAGTATTAAGTTATGCTTAGTTTTTAATGCTGCCCAAGCATGCTCTGCTTTTGCCAAAAAAGTCTGAGCCTTTGCTGGGACTTTCCATATTACTGTGACTTTAAGTTATATCCTTCAATTTTTGCCTTTTTTTTTCTGTTTTGGTAATGGGAATCTTTAGTGCCTGGAAAATTTGAGACACTAGAAGAACCTAAAAAAATGTATATGCAGGAGAGGGTTTGGGTTTCTTCCGAATCCTGGTCAGACTCTGGAAAACAGAACCAAACCTCAGAACCAAAAATCCCTTCATGAGTTTTCAACATTTCTGCTAATGCCGAGTTCCAGGGTCTGGTTTACATTGGGAAACCTTGACTCCTGGCTCCAAAGGGTCCAATTAGTCAAAATGGTTGGCAGATGGAAAAAATAATTAAGCTCCATCCAGTGTTTTGTACAATAAAAATAGACGCAAGACACAATGGCTTTTCCTTGAACTTTGAAGGCCAGCGTCACATAAAGATAAAGAGGGAGTCAGCTTTTAGGAGCTGGGTTATCTACCAGCACACGTACAGTGTGAAGCTGGGCTGCAAGGGCCAGAGGCAGCAGAACATGCAGGCTGAGCACGTGATTATTAGCTTAATGATTTTTTTTAGCCCAGATCGAAGATGCAAATTCTGGCAATGAGAAATAACTTGACATGGATATGATGAGATTACCAAAACCTCATGATAGTAGTAATAACAATAATCATCTGTTATTTGAAGAGCTGCTGAAATGCATGGAAGTTTTAAAATATTGTTCTTAGAAATTCTTCTCCTAAATGCCTTGTTTTTCCTGAAAATGACAGAAAAGTAGATAGATAGCACTTTTCTCAAACAAATTTTCATTTTATGCTTAAATGCAGCCTTAAATGCTGAACTTTAAGAACTTGAGTTTGAAAATACAATTATGGGCCAGAAACATAACTGTGCCATAATTTGACATCAAAATTATTTTTATTTCAACTATCCTATAAGATAAGTGGTACAAAGAATTAGATCCCACATTATGCACCTAATCATTCAGGAATAATGAATATATTCATAAAAAAAAGAGAGGCATATAGGTTAAATTTGCAATTTGGGAAGTGTGACTTACTACACAAATGATTTATTACCAAAAAAGCTGTAGTGACATTTTTATAGCAGAAACGATGTTTTGGATAATAAATTGTATATTACAGACAATAAAAAGTGGACAGATTCCCCACCACTGTCAATGATAGCACCTGGCAGTACAGGGCACATGGGCTTTGGAGATTTATCTCTAAGCATAGAATGAAATTTCCAGATGGTGGGAATTACTAGGGCAGAACAGAGTTCTGGGTTGTCGTATTAATAAAGTTTTCCAGAAGTTCCATGTATCCACACTTGTACATCTACACTTTTACATCCGCTCTTGGCGCTCACTCAGGCCTGGATGCAACTGGGTGCTCAACATCTAAAAGGGATGGCGAAATAAATTACACAGATCTCCGTGCAAGTCTGATCAAGCTCTGAAAGGTGAGGTAAGTCTGCTTCCTATTGCTCGCGTCCTTCCTTCTATTCCCTAAACTTCTACCAGGTACGATTGCCATCTCTTTCCGTCTCCTGCATCCCTGCTCCGAGGCTGCCCTGCCCCACTGGGGCTGCACCCACCATTGCCAGTACATGGTTTCCCATGGCAGTAAGGTTTTTTTAATGTGTTTGAGCACCATTGGGGAGCCAGGGTGAGGACAGGAGTGCGCAGGGAGGCTCCTGATGGGATATCATGGAGTGTTTTGGCAGTGCTGGTGTGGTTGAATCACATGGCTTGTGCCGCAATGCCAGAGCTTTAAGGAAGTGATGTCTGCCTGTTTGTGATCGGTCTGACGGTCTGGGCTCCTCTGAGGGTGCAGCAGGTGGCCCCCACCTTTATCTTCATGGAGTGTCTCGTGTTTATTTGTGGTGGTAGTCCAGAAAAGCCACTGAATCTATTCCAAATCATATGGTGTTTAGAGGGATAAAGATGTTCAGCTGAGCCTGGGAATCATTATAGGTGGCTGCCTTGGAGCCAAGCCGTTTGGATGGGGCTCCGTTTCACAGCTGGCAGAAGGAGAATCTTTTTCTCCTTCAACTGCTGAGACTGTCAGCAGCAAACTTGCAGAGCCGCCTCCCAGTTCTTGGGGATTCATGGGATGGTGGAGTGGGTGGATGTCCTGTTTGGTGAACTCTAAAGCCATTTTGTTGGTGCATGTGTGTGAGGGGGTGTCTTTAAATCTGGAACTTGTTCTTTATTGTTTCGTGCTTTGAGTCTGAGTGTTGGATCTGTCTCCTTGGGATAATAGTGGTGGATCCTGGTATTTAAAGTAGGATGAAGCAAAGGTGAAGGGTCTCAAGAGGCAGAATTTTTCCTTTGAGTCGTAATACTGGTTCGCTCCACCTGAACCTCCAAGTGAGCCTTCAGTGCCCTGATTTCTCTAATCTCTCAAGGGCCAAGCTTCCTGGGTTCAGCCTGTCCCAAAGCACATGCTTCTGACTTGACACAGCTCTCCTTAGAGGCCAGGAAAAATCAATGTATACTGTTGTGTTAAACCCAGTGAGGATTAGCAGAAGGGATGTGCTAATGAATTCCACGTGAATTTGCTGCAGCAGACCAGTTCTACAAAGCACAGAAATAATTTGGTGGAAAACTTGCCTGATTTGCTTTCCAGCTTGGACTGATGGCTGAGCCTCCTCTTACCCAGACCCAGGGCTATTTCCTGGGATGCCATTGGCATCACCAGGGTGGTGCGAGGTGTGGTACCCTGCCCGGCGTGGGCAGAGCTGGTGCTGCACAGATCAGAGCAGGCAGCACATCTTGATGTCTGCTGCGACTCATAAGGTGAAGGCTTTGATGTAGGTCCAGGACCTGGCCCTATGAGGCAATATGTGCTGCAAAACCTGCTTTTCAGGGAGCACATCCGTAGCCATGGGATCTTCAGAAGCAAAATCTTGTCCATCAGGAAGCCTGTAACAGTGATCAATCCTTAGGACTTCCTGAAGAGGAGTTCCTTGTCCTAGATTTGACTTTAGTATCCTCCACCTCTGGGGAATCCCAGGCCTGTCTCATGCTCTTACATGAATTACCAAAGCAAAGGCTTTAGGTTTTGCTTCCAGCTCAAAAGCTCTTCAGTTCCAGCATCAGGGCTCCTATTGGAAATGCTAAAACACCTTTTTGGATGATGTTCTGTAATTGAGTTTAGTTGTAATACCTCAGATATACACTGCAGTGAAAACCTCTATGTTTTCACTAGTGGAGCAGCTACACCAGCTGGCTAAGAGAAACCAGTGTGATAATTTTTCTACTTTTTCACCCACTTCCCTATACCTCAGTATCCTCACTTTTACATCTTTTCACTAGGCTGGCTCTAGCTGTTCTCTTTGGCACTGCTCCTGTGCCCACGTGCCTGCATGCGCACACAGGCTCTGGCAGATGCTCGTAACCTGACTTCACAGTTCATCCCTCTCCCCTGTTAATTGTAAAAAAAAAAAGGGAAGGAAGAATGAAAACAAAAGTGTTACACAGAGGAATGAGGCAAAAATAGAAATCCAAGGATATGGTGGTTGCAAGGGATGCCCAGAAATTTCCTTCTGGAGTCTCTTTTAATCATCTCTCCTACTTCGCTTCGCTGCTCTTCTTTCAGCTGCTCAGGCCAGGTTTCTTGGTAGACTTCTACTGCCAAATGCTATTATAACCAAACTGCTCTGATCTTTAGCCAAATCTTAGGAAAGAAGTGGGTGTGCTGCAGCACTGGTGAGGCAGTGAGGGAACTCTTTACCAAGGCATGGCAAACATGACTGTGCAGATGAGAGCTGCGGCAGCAGGGCTGCAGTGCTGCTCAGGGCTCTGGTTTCAGCTGCTGCAGGCAGGGAAGAGCAGCCCTGAATGTCTAGAATATGCAACCCTTTCAGCTTCAGCCACCCAGATGTTAGCACATGACACAGATAACGTGAGCCATTTTAAGGTGCTGGGTACCTGAGACAACCTTCTGGGTTTTGCTGACGTGTCCGCGGGCTGTGCTGACGGAGTGCAGATCCCTGGCAGGAATAACCCGGGCTGCACTGAAACTTGTGCCCACGCCGTCCTGCAGAGGAGTCAGCAGGGAGGCAGAAGGGCTCCAGCTGGGCTGTCCAGGCTGCATCTCCCCTCCTCGGGACTCAGGGTGGGCTCCACGGCTGCGCCTGTCCGGTTCTGGGCAAGGACAAAAGTGTGGCTGGCGAGTGAGGAGAGGCAGAGCTGGGAACACAGAGCCTTTACAAGTTCATCCTCTAAAGAAAGGCTGAAAACACCATTTAAACATACTACTTTCTCTGCAAGACCTTGCTCCATTTTAATTCTTAAAAGGAATGTCTGAGCGAAAGACCAAAAATACCTCCAACATGCTATTCACAAATGCAGTGAGCTTGTTGGTTCCCAGAGCTTACACCAACTCTGTACCATACATCTGCAATAAAAGTGTCTCTATTTGCTTAGCAGATGCACTGGAGTCATGCAGAGTTCAAATTTACCATACCCATCAAGATGCAAATCCCAAATTTCGTTCAGCATTGTCCCGTTGGTAAGGATGTTACACGCAGGTCAGGATTCTATCTCCCCCCAAGCCCTTTAAATGTGTTTATTCATTTTGTTTATTTTCATTTCCCAGTTTCCACATGTCGCTCAGTCAGATTTTCTGTTAGCAAGACTGAGAGACGAATAACATATGTTACCCCACAACTGACCTTGAAGGGGAACTGAAGAAACCATCTTCCCTAGGGCTGAGATGTAATTCAGACACAAGCTCACTCCGTAGAGGTCCTTTGCTGAAAAGACACTGCCAACTGCACCGTAAGCCCTGGAAACATTCCTGCCTGCATCGATAGCAGAGCGTGAAGTACGTACCAGGGGGATGTTGAGGATTTAGCCTTCTGTGCCATCCCTCCCTCGGCTCTCATAAACAAAGCAAACAAATTCTTTGTGTCTTAGAAGAATCAGATAATTCAGCCAACTTGAGTCGTTTCCTTGCAGGCCTGGCTTTTCACCTGGGGGACCAGGTTTGCTGATCCTGCCCAGGTTAAAATGACTGAAAATCAATGTGGTTTGACAGCTGTGGGAAAAAAAATAAATAAATGGATGTACAAACTGTTGAGCAACAAAGACTCTTCAAGTAGATACGAAGTGAGGCACAAAAAGGAGCTGTTGTCTCTGATCTCCCTAACAGGCTCTTGATCCATGGCAGGCTGGCCAGTCACAGCCCTGTCTGATAGGGCTGGTCTGACTCTTCCGTGGTGATTCCACTTCCTCACACACTCTGCTCAGGAAGAAGTCCCAGGAGGGCCATTCCCCTCTCCCCTGTCCTTGGCTGGCTAAGCTGGGCACGTCCAACAGGAGATGGGTACGTTTGTGTTGCCTGAGCCTGATGTTGCAGCCTGGCTTGGTGGTGCTCACTGCTGAATTTTGACACCTCCATGCTGGAGGCTCCTTCTCTGCCTGTCTCCCCTGCATAGACATCAGCTTTCCTGGTCCTTACTCCCAACATTGACCTCAGGAGTTCATATAACTTCCCCCCTTTCCCCCCCAAGTATCACTTTTTTCCCTAGGGAACGTGATCGCTCTGTTTCCTACAGCAATTCAAAATTGAATTACGTCTTCGAAGCATTTGGACAATGTTCTCAGGCACATGGTGTGTTCCTTGGGGCTGTCCTGTGCAGGGCCAGGAGTTGGACTCAATGACCTTTGTGGGTCCATTCCAACTCAAGATATTCTGTGATTCTACAATTTTCCCCAAGGGTTGAGCAGTTTGGGAGGGGTCAGTTTGAGCAGGTATCAGAGGCTGAGCAATTTGGGAAGGGGCAGTTTGAGCAGGTATCAGAGGCTGCCTCATTAGCTTGGTGTCACCCTCCAGTGAAATCTCAGATCAACACGGAATTGCAGCACAGAGAGGAGATAAATGTTATGTTCAGCATGACTTGCCAGTTCTGACGCACAGGAACACTAAACACGTACCCTGACAAAATCCTAAAGTCATGCCAATTTGAATCCAAAAACCTGTCTCCTCACTTAGCACTTAGTAACAACTTCATATCGTTTTCCCCATGTAATTAAAATGTCTTTCCTGAGCCAAAAATGAAATTTTCTTTACAGTAGGCAATTCTTATGTAAAACTACATTTCTCTTCAGTTTCTGTCAGTTTAATGTAATTTTTTAGTTGTGTTTGGAGACATCCATTTTGGGAGTTATGACATTTCCTATCCTGGTAGTGTGGCTGTGGGCAAGGAGGAAAGTAAACTGTATTTTCAGCTGGACCCTGTATCAGTCGAAGTGCTAGATTCAGAAAATATTTCCACAGGTTTATGGATACCACTGATGGCTGGCAATGGATATAGGTAAAACAGTGAAGCATTTAGAAATGTTTGTTAATGCTCATGGCTGCCCAGTAATGCCTCCTTTTAGCTCCTTATATATGTTTGAAGGAGAGGTGAACGGGGTCATGTACATATTTTCATATTTTCATACTGTGGGTTTGATTTTGACTGCTTTTACTTTTTCCAGCATACTCGTGACTCTTGCTCTCCAGCAGTGCTCAGCAGCTCTTGGGAGACCTGGCCATCACTTTCTGCCAGTTTGGGGTTTAGATATCCTTCCCTTATTCCTTTCCCCCCTTACCTCCTCCCCAAAGTGCTGCATTTCAATTTAGTGTGACTTTTGGAAACGTGGGTTCCTGTGATTTCTCAGATGTGCCAATGGGCTCACTGGCATTACAGGTCAGGATTTCTGTCACCACCCTAAAAATGGCCTTATTGGCAAAGGAACAAAGCTCAGAAAATAACATTTTAAACCTGTCAAGTCTGATTTACAGAAAGCTTCCATGATCTAGAAAAGAAACAAGCAATGATTGCATTCTACTCCACCCTAATTTTAATTATAAAAAATGCTAGTATAGTTTTCCAGTTGACATCCCTGTAAAGGAAATAAGTAGAGTTGGAGTAAATCTTCCAAATAAACATATTTCTCAGACATAAACATGATAAATCTTTTCTTTTGAGAAAGATATAAAGAATGGTTAACTTAAAATATGCATATAATAACATATTACCCACAGCTTCTCATGTTTAAAAAGATTCCATACGCTGGGAAAATCCATAAAATAAAACCGAAGAAATGCTGCATCCTCTTTCTATTAATTTGAAACAGTCTCTTAATGGGAAAAAGGAAAAGAGAGAAAAAATAAAGAAATCTGGTAGAACAGAATTATTTTATTTTTTCTTAGAAAATCCCAAACAAATCAGTAACTCCAGCATTCCAATCTCTTCATCCTGTTTTTAGTGGTGTATTAATATGTAAACTCAATACTTCTGTTGAAAAATAGCTTTGGGTAAGGAAAAAATGGTAGCAAATTCCAGGGTGGCCTTACTAGCATTTTTGATTGAAAAAACTTGGAAAAATGTTGTTGTTTTAGGATGATGAGAAGTGCTGCCATCTCTTGTGGTTTACCCAGGATTGTCCCAAGTTTGACTGTTGTCTCTGGTTCGGTTTAAAACCTAAAAAGGGGCCAGTAACCGTGGCTCCCTCTCTTCCTTGTTCTTGCCCCATATTTAATAAATAATTGATTTTAAAATAGTCTCACTGAAGGAGCTTTCTGTTAAAGTGCCATGGATGAAACAGTCTACTTTTCCTGATTTTTTTTCTTTTTAAAGAGGAACTGATATCTCCAGAAAGGATGGTGGGAGCTGGTGAATAGACTGGGGCTCAGAGCACTCGGGCTCTGGGCTGATTATGTTTTTGACTTGGTTCATGAATTGGAGGAAATAATTTGTATTTCACTTGACTTCATTTTGATTCCCCCTATTTTGTCAGATATTTTCACATGGAGAACACTTGATATCCACATGGTGGTCACTCCCTGGCAGGGATGCCCAAAAGTCTTCCTCCAAGCATCAGAGCAGAATCCAAGGCTTCCAAAACCTTTCAAGACACCAACATGGAGATGGTGACTAATCTGTTTTATATCGCAGCTCAATGGTCAGAGCCCTTCCTTGCAGAACTGTTTTCAACCATCTGCCTTCAGTTTGGGCTGTTTCCAGTTCTCATAAATCACTGTCCTGTGACCTTTTGATCCTGATTGATTGTAGATGCCCCATCCCTGGAAGTGTTCAAAACAAGGTTGGATGGGGTCCTGAGTGACCTGGTCCAGCAGGAGGTGTCCTTGCCATGGCAGGAGGTGGAACTGGGTGAGCTTTAAGGTCCCTTCCAACCCAAACATCTATGATCCTATCCTCTCTGGCCTTGTGGCTTTGCAAGGGGTTGAGGCTCCCACCCAGCTTCAAATCCAGAATTCCTCATACCCCAGAGAGGCCACGAGCCTGAGCAGAGCTGGGGACACAGCGGGCAGGGAATGTGGAGGTGCACACACCCACACCCTGTGCTGAGCCCCTGCAGTCAGACAGGGGCTTTAACCAGTCCGGTGCCAGCCAGGCAGTGTTTTCCCAATGCAGGCACTCCAATCCCCTCTCTGTGCCCACTGGCAGGGCTCACCTGGGCTGTGCTGGAGGGGTTAAAGGGGCTGAGCCAGGCTCCAGCTGCGTGCACGGACACTCGGGACTGGGCTGGGCCAGCTGTGAGTTCAGCTATTCCCCCCAGTCAGCTTGGAAAGGGCTGTGTCTCCTGCTCTGGGATTAGCACTGGGGGGAGGTAGGTTTTTATCGTAGGAAAGGAGGTGGAAAAAACTGTGTTTGACTGATTCCTTGCTGAGCAATGTCTGGGGAGGGTCTGGGCTGTGCAAAGCTGTCCTGAGAGGAGCTCTCTTGGCAGAGGGGTTAAGAGAAGCCTGACCCGCTGACTTCTTCACTTAACATCCAGGCTGGGGAGATGCTTGTTTAGCCCAAAAGCTTGGGTGAGGCAGTCAGCTGGAGTTCAAGATCCAGGGACTTAATGTCCCATGACTGAGTGTAGCTTGTTTGACCTGTAGTGCAGATCTTGAGAATAGGGAGCAGGAGTGTTTTTATGGTATGTGCTGAGCCTGCTCTCCCTGACTCAAACACCTCCTGGAAAATGAATAATTGAACATACATGTGACTGTGTATAGCCCCTTCTTCAAACAGAACCTGAAATGGGGCAGAATATCTTCCAATTTCATAGACTTTTTGTCCTTCTAACTGCACAGGACTGGCCATAAAATCTATAGGGACATGGCTCCATAGCAGGGAGCAGGCTTTTCAGCCCATGCTTTTCAGTTTGAGCAGTGGCCTTCAACTCTGAATTCTTTAAGCTAAGCAGTGTGGTGAATTTCTGCCTTCAAGCTGAGCTGGAGTAGAAGGGGAAAAAAACTAATTCTGATTATTTTTTTAAAAAAATATTATTTGCCAAGCCACATTGCTCCCCGCCAAAATCAAGAGATGTTACTACTGGCACAGTGGGTTTAAACTCACTACTGGGTTTTGCATGTTTTCATAAAGGAAGAAACTGATTGAATGAGATTGTCTATTAGTTGCAGTAGATCAGCAGTTTCTTCTTTGTAGTGATGCAGCTGATTGTTTGCCGAATAATGCAGTGAGAACAGACTCAGCGTGCAAACCCTGTAAACTGTCTGAAGAAATAGGAATGTCCTTTTTTTTTTTCCCAATTGCTTCCAAGCCAGTAGCTGCTTCTAATATTCCTGCATCCAGTGCGAGCCCAGTGCTGTTCAAAACACACATCCACTATTTGTCAAGAGCTGTAATTGTTAGGAGAAAAGGATGTTGAGGAAAGCAGAGTGAAAACAATATAGGAGGGCTGGTTTTGGAATTCCCTGGACTGCATTTTGGGGCAGCTTGGTTCAATTCCTGGCTCTGCAACATCCTTCTCCTGTGACCTTGGAAAAGTCTCTCCATCTGCTGTCTCACTTCCACACAGGTGTAAAAAGAAGTAAAAAGAGGCACCATTTTATATGTAGTATATTCCCAATAAATGTTTATTAAATACATGCCTGTATTAGGTGGTAAAGCAAGAACCAATTCTGCAAAGACTTGTGTGGTGCCCAGGACACAGGGTCCTGATTTCACAGTGCAGCACTGGCAGTGCAAACCCCAGATTAATTCTGTCCTTCTAATTCTTGACAATGTTCGTTATCTGAATGCTAAGTTTGAGTAGATGCTTATTTTTAGCCTGTACATTAGTGGGCGAGGGAATGAAAGGGGAGGATCTCCCACACCAATCTTTTTTTTCAATATAAATACATGTCGCATAATATTACGGACAAATAGAAGGTTCTTACCACTCATAAGGTGTTATGGTAATCCTTCACGGAGTCCATTTAATGAATAAACCAGGGATGCTTCATAAGTCGTTTATTAAGGGTTAATGATGTATCTTCTCTCTTTGGCATCATTCCCAGCCTAAATCAAGCCTGCTTCATCTCATATGGATATGAAAGACAAACTGTACAGATTGAAAACATCTGTATACTGAGTGAATGAACCACATGGCAGCAGTGTCATGCAGAGATTTACTTAAAACTGTCCCCTTTTGTTTGACTTTAGAGGAACAGCACAAATAAATACAGTAGGTTCTGTTTAAACAAAGAGGACTCTGATCAATAGAGGTTTGTATAGCTTACGACCTTCAACTATAAACAAAAAATTGGGGTAAACCCCACAAGTCTCAGGTCAATTGCCATCTTATTTACTTTATTATGCCACTAATGTTCTAATCTCTCTTGCATATAAAATGCTTTATACAAGCCATCTTGCTTTGCTTCTCCATTTTCACCAGAGATAAAAGGGAAGGTTGTGTTTGATTTGGAGCAACCTGTGAGTGTGGGTATGAGTGTGCTGTGAATTTAGAGTATTGTGAATTTACAGCAGAGAACGCAGAAAAACCAGTTCAGGCAAATTTCACATTCCAGTAAATTTTGGTTCAGGTTTCTGATAGTCTTTGGTGCTTTCTGAGAGGGTTCAGGCATCCACAAAGAAAAGCAAAACAGTTTGCGGCTCACCAGACCTGGGCACAAGAAACGAGAGAGGCAGTGCCATATAGAAAGCAGTAGATCTGTTCTGGCTGTGAGCAGGGGTTATCCCTTGGAAACACTTGAAAACATTTGCAAATATCTGATAGGGACTGACCCTAGCTGAGAGTCTTTATTATTATTATTTTTGTTACTGTCTCCCAGCAAGATTAAGTAATTCCAAATGCTGAGGGGATGACACTCCTGCATGAGTTCTGCCCTCATATCTCCAAATAGCTAACTTGAATTGTAATTACTTTTTTTCTGGCACATTTTCTCATTTTCTAGTGGGGAGAGACTATTATCTTAATCTGTTTCTGTCCATTTTTATCTTCCCTGGATAACTTTTAATCCTTTTGGTCAATTTTAACAGAAGACAAAAAAGGGGGGAAATGTGTCTGTGCCGGTTTGTGAATATAGACAGCAAGGTAGAGGAGAAATATTCCAGTCATGCCTTTCCCAATGGTTGAATCTACAGCAGGAGCCTTCATGAGGCATCAGAGGAGCCAGTCAAGGCACACAAAGCCAGGAGAACCCAGATTTATTATCTTTGCAGCTCAGTTATTCAGATGTTTTTCTTTGCCGAGGACATTCCTGTTCCCATTGACTCCAATGTTTTCAGCTTCAGTGTTATCTTCCCTAATCTAGGAAATACTTCACTGCTGCTTCAAGTGCATTATCCTGTGGAATTCAAATACTTTGGGGGGTAATGATGGGGTAAGTCCCACTGAGCACGTGTCTTTCCTCTGAGCTTTGAGAAATCTGGAGAGATATTGCTGGATGTTGTCTGGTTTTGAATTTATGTTGGTTTTGGTTTTGTTTTTGGTTAGAATGCAAAGAGCAGCCAGGCACTGCTTGCCTACCTACATTCTCATTCCACTAGCCAGGTGACTTTTGGTCCATGGAGCTGCACACCTCGCTGTCAGAAAATCTTACAGACGTCTCAGTTTTGCAACGGAACAGTTGCGCGCTTGTCGTGCTTCCAGCATTTCTTCACAGGCCACATTTAGGCCCAGAAACTGAGCTGCAATCCCAGCCTCAGCAGTAATGTCTGCCCCATCATTAAATAATTGAGTTAGTCCTGCAATCTGGAGCCCAGCAGCGGAGACACTACCTCATAGCTGGTGGGTCGCTGGCAGCAGGTTTGACACAGCCCTTCGGGGATGGCTCCTGGAGGCTCTTTGCTGGCAGGTCCCGGCTTGGTTTGTTGGGTCAGTGGGGAGACAGACGGGGCTGGCCACGCCAGGCCCCTGCCAAGCCACACTGGCCAAGATTGGCTGTGTTTGGGCGGTACCTTCCAGCACAGTGTTAGAAACCCTGGAGAAGGGGCTGTGGTCCTTCGCTGACGAAAGGAAGGAAATTTAGGTATCAGAGTCCTCAGGAGATGCTGTTTTGCTGCCCTCTAGGCAAAGATTAAAGCTGAAAATGTGGAAAGTGCAGAAAATGCTGTCATGAGCACAGCAAAGCAAAGCAAAGGATTGGAAAGGTTGAAAGGATTTTTGTGGGACTTCATTAAGGTATGAGTATAAAATCTGTAAAAAGATCTCTGGGCTCAGATAAGGAAGATCCAGTGGTGTACAACAAAGAATTATCAGTAAAGGCATCGTAATTACAAAGTTCTTTTATATTAAAATGATGTCATGTAATAGGTTGAAGAACAAGAAATAAATAAGCTGTGCAGATCTCCTTCATCTAAATAATTGTTTTCTTATGCGTTAGGCTGAAAACTTCTCATATAACTCCAGTCCTTTAATGGTAAAAATGTATTCAATAAAGACTATGAAACTATTTTAACATTTCAGTAGTATGCCTCATCTAGAGACTCCCAGAGTGCATCACTGAAATGCAAATTTGAGGGAACCATGGAAATAGAGAACAGGATACAGAACGAGAGCTTAATGGGGAGTGTGTTACCACAGGGCTCTATGGCGAATGTATAACCTCGTTTTAAAGTGTAAGAACTATTGTATGGAGATTTAGATATTTTTAAACTAAAATATATAATTGTATGACTTCAAGTGTTGAGTATTCTCTTACAGAACTGTTCCTTGAGGATAAATCTTCATCTCTCTCATGTGAAGAACTATGCCGAGATCTGCCTGTGGAAAATTACTTTCTAGGAGCAAGAATCACAAAGGATCTTTGCTTTCAGACTTTTCTCTAAGAGGTCCACAGCATAATGAGCAAAATGGAATGAAGGGTATTAACCTTTGGGAAGATGAAAGGTAATCAGGACTGAACCAGTGCTCCCTGTGGTTAGACCACAAGCTCTTATAAAAGCTTTATGATTGTTCTGTTTGTGTATCTCAACAGTTCCTAGGGAGACATTTCCATATGTCATATGTTATTGGGTAATATATATATGTAAAATAGTTGATCCTGAAGTGTTAAAGTCTCATCTCTTAAACCAAAACAGATACAGTGACCTTAGGAACAATTGGCTCTTGACTGCTACCCACACGATGCAGAAAATATTAAGGAGGTGGAAAATGAGCTCGAGTTTCTAGTTTCTATTATTTGTGAATCAACACATTATTGTACTGTGAATGTTTGCTTCTCTTTCGTCTTTGTAGGCGAAAGATCAAATGATTTTCTCAGTTTATCAGGATAGAAGGCACGCTTTGGAGGTAATTTGGAGAATGCCACCAGGCATTAACCTATTCAACAGGGCTGCAGTGGTTTTTGTGCGAGTGTGGGGCACTGAGGCAGCTTTGCTGTGAGCTGCAGGAGAGCTGTGAGCTGTGTGACCTTCCCCTGTTTGCTCGGGGGGTCATGTCTCCCTGCTGCTGTTGGATCTTTTTATCTGCTTATGCCACTGCTGACCATGACCCCCTTCTTTCTCATCTGGGCTTGACGCTGACCTGCTTCACTCTGAGCTGCGTTAGGTCTCGTTTGACTCTGTATTTCCTTGGCTGCCGGGGCTGGGATTCCCTTTCATTCAGCAGGGCTTACCTCAGGCCACAGCCGGTGAGCAGCTGTCCTTTCTCTCCTTCTGTTATCTACACAAGAGCCAGCTACGTCACTTGTAGTATTTGTGAATTTTTCAGAGCTTTCAGTTTGTGCCGAATCTTGGAATGTACTTATCATTCCCCGCATTTTTCTGAAAAGAGCACATTAAAAGGTGCTCTTTGTAGATATCTGCTATATCATGAATGGGTTCATGTGTACTTACATTTAATTTGTTCTGTGGCTTAGTCGCACTGTTTCAGTGGGCAGTATGGATGTGTGACTGTGGTCTGGTGAGCCAGAAGTGCACTGTGAGAGCAGGAACAGGTTGGGAATATGGCAGCTTTTCACTGAAGAGAAGGTGGATGTTTAATGAATGTGCATTAGTTAAAGGATTTGCATAGCAAGAATGAGATTACCCTGCACTTTTGGAGTGTCTGGGATGATGTAGGTGGCTCCTTGGGGGAGAATATGGGGTACACCTCTGAGATGCTGGAATGAAATTATATTTATCCAGAGGTTAATCTCTACCTAAGTTTTCCTAAGAACTGGGGTTTGGAGTTAATTCTCAACAGAAATGTTGGATTAAGCAGAGAAAGAAAAGCATTCAGGGAGAGCTGCTGGAAATGCAGAAGAGTAAATAATGACCCACAATTCTTCTCACAATTCCACAGTCTGCAGTCAAAAAATGTCTCCTCAAGCAAAAAAAGCCTGTGTTTTAATAGATGTGCTAAACAGAGCCAACAAGCAGCTTTATGAGCCCAATCTCACTGCCACAGCCACAGTTTGTAATCAGGAGCATCTCTGTGCAGATACATAGGCGGCTTCCTTGGGGCACAAGCGTTGGGATTGCACCCTCAGAGACTGAATTGTCTCCATGTGCAGAGGCTGACAGTCCCCAAACACACAGGGACATCTCTATCACTTCTTGAGCTACCTTTAGACTTTAGACTTTTTCTCAAGCCCTTGCTGTGCTGTAGTCTACATCAGCATTTGGGATATTTCCATCAGCACCAGATTTAAGGTGTGCAAGAACTTCCTTCCTTATGCTTACATCAGACTCTCATGGGCTGGCTTCATTGTTAATAATCCCAGAGTGACAAGACTTTGAATGCTGGGAAGGATGGGTTTAGGGAAAGAAAAAAAAAAAACTTAAAAAACCAAATTTAGAAAATTTGGTATCTCCCAGGAATGGTGGAGGCCTTGCTGCTGGCAGGTAAAGGCAATGGCACACAGTGTTTGCTTTTTTGGCTCCTCTAGCTGGTTTAAAATTTCAGCAAGGGGTAATTGCAATGATGAGACAGTTCAGTCCAAATTGCTTTTACTCTGGCAAAGAACTGTTTATCTCTTTGGAAGAGGAGGACTCATCAGTGCTGGAAAGATTTCGTATACCTGGTCTCAGGATCTCTTTCCCCTCAGCTGCTGGAACATGAAACCTTCCAGCTGCTTCTCACCACACTTTGCTCAGAGAAGAGAAAATATTACGAATGAATGTTTCTAAATCCCTCATTCAGTGTACTGAGGGCCAGAGCCTGAAGTAAGACTCCTGATAAAAATGGGAATCCAAATCTGGCCCTCTGAGAGCTATCATCCATTACACTCGAGCAAAGGAGCGGCCTGATGTTAAGATCTGACTGCTCATTGCAAAGCTTATTTTGTTACATCAGCAGGCCACAAGGTTCAATAAACTATGTGGCCTTTATCCGTTCCATATGTACTGGCTGCCTCCTGTAGTTTCTATGCATTTTCCCTGTATATGAGCTTTAAGGGAATCTGATGCCTTTAGACAGTTTGAAATGCAGATAATTCTCCAGTTTGTAAAACCCCATTTCAATTTGATTCTGCATCAAAAAATAATGCCAGTAATTGCCATTTTTGTTTTTGAGATACAGGCTTCCAGAGGGTCTTGTGACTCAGAGGATTTTATAGGCATTGAAATTTGATGGATTAATTGTTAATAAAAGTTAGATTGGGTAAGTGAATACAAACATCATACTGAGTTTAGTGTTTACATTGGCTTCCAAACATTTTTAAAGGGCAGTTTTGGACTGAGATGCCTGACAGAATTTTTGAGTTTTGTACCTAGAAAGTTATTTAGCTGGGAAAAAATCCCTGCTGACAACACCAGCATTTTCTTATGGGTTTTTTTTTTTTTTGGTTGCTCTTTTTTTCCCATCATGTTATCACTATCTCCTATCAGGATCTCACTGTACAATAGTGACCTCTGATGTAAAGGAATCAGGAGTGCCTCTTGCCAGCCCTACCATACAGCCTCACTGAGCAATTATCAGCCTGTTCAGCAACAGCCTAGGAGGGAAGGGATGTGTGTGCATGTGTGCACACCCACACGTACACACACAGACCACTGGAAAGCTGGTGATAAAATGAAATTGAGGACCACAACACTGAAAGACCTGGAGCTGTTAATTTTTATAGCCGATACAGATACTAATATTTTATGAGGTTTGGAACTATCAGTATAAAAAAGTAATATCTAGCCTTACCCTTTTTGTTTTAATGCAAAGATAAAACTATCACTTGAATAGAGCAGCATTATGGTTAATAGACCTCCTCTTTATGGACAGACCTATCTTCCTGTTTCCTTTTGTCAATATTTATAAAAGCAGGAGGATATTTGTGCCTAATCCTATCCAAAATCCATGGGTTGGTTTCCTTAAAGAAGCATCTCCTCTGCTCACTTATATCTCAAGGCATATTTCAGCTAAATAGCAGAGTGGGACTGATCCCAGCCAGCTTTTATGTGCTGTAGTTTGTGAAATGGCTCCCTTTGCATCAATGCAAACAGGACACCAGGAAATTGGATAAGAGACTCTCCCCTGCAGAAATTACATGACTGCAAATGTCTGAGCTGCTCACAAGTGCTGTGTCCTTGCTCTGGGACACACCAGGGTGTCTCCTTTGAGAGCTCTCCATCACATTTCGGAGGGTCACAGCTACCCCAGAGGCATCGCCGGTGGGCCTGGTGGGCACCTTTGCAGAGGCTACAAAACAGTCCCTGAGATCAGGAGAATGAGCTGCAACAGGATGGGAGAGAAACTGGGGAGAGCCCTGGTCCCAGGTCATGTGAGAATCTATGCCCATGACCCTTTAGAATAAATAATATATATTACACCTTAGGAGTAATAATGCAAATATTTTTTTCCGTCTTACTCAACAGATGAGCTAAAGACATAATACATTGAGGAAATGTGATATTAGACTGGATTCAGGTTTAAGAAATGTGTTGATATACTCAGAGTCTCTCCTTGGTGTACACATTATGTGTAGAACAAGAGCAATTTCAGAGGCAGGATGCAGAAGTTGTACACAGGTGATCCAACCTCTGCTGTCACACAACCTCAGACTTCCTCTGTGACTTTACTTGCCCCTTGTGACTGTTTGACAGCCTTTATAAATATGAAAAAACTTTTTTGGTGCTCCACAGGAAAGCTATACTTCAAGGCACAACAATTTGAAAAGTTTTCAAGTATTCATGTGGTGGAGGTCATGCAAATGTATGGTTCAGATTCCTGGAAAATGCTACTAGTTCTGAGTTGGTTGCAGTATATTAGTCATTGCCTAAAACTTGCCATAAGCAGGAAGACACAACACAATCTAAGTTCTAAACTGTCCTCATGAGAGCTTATTCTTTATATTTTCTTATGGGATTTTAAAATAAAGCACTGAGGAAAAAAAGATAGTGAAACTATCAATTCCTTTTAAAACTTTCAATGGATTAATCCCTGATTTCCAGCTTCTGAAAAAGGAAATCCAGATTTTTCCAGAGTCTTTGCAAGCCCAGCGCAAACATTTTGGAAAAACACATGTGTTTAGGAAGTACTTGGATGATCTGTAAAGTTGAGTGACTTCTTCAATATATTGAAAGATGTGTATGCTTTGTAATCTGAGTCCTGGCTGGGCATCAAGCTTCCCACAAGGCATTCTGTCCTAGCAGCAGCCAAGAGACCTGATCCTAATAACGCTCCAAGAATTCAAGGTGTTCGTTAATATTCAGCTCTAATGAATGCAGCATGTGTTTTGGAATAAACTACATGCTTGAATGAGGACCTCTCATTCAGGAAGGTGAGGTGCATAGTAGAGTGATTAGACTTGGCAAAAAGCAGTTGTTTTGTGGGAATGACACCAGCCAGGTAATTGTCAATGCTCAGCACGCGGCTCCTCCGGCGTCACTCGCAGATGCAAGAGGCTGAGCTGCTTGGATGTCCCAAATCACACTCCACTGGCAGATCCCAAGGGAGTGCCATGGCTGAGAAGTCCCTGCAGGCTGGCACAAATCTGCTTTGCGTTAGAGCACAGTAGTTTCGGGCTTGGTACACATACACAGCCCTTTTCACTCTGATTTGTTAAAATTCTACTCGCTTCCAGCAAACAGAAAATGGCTCAGCTTTTTAGAGACCGTTTGTTAGAGCTTTGGAGGAGAATGGGCTTCAGCTACACCAGGTCAACCCAGGAACCCACACTGGCAATGCAAAATTTTGAATTTCTTACAGCAGGCAGGGGGAGAGGAATAGAACCTGAACATTTGCCCTTGTGAGACCTCCAATTCCACCAACCTCAAAAGAAGTCTTCAGACTTCAAAGCCAGCAGGATCTGTTCCCCAGTAATCACTTATGTCCAGCTGCATATTTCCAGTGGTGAACATGCAAGGGAGGTGCTTCCATCCTGATCTGTGCAGGTTTTGGGCCAAAATGTCTTCAGTTGCTTAATGGGATAGTTGGGTGGAGGCCCTCATTTCCATACTGTTGAAGAGAGGAGATGATCTTCATACAGGGAAGTGAGGTGTTCTAACACCCTTATCTTACCTTACATAACTCCAGATGTTAATCATCAAAAACAAACCAAAAAAAAAAAAAAAAAAGAGATCCAACCCTTTTTAATATTAGGGAATGAAATGATAAGGCTTGGCTTAATTTTTCAATTTTCCTTTGATAAACCTTAACTTTGAGATGCCGCAGGAGGTGGATTCACTAGGCTTCTTGGTAACCTTCAAATGTAATTGCATCAGCTAAGCCTATATATTCATCTTTTCTCCTTATAAAGCACCTTTACATTAGATTTAGAGTGGAAATTCTTAAAGAATTAATTGGAAGGAAGTATTTGGTGCACTATTTTGGAGGAAGAAGGTAATGTTTTCAAGAAATAGCAATCTGGAAGAATAATCAAAATATATTCATAGCATTTAGTAACAGTTTAATGAGTTTTCAGCTTTTCCATTTCCTGTCAACCAACTTCATCAGCCACCAATACTCCTAAAAAGTGATTTGAAGTGATTATTTGCTTTGGTGCTATTAAGAGTAGAACAAATGCTTCTGAAATCAGTGTGGAGGGGATTTTCAAAGTGAAACTATTCTTTTTTAAAGTATGACTGCATATCTCTGTAAAGTTGCTTATGGTTCTACTTTCCACACCCTATAAATAATAATAGTAATGATTGAAAATAACAAAAGCTTCCCCCTCAGACCAATTTACTTCAATTTTCTTTTCACTGTACTGTTCAGTTTATTTAATCTTTACACTATCTCTGACTTGCCTCTGGATTTCAGACACATGTATGCAGATAATTAGCATGGATGCAAATATTGCACAAGATGGTCAGGGTTTATCAGATACAGGCATGTCTACTCTGTCAGCAATTTACAGTTTCTTTTTCAATTTCCACTTTCTAATAACGGCAGAAATTTTTCAGAGGATGTACTCCTGGTCTCCCCTCTACAACTGGGGCAAGAAAATCTCACAAGATGGGGCCTAACTGTAGAATGAGCACTTAAGGAAAGGCTCGGATCTGCGTGCCACACCTCTGCCCTCTCTTGTATACAACGAAAAGCCCGTCAATGTTATTGTAAATCACGATGTCTCGGTCCAGAGAAAACATATTTTGCACCTCATCTGGTCTAAATATTGAGTTTACGAGTGAATGTTGCTTTGCATTATGTGTTATAGATGCTTTATGTTTATTTAAGAACTCAGTTTGCAGGAATGTTTTCCAGACATGCGGTTTACCGCAATAGACAGTTGTTGATATTCTGATCCCAAGAGCATTAGAATATGTTTAGAAATTGCGACACTTTTAAAACCAGATGTTCTACATAAGCTACACAAAAAATGGGGGTGGGGGAACAAATAGAACTGTCATTTGGCATGAAAACAGCCTGTGTTAAAGCAAGGGCAAACACATACCAAGTGAAATAAACGTGGTAAACTGCCCTCAACCCTTTTCCCCTTTTCAGAGCAACTATTTTAACAAAAGATGGAAAATCCCATCTCCCAGATGGTGTGGGAAGGGGAAAGGAAGGCTTTCAGATCCAGTTTGCATCTGAAGGAAGCTGCTGGATCTTGTTCCTGGGATGGATCAAACCAGAATGACAGAGCTAGGCAACTTCAGGCGAGGAAAGAATGCAAATCTGGATTCAACGCCCAGTCCAGAAATTGATTTTCTGTGTGTTTCTAAAGGTAAACGATCCTCACTGAGGAAACAAAGATTTGCACTGCATGGTGAATTGCCACAGAAAGTCTCCTCCAGCAGCCAGAGACTTGGTGGCACATTCTGCCCTGTCCTCCAGTATGACTTGACAGAGATATTTGTGTAAACAGGTGGGGGATCATCCCACACCAGGCACTGTCTCAGGGACTGAAGTACCTCATTCTCTGCCCTGGGTCTGGTGGGAACGGATGGTTGGGCAGCTGAACAATCTGGACTCACAGCCATCATCAGCTGATGATAAACTGCCTCTTTCCACTCAATCTGTTGCTGTTTTTCCTTCTGACTTTGAACTCTTTCCCTTGTTTATTATAAAGCAGAAAAGCAAAAGTTTCATGTACACCAACCTTAAACAAGTTGACTTGAGTCATATGACTCTAAATTATTTTTCCCCTCCTATCAAAAGATAACATGAATTAGGATAATCAGTGATAGCACTATAGGTTGGGACCTATAATAAAAAAAAAGACCAACTGACAGCCAAAGGAAAGATAACTAAGGCATCTCTGTTTTTCTTTAGAACAGAATCCCACAGCGATGGAAATGTTACCAGCAAGTCTGAAGAAATTTGCACAAAACATGTTGGTTTAGGTAAGTAAAGCAATGCATGTTTGCCCAGAGGTTGAAAATGTTATATTTGCAAAGAAAAGTAATACAATGTCTGACAAACAGCCTTGTTCAGAATGGTTAAAGGAATGCTGCGAAGAAAACTGATGGGCAAACGTAGTTTTGCCATGAGATTTCCTGAGCATTGAGAATCAGAGCTCTTTGTACCCTCCTATATCTCTTCCAAGCAGTAGCAAAGCTGCTCTGCACATGGATGCTGCATTTTAGCAGTTTGCTCATCTGCATAGGAAAAAGCTCATTTGAGAGTCCATGGTTCATGGGAAGACAATTTACCCACGTTAGTAAAAGGACCGAAGTGCCCTCCCAGCTTAGTCACCCTGCCTTCATTGAACAGCTCCTGCTGCCTTCTGCCACTGTCCCACTGGATGATGGACCAGTTCATTAGTCCAGCTTCAAAGAATTAATGCAGTAATAGGATCTGCCCACTGATTCATTCTGCTCCTCATGAGTACCTGAAAAGCCAGCTCTGAAACTCTTTCCTAGGTCTGCCTCACCAAAGACAATTTATGGCGGAAGTTCATGTACATATTTATTTTGTTGCTAAAGAGTTTGCTGGCATACTTCAAAGTGTGGGCTATTACCTGTTCAGGTTTATTGCCTGCTCAAGTGAGTTATTGCCTACCTGAACAGGCCTGCTGAGCAATAGTTCAAATTAAAACGTGTCATTTATCATGTTCACACCAATCCAAAATGACCACAAAACCCAAGGTGTAATTATTGCCAGGCTCTGACTGCAGAGCTATCATAGCAAGCTCTCAACCAGAGGGGAATACTGGTTCCTCTCTTCGAAGGAAATCTGCTTCCTTATTCATAATGAACAAGTATGACCCTGTCATTAACAGCAATATTATTTCAAATGCTGATATGCACCACGGAAACCAACTTTGAAATATGGGGGAAGAATGTGACATGGATTCCATCCAAGATTAGTTTTTCAGCAAAGTGCAGTTTTAGATCCAACACTTTTCATTGAAATTTATTCTAAAAGCAAGTCTCGCACTTTTCAGCAGTATCCAGAAAGGAGGTTGTCACACAGCCTGGAATGGTGGTGCTATTTTTGTTAGTGTCATTATTATTATTATTGCTACTACTGTTATTGTTTACCACAATTCAGGAAAAAAAAGAAAAAAAAGACAGCAGGATCTCAGTACCAGCATGGGCTGTAGATGCTTCAATTTTCCTACAGCTGTGGCATGCCAAGCCTGTACACCCATGTTCTCCTCCATCCTCTTCTACCCCTGTTGCTTGCTTGCTGTGTCATCTTTTCATATTCCTTGATATATCTCAGGGTTTGTGGTCCATTTTAACATAAAACTTGTAGGGCTGCAGCTGCCTATGGTTTGTCTACGACAGCAGTGAGGACCAGCAATATATACAGCAATATATACAGTCTGTTGTTCCTTCACATCCCTCCCCAACCCTTCTTGGCTCATCTGGGACTTTTGAGTTTTTTCTGGGTAATGTAAAGCTCCTGAAGTAAGAGACAAATAACATTTCTTGTCTGTGTGTTTACTGAAGCATTGTAAATGAATATTGCAAGTATTTTGTTTTCTTTTATTATTTTAGGATGTGAAACAACAGGGAATAATCAGACAAGGCCAAAATGGAAAGCAAAAATCAGAAGTATCTGCTTTAATGAAAGCATGCTGTAATAGGTATGCTTTTTTGTTTGTGCAAACTTTTAGGTGTAAGTACAGGGAAAGGAGGGGGAATAAATCCCCAAAAGTGACTTTAGGCTGATGAGAAAATTCCTCTGGGAGGCAATTTCTTGTCAATTGGGACAGAAGACGGACAAGGACTGCAACATGTGGTCAGGCTGACTGTAATTCATGTGCAGACTTGGTTCTGAGCATCCTGGTTCCTGCCTCGCTTCTCCGTGAACTATTCCAGCTCTCTGCAACTAAACACTTCCCAAATTACGGAGTTTGCATCCTAATCTGAATTTTGCAACTCAAGCCTACCTGTGGTTATGCAGTCAGAAAGAAAAGCCAACAGCCAAGAGCAACGCCTAGTCCCTGACTTTGATCTAGGAATGGTTATTATCCAGCTATCTCCATTACAAAACATCCAGTTTGCTAAACCCAGGTTATCTACTGATTTGGCTTCATTTGATAGGCAAGAGCAGGTCTAGCATGGGAGAGCTTCACATCCCGAAACGATGCATCTTTCACAAAACTGATAAGTGATAAACCTTGCAAAACCCGTGAGTAGGAAATGACGTTTGTGTTCACCTCCCAACTCTGTCTCTACAGTTAATCCTAAACAGCACCACTGGCAGCCATTGCAGATGAGATGGAAAAGTGAGCAGATTATTGCTTCACCCTACAGATCTGAGAGTCTGCAGTGGGCAGCGAGAGGGAAAATGCTGCTAATGACAGCAACAGCAGTGTGGGTATGCAGAGGAGTTCAGTTCTCAAGATATGAGATTACGCAGATTTTTCATGAGGGTAAATGACTTATTTTCAAACAATTTCTTTGAATTTCTATTTTCCTGGAAGCGTAGTGGGAAGTTACTTAGAAAGGAAGTCACTTTGAATTCTCTTTGCTCCAGATTAGAAAAAACCTCTTTATCTGAGGAGTGAATTTGGGTCACAATGTGGTAGCACAGTCCTCATGCTGAATAACTTGCTGAACATGTGGTAGTGTTTTGTGACAGGGTCTGTGGAGTGGGAAGCAGGCTGAGCTCACCCAACCCATCTCATTTATGGCTTTACACAAGTAAATAAGTATGTTTTCAGCCACTCAACACAAGAATGGCTTGCAAATTGCAACCACCATTGCCTGGCAGGTCAAAGGTTAAGCTTTTCAACAGGTCAGACTACAGTGCTAATTCACCTCAGTAGTGAGTCCCAGGCAGCCTGGAATGCATATTTGTGGTGGTTGTGTTTGTATAGCATACACATAAAATGAAAACCGTATGACAGAGGTTAGTCCTCTTAAATGGTTGTCACATTGGCTTGTGTTGCTTTCGTACAGTTATTCATATGCTAGCCAAGATTCTGGTGGTATTTTCGTATGAATTTTATTGACGTGGTGAACTAACTTGGGTAATTTCATAGCTATTATAATCAGCCAGTGGCCCAAGAAATGCACTGCTTTGTTTATCATGAAAATGTTGCTAACTGGTCTGGTCAGATTCTGCTTCCAGTGGTGGCCCTCTTCCAGATGTGAAAACCCCTTTTTCTGACACAGAGGGTTCAGACAATCCTTGTGTGCCTGGTCCACAAAAGCACCGACGCTGTGGGCTGAGGGCTCAGCCCCTGTCACCAGATGTGTTTCCTGAATGTTTCACAAAGAAGGAGCTTGCAAGAGCTTCTTGAGTGCAGTTCACAACTGCCAAAGCTTGGACTAAGGCCTGGAATAAATGAAATGTCTAAGTTAGGAGTCTAAATTAGGCATTTAAACCCCCTTATATAATCAGTTGGGAGAGATAGGCACTCCCAGGGATACCCTGGGGAAGTGCATTTGTCCTCTGAGTGTGCCTGTCCACTTTACATGGGGCCCGAGGTAACAAATATCCTAACACAGCATCTTGGCTGGGTACACGTAGTGCTGTGGATCTGGACTTGGACAGCCACACACCATGTCAAAAACGACCTCAAATTGCATCTTCAAAGGGCTTATATTCTGTGCAACCTTGTGTGCTACTCTGAGGATATTACACGCAGACATAATCCCGTGGACAGTAGTGCTGATGTGAGTTCAGCAGTCCAAAGATCTCTGTCAGAATGACCAAAAGAAGTCATTTACTGTCTTTTGTTGGCAGAGAACTATTAAAATTTCCTCTTCCACAAAGCAGGAAGAGCAGACACAGCCCTGGGCTTCCTGTCCCAGATCCTTCCTGACCAAGATGCCCTGCTCCAAGGGAGGAGCCGTGACCTCCCAAGGCTGTGTTTTGGCACATCAGGACATGCTCATGTCCATAGCACACGTTCCTTGTTCTGCTGAAAAACAGGTGAAATAAAAAAACTTATAGGCCATTTTAAGGGATTTCTGCTGAAAGGTGAAATAGCAAATAAAAGAGAAACACATGGGTGCACATGGCAGTAGACAAGTGAGATGTTTTGGGAAGCTCCCATTTCCATCTCTCAGAGGTCCTCTACATCCCTGAGAGAAGATGAGTGCTCCCCATCTTTGGTGAAATGCTTGGTGGAGCTGGCAATGGCTCTCCAGTTAACACTGACTATAAATGATGCTTACATTTCAAAAGCATTTTTAAATAATTTTTTCATAAGTATAAACTAAAGGAGTTACTTTCCACCAGGCTCGTTGAAAGTTCACTAAATGCTGATAGCCTGTATTCTGTATTAATGATGCTAAGCTAACTGCCTCACAGAACTGCCAAAGCCCTTTATTTAAAGGAATAACACTGTATTTCACAAGAAAATTTTTTTTAAGCTTTCCTTACTGATAACTTGTCTAAAGTAAGACAAATCTAATTATTTATATGGAATCTGAAAGGTCCAGTATGGCATGTGCTCAATAAGATACATGCTTTATTTGAACATACATTTAGAGCAGTGTGCAACACAGATCATTAAAAGATTTTGCTTTTTTTTATTTAATGGAATATCAGCAATTAACTTCTGCAGCTAATTATTGGATTTTCTAATCCAATTTTATAATAATTTTCTGAGTCTTCAGAAACAGCTACAAGGATTTGATTGAGCCTTTGTACTGAACTCTGGGTAAGGGTTTCCCCACAGCAAGAAGAGAATCGCTGTACAGGTCACAGTTTCTTCACAAGGGGAAGGGATTTACAGCTCATCCACAGCAGCAAGGTGGGTGACAGAGCTGGGATTTATCCTTTGACATGGGACAGTTGTTCATCAGGCCAGAAAGTGGGGCTTTATGCCTGCCTGTAGGAAACCTTCTCCCTTGCATGGGTAATGCAAGTAAAAAACCATCCTGGCTGGTACTTGTGGAAATTCCATCATGGTGGTGGTTGAAAAGTGGGTTCAAGTTAGAAACCAGTTCTTGTTAGAGTCACAAATGTGAAGTGGCCTTAAAGCAAAATTACTGGGAAAGGGGTGAAGGTTAGATAGTGAAAGAACCACTAGGAACAGGTTCTCCCTTGTCAAGCCAGTGCAATCCACTGAAACCCACATGGCTGCACTGAGAATTAACTCCTTGACTCTTCAATGGAGAATTAATCTGGAAAGGACAATCTGCTCACACTTCTCCCCTCTCATGTCACATTTCAAAACTCTACAGTTGTAGAGGAGCTATTTCTAAGTAGAAACCCAAAGACCATACAAGGGTCTCTGCTTCCTACAAGTCTGTCTACTCATCACAGATCAATTTATGAAGCTGGCAAGATAGAGTCTGAATACCACAAAAGTGTAATGTGTAATACCCAGCCAACCAAAATGACTCTTTTAACTCTGACAATTTGTTTTAATGACTGTAGCAAGAGTGTAAACAAATTTTCAGAAATACACTTTATATCCCTCTTCATGATGGGCTGGTACCAGGGCCACACCCTGGCAGAATTGAGATGGTATCCAGAACCTGTGATAGCTTGAGAACTGCAGGTTCAGCTTCTCAGGTGATATAGTGATAGGTCATATTTAATGGGAAAACAATTCCTAGGACACGTACCTGTTTGCTTTCCAGTGTGTGAAAACTGGTTCTAGCGTATTGTTTTATTGTCTGTGCTCTTGCCTGTCTGTGTAAGATGGCACCCAGTGACCCTAAACAAACTTGAGCTGAAGTACACAGGGAGAGGATTAATCAGTCAGGCGCTTTAGCATAAGCCTAAAGTTAAGCATGCAACATGATGTTGTTGAAGTGAAGTCAGTGGTATGATTTGTATGTTCAAAGTTAACCACGGAACTTATCTGTTGTACTATATCAGTGCCTAAAAGCTCGTGCACTTACTTGCAAATTTAAGATACTTAATGTGTTTATTCTGGACTCTTCCTGTTGTGCAGAAATTGTTGCCCTAAACCAAGCAGGGCAGTGCAGGCCCAGAGCAGCAGTGCAGCCCAGCTCTTCCTGAGGCAGGGACAGAGCAACAGGATGGAGCTGGATATGGACAGGGAAATGCACAAAGCAGGTCTGCAGCAGCTCCAGCAGCAGATCAGGTTTTCCAGAGGCCTCAAGCAAATGTCACTAGTTCTGGCATTCGCCTCAAGGGCAGCAGAGTTAGGCCACTGCTGAAGATTTTGAAAAGTTTTTTGCTTGTTGGGCTGGGAGTAGTAAGAGGAACATTGTGGTTTCCCTGCGGCTGTCGGAGACAGAAGAGCTGAGCTCTGGTCTTTGTTCACTCATGGATGTTCCACATTTGTGCAAATCCTCTCACTGCATCAGTGCTCTGGGGATGACTGCATTTTGCTGTCCCAGCTCCTTTTCTCTGTGCATGCAGAGGTGACAGACCCCGAGACCTGGAGACACGAACCCTCAGTGTGAGAGCTGGACCACCCCACCTCACTCCTCCCTGATTTGCATGGGAGGACAGTCTGGGGAGATTTAGGCAATAAACCAATATTCCCACCCACTAATAACCAAAAAATAAATGTTCTTGAGTGATGTGCTCAGCACCTTCTGTTCTCACTGAAGTAAGTAGTTCCTTTGGGACTACTTTCATGTGTCTTTAGGGAATGTAACCAAATTATACCACATGAGAGCTGGTAATTTTAATGTTATGCTGTAAGGGGAAAACTATAAACATAACAGGAAAGACTGGATGTTTTCCATTCATATTTTTAGAAAGGTTGCTTCTCATCTGTGCATATTTGCTTTTCAACATCTCTGGCAAGATCTAAATGAATTATTTAACTGGAATTGAAAAGCAAGTCTTACTTTTAAATTAAGGTGATAAAAGCTGTTGTATTTTTTTATTTTTCGGAATATTACTACAGAAGATAAAGATCAAAATCAGACCCAAGGGGAGATAAGACTAAGAAAATACCCAGCCTCTAACCTCATGGCAGGAGTTGCATTGTTTTAGAGAATGACTGGCTATGAAGCATGGTCCGTGGAGTCTGGTGAATCCATGAGGTTTAAATCGGAAGCATTTCCATGTGGTGTCAGTGTTTTGTGACAGGGAGTACAGGGCGTGCAGAGCTGGGAGTGGTGCAAAGCCATGTGAACGAGCTTCTGCTGCAAGAGCCAGCCAAGTTTTGTGCAAAACATGGAGAAAAGCTGAGAATGGGCCTCATGTCAAAAGATTGAAATTGGCATTTCAGTTTCTTCTCCTGTCAGTGGGAAATGTGTAAAATATGGGGAGCCAGGATCCGGCAGGAGATTTTTGATTCAGAAACCAAAACTGGCCTGGGAAAAGCACTCGGGCAGTCGGGTGACCGCTGCTTGTGCTGTCGGGACTTGGCCAGTTTGAAAATGGGGATGTTTTTACAAGCTAAGCTGTGTTGTGTGAGTGGTGGCAGCACCCACTCCTTGCTCCACACAGCTGAAAACTCCTTTTCCCTTGGATGAGGCACAGGTAGGATCCATTTTCTACAAAAATCAATCACCTGAATTGTAGAGCAGGAGAGTTTCTGTGCCCACACCCATCCCCTGGAAAACCTCTCCCCAGTATTTCCATGCTTCCCTTTTTGCCATTAAGACAAGATTTTCTCCTGCAACTGAACAGTAAGTGCTTCATAAACAGTTCCTCCGTCTGCAAGTGGACCTTGAAAATTGATTATTTTTTGTTTGTTTCTTTTAGTCTCCAAATGTTTCTGCCATTATGAGGCAGGCAGTTATTTTTCTAGGAAGGAATGTGAAGAATTAGAAAAGTTGAAAGCGATTAGGACTCTGTCTTTTAAGACAGAGCCTTTCACAAAGCCTGGCATTCAGCCTGCTCAGAGTGAGCATCATAAGACACCCTGAAGCCTTGAAATCCCTCAGTTTTAAACCCCATGGGGTGGCTTTTGCATTATCAGGGAAGAGATGATATTGCAGAGACTATTTGCTTCATATTTTAAAGGCCTCTGAGTTAATATTTATTCTAAGGAGATGTTTATTTTTGGATAGTTTTATTGTTTATAGGAAGGCCACAAAGAGTTCAATGTTATGGAGAAATGGTTACTTTGTATTTATGGTTAACGAAAAATAAGAAAAAACGAAAGTTCCAAACAATCCTGCCCCAGTTCTTTATTTCAGGAGACAATGTACTTTCCACCCATGCACAGGCAGTGCTTTACAGGCTGTATAATAAAACGCTGTTCCAGATATTGTCTAAATAGAAACAGATTTAACCCTGTTGTTGTGACTTGCATTGCTGGGTAATGAAAGTTTTCAATCTGGTTTTACTTTGTTTTATGCTTGCTGGAGAGCTGCACATCCACAAAATCCTGCCTCATGCACAGAGACCTGTTGTTCTGATGCCATCTGTTTGTATATAAAAGGTGAATGTCCCCAGAAACAAACAAACAACCAACCCCAGGATTTAGCCTTTTCTGATAGGCAATGAATTGCAATTCAGCCCTCAAAGTGAAATTTCTTGCAAAGACTGCAGGTTATGGAAAAGAACCCAGTGGTTTCAAATGAGACTTGGAGGTTCTTAGGACAAGGAGGTGGTGGTTCCTATCCCTTCCTGACAAAAAGTCAGAAACCCATAAAATTTCTAACCTTAAATCTCTTTGAGAGTGAGTCAAATAATTTACCTATGCAGTCATTCACTAATGGCACACTCAAAACTGCTGAAAAGACTCTTTAATTTAAGTAGGCTTTGAAAAGTACCCATTGCTGTGTTACCTAAAGCAACCTCCAAGTGTTTCTCCACAGGGGAAAAGCCCTGTGATAAGAGATAGTCCCTGAAGATCTGAGAACAAAAGATGGGCTGCAGCATCTGCATATCAGGAAATGGTCCATTACTCATTAATTGCTCCATTTCCGTGGGTCACCCTGTCACTGAGGACCAGAAAGATTGTAACAATAATATAAATACCACTTTATTTACAATTTTGCAAGAAAACAACTTTCCATGTTTGTTGTATAGAGACTGTTGTTTTTTGGGGGTTTTTTTGTTTGTTTTTTTTTTTAAAGTTTCCACGAATTAAACACTCTCGGAGGACAGTAGGAAGTTTGTAATTTGAAGCATTTTGCTGTGGGACTACAGGCGTATTTCCATGTGTCACAGAGCCACGTCCAGCTGTTGAGACATGAACTAAGGACTAGGAGGAACCAGATTCTCCTCTTTGCTCCCCTTCTGATTTCCTGCATGACCTTGAACAAGTTACTGAATTTCACTGTGTGTACAGGCAGTACCCTGTTATTCTTCCTTTTTTAATCTATAATACTCCCTTTCAGACTCAAGTATTTTTTACCCAGCGATGTGACCCCAGTTCAGGTTCCTGTAAGTTCTGGACCTGCAGACTGGGGTCTGTATGAATTCCCTGCTCCAAAGTGGTCCTGTCCCTGAGCTGGTGCTGGGGGAGGATGGAGGGAGGGTAGCAGTGCTTAGCTGCCCCAGCATCGTGCCCTGCCTGGCAGGGGCTGCCTGGGACTTGCTGGGCTTGGTATCTTCGTGGTTTTCCCATCTGCAGATCAGAGGTACCAGGCATTACCTCCTGCATGAGAAGCTGGGTGGGGGAAATACAAGTGACACCAAGGGTAGGCACTATTATCATAATGTGTCTTACAAGTGCCTGAGGTAGTCACTGCAACAACATCCCCTAGAATTTGTGTCCACTTGAACTGCTCTGTCTGTGTAATCACAGAGCAAGAATGGGCAGGTATGACTCTGATTCTTATCATCGAGGATTAAAACACAGCAATCACCCCAGCCCACCTCTTAGTATTCATTTTACTTATTAAAGCTTCCCAACAAGTCTCTGCAGTGATGTTATCTGCTAAATTGTGTGAGGTTTCTGATCATTAAGTGGATTGGTCTTCAAAGAGCTAAATGAAAATGAGCAATAAATATCAGTGTTACTTAGGTCATATAGTGCAAAATGACAAGGAGACCGAAAGACCTTCTGGCAACTGCAGAGCAAACAAATATGAAACAGATTCACTAGCGCTTTTTGTGGGTTTTTATAAAGTTTCTCAATTATTTAATTAATTTCTTTTTAAAGCAAGTTAGAATGGAGAAGCAGGCGTGGTGTTAAAGAGCAGGAGCTCCTGAATTCCCCTGTCTGCTTTGTTCCATTGCTGTGACCTGAAGTGATGTGTTTTTACTCCTGCACTAACTTCTCTGCAGAAGGGGCATTGTAATATTTATGTATGCTCTGGGGAAGGTATCATTATTATGGCAATTTCTCCAGTGCTTTGCACATAGACAGATGCATTTAAGAAGGTGAGCCTCCCGCTGGTGGGTGTAAACAGGAGCTTGGAGTTCTGCACCTGCAATTGTGTTTCCTGTATAAAACTGAGCACTTGTACCGGTAGCGCCCTGACTGCAGAGATAAATGAGGCAGCAGAAGTTGCAGTAACTCCTGCTTGGATCTGTGTTTTCATTCATTTGGAAAAATAACCAGCCACAACTGTTGCCAGGGCAGATTGTACCCTCAACCAAATACTGTGAAAATCTCCCACTGCAATATTAAACATTGCATGATTTCTTAGGTAATATTTTAATTTTAAGGACTTATTTTTACTCAGTGAAAATGTAATTTTAAAAAAATCAAAATGCTGCAACTTCTTATGTCTTGATTACTCTTTTTAGTCCCTTCCTTTAGTCTGAAATTATGGCAGCAGCCACTGTGAATGATAGCATTTCCCTTGATAAGCAGCCTAACCCTGTGAATATGGCTCTGGTGAAGCCACATGCTCCTCCTTTATAACGTGGCAAGAAGTCCGAGAGCCTGATGTGTCCATGCACACTCTAGCAAACCAGGGGCAAACTTCCCACCCCACTAAAAACCCACTCACCCACTTCTCAAAGGCCAGAGTTTTGCTCTAGCCAGATTTTCCCTGTCCCTTCACCAGGTTTTCTCCTTCTGAATAGGGGGAATTTATCTTGTAATAAAAATAACGAAATTTGACTGTACTCATTTATTTGTCTCTTTTACTGTCTTAGCTGCTGGCATCTCTTCTGTGGTGACTGAAGCACTCTTGAGTTAGAAGTGGGATCAAAAAGAAAGAGGAGATTCAATTTAAATAAGGTTGAAAGACTGAGGCACAAAAAAATGGAAGGGAGAGTCAATTTTTGAAACAGAGGAGAATGAAGGCTATAACCCAAAACCCCACAGCCTAAAGGTAACAGTCATTTCCTACTTCTGTGAAGACTGTTGGGGTTTCTCTAAAGGAACTGGGGGGTGGGGAGAGGACAGTTCCTGGTATTTTCCTTAGCTTAGAAAGCAGACAAAAGCCACCAGGCTTCCTACGTGACTGAGAAGCGTTACAGAAACTGTGAACTCTGCTGGGCGGCACCGTGCGTTACAGGGTCGGGTACTCTGGTGAGGGCTGCCAGCACCAGAAATCCTTACTCATATTTCTCTCCATAGTGCTGTTCCCTGAACATAAGGAAAAAATTCTAGTTGGATGCTAAAATGATTCAGGGAAGGGTTAGGAGGTCCTTGACTCTGTTTGTCCTGCTGCTCAGTACTCCATGAATCCTTCACGCTGGAGTGTGCGGTGCTCTGCACCTTCCAAAAACATCTGGATGATGGGCCACATCTGCCACGTGGTGATACAAATACACCCAAGCCCTTTCTCCACCTCGGTGAAGTGTTTATTCTCAGAAGGTGCCAGCAACTAAAGAGTCAAAGTGAGATGACTGGAGAACACTTGTTAAGTGGTTTCAGGAGATCTTCAAACAGGGCTCAGAAACAAATCAAAGCAGTGCAAGGTAACTGTAAAATTTATTGTTCAAAATTAAATTATGGGATACTTGTTAAACATAATATTTTAAACTTCCGTGGAAGCATCATGAGGCTTCTAAATTATCACTGTGATCAAGGCATGATATGAAATACTCTGGCTCCCATTCTGCCGAAAAGTAAATTAGGGACAATGCAGAGGTATGAAGGCTTGGATGTGTTTCCTGGGGATGGGTATAAGGACACACGTCACCCGAGCTCTCACCTGATTGATGTCTGTCTCCTGCCTCCCTTTTCCCTGTGAAAATAGAGATCATCCATCTGCACAGCAAAGGGAGGGGGGCCAGCTACAGAGGTTTTGGTTGCTCCTGTGGGATCAGATCTCTAGTGACTTGGACAAGGACACAGAACCAAGTGGCAACTTTAGGATGAATGCCAAAGGATTCTGCTCCCATTTTTTGGTTAATAGGTATTCAGCTGAGGAGGGCAGTTTTGTACAGGGAAAAATTCATTATATAAATATGCACTGAATGGAACAAACCAGAAGGAAGATTAGAAGGAAGAAAATTCTGGTCTTGGGTCTCAGCACTCAAATTATGAAATTCTAAAGCTTAAATGGTCTTGTGCTGAAGCCTGGTGTGCAGGGCCCATGTTTACAAGGGTTTCATTTTGCATTTGCTGCATCAGTTAGGATTTACATAGCCTTCTATGAAATCTGGGCCATAAATGTTGATTTTAAACAAAGACATTTCCATAGGATCTTTATTGTCTGTGTAGTGGTAAAGTGCTATGAATAATTTTTCCCAGGTGCTTAAACAGGTGGTGTCTTCAAGGGAAGCAGGGCTTCTTTCATGTTCCCTATAATTTGTGCTGTCTTAAGCCTTCATTGTCAATGTCTTGGGTGAACATTTATGGCTGCCTGAAATGCTCCTTCCCCACAAAGATGCTGGATACCCAGCTCCACGACTGGAATAGAAGTGTTACAGTTATTTATTTACAGGGAAGGAAATAACACAGTGGCTCTATTTGCTACTCCTAAATTTACTTTCTCTTCTTTTGTGCAGTGTAAAAATGTTAGTCATCTCCAATGGCCCTTGGATATAAGCTTTCCAAATATATTCTCATACTCTATATAGATGCACTGATGACACTCCAGCAGTTCAGCAAGAGGAAATCTGAAATAGTGGCACTAAATGACAAGGAAAAAAAATCACCAGGGAGAAAACTCTCCATAAAAGTCTGAGGATTATTACGGAGCATGGGGAAATGTTGCCAGTGCTGGACTGCGTACTCGTTGAGCCTTCATTTCTCAGACATCATTGATTAAAGGTGGATGGAAAAGTGCCATACAAAAGAGCAGACTCACGAGCTTCAGCTTCTGCTTCCATCTGCTTTGGGGCTGTAAGTGCAAATCCATGTAACAAAATTGGGATTTTTTAATGTTGTGTTTAGGGCCCAAGAGAAAGTGGCCAGGCTGAGGAGGGGCTGTGTCGCCACCATTAGCACAGGATGCTCACGAAGCTGTGCCCCCTCACGAGGAGCTTCATTCAGAAACGGGAAGCAAACTGCAGCAGCCAGGTTTGAAAATGAGAATTGATGTGACTGCAAGTTTCCATCTCCTCGTTCAGTTTTTCAAAAAGCCATAATACCTGCTTTCCTAAGAAACATGTGTCATGGACTTGGATTTATCAGTGTTTTTAAAAGCAACGGATGTGTCTGCTTGCTGAGATCCATCAATTATGAGGGCATATATAAGCTGTTTAAACATTTCCATGTGGTTTTGGGGTCTCCCTCAGTGATGTCCTATGTCCATCCTGTCCATGCTCATTTATTCTGACACTCAGAGAATCCACCATGACTGATGACGCTGCAAAAGTGAGTGATTGACCTTTCCCTGGTGTATATGTGCAGAGATTATCCATCTGCACACAGGGAGAGGAAAAATGCACATGGGTTTTGGTGGGGAATATCTGAAAGAGTTTGCACTGGGATGATTCAAGACACTGGTTGTTCAGCCAAAGAGCTCAAAGAAATAGGAAGCAGAAATATGGTAGTATATGAAAATATCACCTCTGCTTCTCCAGCCACATGTAGACCATCCCGAGGATAATGCTACATATATATATTTATTTATTTATTTATATAGAGATATATTTATGTGTGTATATAAGTGAATATAAACTTTTTTCCATTAAAGAAAAAGCTGTGATTAGGGCATGCAAGATGAAGCAAACTACTGACTATCTATTTTGTTCAAAAACTCTGGAATAATTTTTTCTTCTTGCTCCTCGTCATTTTTCCAGCCATATGGATTTGCCAGTTCACTGCATCATTGCATGTTTATAACACAGCATTTCTTCAGCAGCTGTTACTATCTCATAATGCCATAGTACATCTTGTATACCAAGTTGCAGGCCACAGTGAGATAGAAAACAGCTTACACTTAAAGAAAAAAAAAAACCCAACAAACCTTGACATCCATTTCGATGCTGGTTGTGGATGTAGAAAAGGCAGGGAAAGTGCTACGAACACTCTTAGATATGTCCATTGTTCCAGCTTTGTGTCAGGCTGCTAATTCACCATGAGAGCTTGACATTTAGCATGACACAGTTTAGGGTACGTTAAGCAGAGACGGGCTCCTTCCTTTCCTCGGCTGTCCTGTGTCACACAGGTTGGCCCTGGGATACAGCCTGGGAGCCTGGCTTGCTCACTAGTTCTAAGCAGTGTTTTTGACTGGAAAAAATATGGGTGAAAATGGAATAGGTGCATGCCCACACAAAAGCTGTGTGCAGATTTTGGAGATTTCAATGAAGCGGATAAAAACGGCCCCCAGTCTGGCCATAGTGATATATTCAGGTAAAAGCCGAGATACCAAAACCTTAATTGATGTGTGATCTTCCCTGTCCAAAAGATAAAGGATGTGGAAGAACTGTCTTAAAAAGATGCTGTCTGTAAGGGGTAGAGAGGTACTGACAGAAGAGCTGTCTTCTGCCGCTGCTGTTGTCTTCCCTGCAGCCCTCGGACGCGGCCGAGAGCTGGAGCAGATTTTGTCTGGACTCTCTGTCCATCACCCAGGCTGGGCCAAAACACAGGCTCTGCTGAGCACGTGGGAAAGGCTCCTCTGGCTGTGTGAGAGCATGTGTGGGTTTTGGGTCACAGGGAAGGGAGGCTCTTGCCCTATTTCTCATGCAATCACAGAAAGTTTCACTGTGTTGGGGCTACCCCAGCCGAAGAGTTGCCCACACAGGCTGGATGTGGTGCAGATGTTCAGGCTGTGGTACTTTTTCAGAACTTTGGTGTGTGTAACTTTCAGTTCATGCTTATCATTTGACCATCACCAGAACAGGAAGAAAGGTTTGGCCTTTTTTTTGTTGTTGTTATTCTTTCTAATGAATATTTTGACATGATAGCTCGAATTATCAGAGTATCATACAGTGTGCTGCAGATAGTGGTTTAATGATGTAACATCCCTTCACAGAAAGTAACCCAAATACCTGGTAGTTAGATTGAATGTGATCAGATAGCACTAGGTCACAAATTGGCCTTTCTGGCTCATCTCATGTGAGCCTGTGCGATGAGATTTTCAAAAACCAGACTCAACAGGGAAATATTTCTTCCTGTAGCCAGTCATTAGCAGAGAAAGAGCAATTGTACAGTACTAAGATTATCCAGCAGTAGAAAGAACATCCTAATCCCAGACATGAGAGACAGGATGTCCATTAGGAATGGTAGCCACTGATCAATAGTCTAATTTAGCATAGAGAGGTTTTATTGCTTTGGGAGCTGGAAGGAGAAGAGGGAGGTATTGCAGTGTCTTCAGTTCTGGTCCTGCCTCTGTCGCTGATGCGCCCCAAAGAAACACTGGCTGACTCCACTGCTTTCCACAGCCGTAGGATCAAGCAATAATTTTAAAATATCAGACCATTATGTATTTTGAATGTGCATTTGATTGTGTATGGGGTGGCATAAAGCAAGAAAATCCATTTTTGACAATGTCAGGAGTAAGCTGACATGTGCCTGCAGTTTATTTCAGATCAAATCCAGCAAATTTCTAGGCCGTCAGCAAAGAAAATAGCTAAAAAAATCTTTTTTCAGACATGTCATGTCTTTTCATTTTTATTTTTTTTAATTTAAAAAATAATAAAGGGATAAAATTTTAAAAAATATATATTTTATACAAATATGCAAATATTTTCTACAGGGTATTTTTAATGTTTTCAGAACACCTCTGTCCCCCATTGCCCTCCCATCCTTCTCAGAAATGAGACTTCAAACTGTGAGCTGGTGAAGCGCATCACCTTCAACAGCAAACTTGGCTGCCAAAGGTTTTTCTAACCAGATGAAGGGGTAAAAGTTGCTATTATTACATGAACTAGCTAATTAAGAGTGAGCATTACCAGTAAAACCTTTCTGTGCTGGAATTTCTCGAGGAGTCAGGCAATCACATGAGTGGGAGGTGGCAGGCAGGGTGCTGGCACGCCGTGGCTCTCGCTCCTGCTCTGCCTCCTCCCAGGAATTGCTTCCTGTCTAAAGCTTGGGGAGGGCATGTCTAACTTAACACAGGGAAAGTGATAAAATGTTGGTAGCAGAGCCTAATAGATTTTCAAGGAGATTGAGCAGGAGCTACGGAAGGTAGCAGTGAGGCATGGAAAGCAAAAGTACACCCAGCCTCGTTTAATTATCTTTTTCACACTGCATTAATCATCACAAAAACAGGATTATGCCTATTTTTACATCAGTGTTGGAGGGTAATACAACTGTCATTTTGTGCACTGTCTGTCATTAGCAACTGTTAAATTAAAGGTTTCAAAAGCAAAATAATGAAGTCAGACTGCTCCCTTGACCTATTTTTCACCAAGAACTTTTTCCCATTTGACCTCTGAATCTGGACTTTTGTTATCAAATCATCTCGCTTTCCCTGGCCCCCACAGCCACCCTGGTATTTGTTGTTCCCATGACCTCTCTCTTCAGCTGTCTGGTTTTATGTGGTGCTTTGACATAGCAATTTTTTTTTTCTTCCTACAGCATCCCTAACTCCTTCACTACAGAAATCTTCCTCTTTCTCCAGTTGCTCTTCCAGCATCTCTGCTGCTGCTTCCTATGACCACATGTTCCAGGTTCCCCCAGAGTCTGCTCTCTAACTTCCTCACTCTCCTCCTCTTCTATCTCTCTTTTCTTCTTTTTGCCTTCACCCTTGAAATAATTTAAATCACTCAATTTTTTTTTTTTTTTTGTGGTCTCCATTCAGATGCAGCCATGATCTGGTGCTTCTAAAAGAGACAGATTTGGCTACCTCTATGCTTAGAGTCTGGTTTAATGATGTGGGATCCTTTCTCACCCCCACAAGGGCAATAAATGAGTTATGAAGTTAAATATACCTGTTAATACACTTGCATAATTATTCTTCCTACACTCAGAGAGGTAGAGGTTCTGTATTAACTTTGACTGTAGCAATTGTCTCAATGATGTCTCAGGCTGACAGTTGCAGCAAAACATGCAGCTTTTGGTGTTCTAAAAGACTGACCTTACACTTCACCAGGAATTCCCTTGGTCTAAATTCATGGGACAGGGCTGAAAAAAATAAGTGCATGATGTCCTCTTGGGTGGAATTTATCCTAAGCTTTCCCACTCCTCCTGCTCCTGCATCAGTACAAACAGGCACAGAGCTCACCTGCACACACCTGCGCTTGCTCTGTGTCAGCTCTGCCTCGGAGGTACAGAGGTGTGAGAATTGCAAAGTTAGGCAAAATTCCAAGCTGATGTGTAAGATGCTGGGTTTTTTATGGGGGTGAAATGGTAGGAAATAAGTCTGAAATCCAGGCTATGACAATTTCCAGTGATTTAAGGGAATGAAATGAATCAGATCAGTCACAGCTCCGGTTTCGGAGGAATGTGCAGGAGTATATCTTCCCACATTAACATCCCCTGACTGTGATCAGTCTTTATCACCCAAACCTCGACCTGAACAACGGACAATCGACTGCAGCTGTTTCTACTTTACTAATTTGATCTACCTAAGGAAACCACTCTTGCAGGAACTCTAAAGATGAAAAATAGCACCAATTATATTCTCTAATACAATTGATTTCTTAGTACCCGTGTGTACGGTTCTGATTCTGTACAATTCTACTGCCAACTCAGTAAGAAGGGATTTTATGATGGTCAGAAAACTTTCTTTCCAAAGACTCTGTGTGAACACACTGCAAAGCTATGTACATAGGCAAATACTTCCAAACTGAATAAATAAGATTAACTATATTCAGATCCAAAATTTTACCCATTTTTACAACAGTGGGTCAAATAAATGTAGCAAAACCTCTTTATGGTTCTTGTCTTTTCCATTTTTGTGTGCTACCATGTGCAGCCTTCACTGAAGTTGGCACTGAAGGCAAATCTGCTCTTCTGCCACTTCACCCACAAAGGCATCGGGAGGCAGCTGAGGCCTCTAACAAAACAATAAAAAAGCTGTGTTCATACAGTATCTAATAGTACAGTGTAAAACCCAGAATGTTTTAAGATTAACCAAAGCATATCCCTTTTCATGCCATTGAAGAGTCACCTCTGGACCCCACTGACACATTAGCATAACCTCTGTTGGGCACAGTTGCACAGGTATGTATTATAATATCAATGTTTATAATTCTGGATTTTACAAAGGATCTAAACCTTGCTGTTTCATCCAGGAAACCAGTGTCTGGTTATGCTCTGAAGAAATGCCTGTGCAAGTAAGTTACTGCATCAGGTTGGTGCAGCAGGTATTTTTCACCTTGCTCCAGAGAAGGGTGGGAGGATCTGGCAACTGATGAAGACAGGATAGCAGACAAGATGGAGCTTTGGCTTGGTTCCATATGATAATTTCAGTGTAATTGTTTTGCCTTTAGGCTGCTGTATCTGATTAGACCAGTCTCTCCCTGATCCAAGGTTAGGAGAATGCAAAACCACGGTAGTGTTGTGCTAAACACAATGCAGCCAGACCAAATAATCTGGGCCAGTTACCCATGCAGATCTGCAGATACGGGCACACATGCAGCTTTGCATGAGGAACATAACACACAGTAGCTCTGAATTTGGGAGGAGGATTAATGATTTGTTAAGATAAAAGTTGTGGTCTCTACAGTAGGTTGGGTAATCATATAAATAAATGTAAAAGTCCGTTTTAGAGCAGCCTTCTTTTAATACTAATTGGATGCAAAAATCTTATCACATTAGTAACCTTCATACCTTTATAATAAGTCTTTTATTGTATTAGCCAGCTTGGTTTTCACTAATATGATACGAAAGACTTGCTAATATATTAGGAAAGTCACTAACACTATTAATTTACTAGATAAATTACTTCTCTATCTTGGAACTTTAAATGAAATGGAATTCACTAATCCTAATTGGTTTGCCTTCTACCAGAATTATTTCCCATTAGTTCAGCATGTTTTCTTTTTTCATACTTGAACAGAAGAGATTTCTTAAACTCAAAGCCTTGGGGTACACTATATGGGTTTATTAATTATCAGGTATTCATTCAAGGGGGTTAATTAAGCAATAACTTTCCATTGACTGGAATATACAAAGGAATAAAAGGCTTGACTTGTCCTGCTGATTAAAGCACTGAGGCCATTGTGTCATCATTTAGCTCCATTTGGTTGTGGGGGAATAAAGATTTTTCCACTACTTAGCACAGAGCTCAGAGCCCCCATTCCTTATGTATAGAAACTTTGTCAGTTTGTTGATTTTTGTCCCTTTTTCCTCCCCCACCTCTGCCTGGCAATAAGGGTTGTGACCTTCCCTTATGGCTGTGGATCTTGGTGCTGTTATCCATGTTTTTGTCACATGAAGACTTGAGAACTGCAATGCAGTAACGGGAGCGAAATCCCCTGGGAAATGAGGAGCCGGCGCCGGAGGCAGCATCCTGCTGAGTAAGTTGGGTATCTCGCTGTAGCACAAGACACTTGTGCTGAGGGGTTGGTACTTGGCCGTGTATTGGCTTCCAGGCAGAGTTTATGGCATTGGCTTTGACGTTTGGGCCTAATTCAAACCTTTTTGGAATCGGTGGAAGGACTCTCCATGCACTTCAACTGATTTTGGATCAGGCCCAGCAGTCTTGGAATAGCTCATCTGTGAGAGAGACACCCTCTCTTCTCTGGGGATGTTGCCTCATTGTTTGAGGGGAGCAGCATGTCAGCTAGAACAGCTCCTTTTGGGAAGGAGTCAGCTGCTCTCAAACGAGGACTTCAGACTCTTGCAAGAGTCACAGGCTCGCCCTTCAGGAACTGGAATCTGTTGTCTTTTAGTACATACCTTTGAGAAGTGGATCCTTTGAGGGCATAAATTAATATATTGGAATAGGTGGGAGAGAAAGGGGGTTTTCCTAGAGCTTCCCTGGGTCCCACTGAACTCCATTTCACGCAACAGCCTCCCCGGGGCCGTGACAATCTGTTTTAATTAGAGCTGTCTCTGAGCATCTCTTGATTATGCTGAGGAATGGGGCTCCACCGAGAATTCAGCTGACCCAAGCTGTGGGAGCGCAAAGGCCATCGTTGCGCAGGCCTCCCACGTACCCTCATTTGCACTGTGTGAGGCTCCAGCCCAAGCCAGCTCGCTGCTGGCCGGGCTCTGGAATCCATTTATAAAAGCTTGTGGTTGTGTCTGTGTGTTGGTAAATGCATATGATGCACTGGCTGGGGCTGGCTGAAACTGCCGCTCGCAATCAGCCCTGCATCACTGAGTCAGCGCATCCCGAAGCCTGAGCACATCTCTGCCCGGGGGAAGCAGGGCTGCTCCCCACCACACCCGCGAAGGTGGGGCCTCCGGGGACCAGCCAGGAGCCCACTCGTCCCAGGCAGGAAAAGAGAAGGAGGTGGAGCTGCAGGCTGGAAAAATGTGCGATATTAGAGTGCCTGCTGAGTTTATTCCCCAACAAGCGTTAGCTTGCTTTTCTTCTTGATTGTTTTGGTGATTGTGGTAAAGTGCAGATGTTATGCAATGGTAGGACTGGTAACACTGGCCACTGCCAACTCTAGTGCCAGCAGTCATTTATAAGCTTCCCCAGCAATGAGCTCTGTCAGCACATGCTTCACCTCCTTGTTGCCATCGCAGGCACCAGTGTTGAGCCAAACTGTGCTGTGACTGAGGTGCCCCTTCCACACCAGGCTTCTGAGAGAGGAGCTTTTGTCCCCATGAAACCACTGTGCTGTGCCCTTGCCATCTTCTGTTAACTCTCTGCAGCTCAGCTAGAGAAGCCAAAATTCCGCCAGCACCTTACCGAGACATTTTGGTAAAATGAAAAGATTTCGAAATCCCAACAAGTAAGGCTGTAAGATTGCCTTGAGTGTTTGAAATAATGTATGTATGCATATATCTAGGTATACCTGTATAACTGCGTGAGCCAAATGACTTGCTTTGGCTTGCTTATCATTCTAAGACATAAAACAGGTAATCTAGCTTTATTTGACACCTGCGATAATCATCCAAGAAAATGAGAGGCTCTGTAATGGAGGTCTATAAACAGGTCTTGCAGGTCATTCCCACCAGCTGGCTCTGCACACCAGGGCTCTATGGAAACGTGACTGTAAACACTGTGTTGGATCAAGAGCTTCCCTACTGACAGAAGAGACGAACACTAAAGCAGCACAAAACTGAGTAAGTCTCAGAAAATGATTCACTCTCTTAATTAATTTTCCATTTTGGTTGGTGGAATGCCCTTAGGTGGCTGCAGTGGGCTCGAGTTTCTTCTTTCTGGGCAGAGTTCACCTTTGCACAAGGACTGGGAAACTCTCCTCTCCCACCCTCCACGCACTGAGAAGCCCAGGCAGGATCCTTTAAGGGAATATTTTCCTCTACCCAAATCATTCTGAATCACACTAATTTCTTAAGGCACAATCACATGTGGCTCAGAGGCTTCTTTAATTGCCAGTGCAGTGGTATTCTGGGAAGCCTGTAGCCTTGCCTTGTTAAGCAATGCCCCTTTCCCATCTTGTGGAAAGTATCCCCAAGTGCAGTTTTCTGTCCTGACAGCCCCCAGAAAAAGCAGCTGTATGAGTGAGCAGCCCTTCTTGCGAAAGATGCAGCACTCCCAGCTGTCTTTGCTGGGATTCTGCTCTCCCTGGCTGAACCAAGCACTCACACAATAGGGCAGAGCCGGGGAGCAGAGTCAGACGTGCATTCCCGATCCATGCAGGATCCAAATGCCCATGGTCTTCCATCTTGTACCAGCACAGCTGGAACAAAGTCATGCTGCAATGGCAGTGTTTGCAGAGTACTTTTATTTCAGGTTTGTGCAGTTGTCCAACTTCAGTAGAAGCGGTTTTCTTGCTTTCTTTTGAATATAAACAAATTGAAGGCTCTGCTCCAGCCATTTCTTCCATGATTTACAACTACATCCAGTAGTTAGGCACAGTTTTCCCACTGAAATCCTTTACTTGGATCAGGAGACAGGACGAAAGGAGCGGAAAGAGCGCCCATGTCATGCCCCAGGCCATCCTAGGGAGTGGACAGGCAATCCTGAGCCTTATCTCTCCCAGGCCTTCCCCTACGGTAGGCTTGGAGAAGTGACTAAGCTGGGGAGAGGAGCTGGAGCAACATGAGGTAGATGTGTAGGAGGTTGCCAGTGGGGTTGTTCCAGCTTATGCTGGGAGTCACCTTGACCCAGAGCTACAAAGGAAGTGCAAAACTGAATTTCTTCTTTGCATTTCTGCCCCACAAACTGCACAGCATAAAATGTATCACTTTCTTATTTTCAGATAGCTTTTCTATATGCATTATTGATGTAACTAAAACCCAAACCCTCAATTTATCACTCCCTGGATACTCGCACTTAGAAATGTGTGTTATATCAATGTCTGTTTAGAGATGGTGTTAAGTTCTAGCTTGAAAAGAAAGGTGTGGTGTTGAGAACTGCATCTTTCCTGAGAGAACACCAATGAAAAGTGGCTTTTTTTTCAGGACAGAAGTGTGTAAGGGTCTCCCTTGATACAGGTGTAGGGGGGTCATCAGGATAAAGAGAGGGCAAGGTCCATTTTATTCTTTACCACAAGGAAGGAGCTACAATTTGGCTACTTCTGGCATGGAGCCTGCATTAATGTGATTTGACTTTTCCTCCTGCCAGTATTTTATTGATAAACATCAGTTTAAAACCCCAAACACAGCCCATTAATAAATCATGGATATTTTGTCCTATCATGCTTTTTTCTGGTTAAGCCTTAAATTTCTACTGCCCTGAGGAAGACTTAGATGAGCGCTCCATACAGTGCCAGAGATGGAAGGTTTATGCAGCTGGGGGTTTTTAGCAAGCCATCAGGAGCTTTAGGGTTTCACTTTGCTCTTGAGAAAAGCTGCTGGCAGAAGACAGGCAGAGTCAGACAGGCAGAAAAGTTACTGACACCCCTAAGAAGCCAGGTAGGGACTGTAGTTTTGACCCGATGAGGATTTTAACGTCAAGACTCCCATGAAAGCCATGTGAAGTCAATGGAGATATTTCCATTGGTTTCTAAGGAATCTGAGGTGTACCCCATAGGGTAACGGTCTCACAAGCTCTTCATAACCTGTGTTTGATGAATTTGGGCAGCAGATTTCTGTAAAGAGGAAGGGAACATCATTCCCCTTCCCTCTGAGGAGGAGAGAAGGTGCAGAGTGTGCAGCTGTTGGCTTATCTGCAGCATGGTGTGGCCACAGGGCCACTGCAGGGATCTACGGGGATGTGCCACCCAAGGTGTGATGTGGTGGAGTGACCCAGAGTCACCAGGGCTGGGAAACAGCTCTTCTGTGGCAGGCTGAGGGCAGGGAGCAGACCAGCGTTCACATGTACAGCCTGTGGAGGTCTGTGCCTTCAGGCAGGAATCACACAAGATAGCTGAGATGAAGCTGGAAGAAATTGCTCCTGAAGCGCTTGGTTGTAGGGTGTGAGGTTTCATTTCCAAAATCTAGAACCTGTGCTAGACTGCAGGGAATCCGCCTGTTCAGCTCTGGGCACTGTCAGCAGGGCCGGGATTTGCCTCCCAGAATTAGCAGCCAATGTCAGGACTTCAGTGTGCCAGGCAGCAAAGGGGTCCCTTCTCCAAACATCTGCCCCCAGCACCCCACCAGACAGGAAAAATATGAGCACAGGGAATTAAAGTGACAGCCCCTGTGATCTGGCATATGTCACTGCCTCTGAGGCTGATTTAACTGGGCAGCAGGTAGAAAAGACAAATATTCACCAGAGGAGTTGGAGAAATGGAGGCAAGGCAGAATGAGATAAAACCTCTTAGAGAGTGTGTTTTACAGTGTGGTTCTTTGGGGGGCAGGGAAGGAAGGAGAAAGTTCACCATAAATGGAAAAAGGCTTGAACTATAATTAATTTACCTTGTCTGAGCTTTTTACCACATCTCCATGCATGAGAAAAAAATACACCAAAACTCACATGTTCTTTATTTTTTAAATACACTAGAGATAACTGGCTCACAGCAGATTAATTTGGCCATATATTTACCCAGAATATGGAAGGGCTTGTGATGGACTTCAGCTTCAGACAAAACAACCAACTCAGACTGAAAGGGCATTTATTGGAAAGGCAGTATGAAAAAGAGGCTGCTGCTGTCTGAACAGCCTGACTTCTGCAAATTAACAACCTGAAGGAGAGGTTTTCTTGGAAAGTAGGCTCCACTGCTTGCACTGAGCCAAATGGGCACCAGGAGCAGTGAAGGCAGCTCCCTTCCCCAGGCTGCTGGTCACTCAAAGTTGATCTGGGATGTGACAATCAACCCAGGCTCTCTCTGGCTCATACTTTGGCCAAAAGAGGTTGGGAAATCAGCCCATGTTTGCTGTTTGTAGCACCAGCTGTAGCAGAGCCCAGCTCAGTTACCTGTGTGGGTTCTGCAGGTAAATGAATGCCTGGACCAAATGTAATTTGTCCTCTCACAAGTGTCAGCAGCACAAGAGACTGAAAGATTTGATCAGCCTGAAGCCAGAACTCACATAATCACTTTTGCTTACTAAAGCTGATAAAAATGGATTCCAGTGAAGGTCTGAACTTTCCCCAGGTTCAAGAATTCTTGGACTAAGGGGTTGAGTTTGCTAGGAAATCGAGGTTAAAATTTGCTCTTTTCCCTTTGTAGTGTTGATTATACAGGAGAAAAAAGATATATACAGGAGAAAAAGCATATGGAACGATGCAAAGGATATATACACTTCTGCATAAGAGCTGGTTTCAGTCCTGCATACTTTTATGTAGAACTCAATAAAATGCATTTGCAAACATAATTACAGATGCAGAAATGTCTTCTAATAATGGATTATATAAAGCATGTTATGAAATGCATTCATATCAACTTCTTGGCAAATTATACTACCTGCTGTAACCAGGTGTTATAAAAACAATTACGGGTCTATAGGAATTACTGACACAAGCTATGTCCCCTTTAAATAAAATACAATTTCAGGTAGCTGTAGAAGGTGCTGTAGAGGGTGGTGGAGTTTTTTTGGACATGCTGGAGGCAGCAGCACAGCAGGGGAAGCTGTTCTTGGGGAAAGCATGGTGATAAACGGCTCTTCCATGTGTATTGGCTGACTCTTGGCTCAAAGCCTACAGGTTGATCCAGCTGTCTTTGTGTGCCACAAAATTTTGTCCTGGTTTGTAGTCCTGCAAATTCCCATCAAAATATGCAGCTCTTTGCTTACCTAAGTAATGAATGAGAAATAATTGAGATCCTAGTCCTGAATTAATATCAAGCATTTATGAAGTTGCTTCAATTTGCTGGATTCCCACATGAAGGCTTTATTCGAAGTCTTTTCAGTTGAATGGAAATTTACTGTTGAATTGGGCAATCTCTGGATAAAGTCTTGGTTTAATTTTGTGAGATTATTTCTTTAGGGCAGAAGGGATGTTATTCTGAGTTATTAGGTTGTGTATTTTGCTGTGTCATGAGAAAAACAAATGGATTTCTTCTTCTACTTCCTCATCACTAAAAACAGCCTCTAGTAAAAGATAAGCAGAACCAGTACAGATAAAAAGGAAGCCCCTTCCCTTTTCTTTCTGCACTGAACCTTTACCCAAAATTTTTTTTTTTGGTATGGTTCCTGTTGTTGTTCATATATTTCCTAGTTCTGCCTAGGACAGGGAGCACAGTCACAACCATACAAGTTCCCATCATCGTGTTTCTTAGCTATTCAGAAAAAATCTTTCCCAGTCCATTTTTTGGGTTTTTTTTGTTTTTTTATCCCCAATAATGGATGTTTGGGCATTTTGAGAAAGCAAATAGTGCTTGGACCATGGGTACCACATCAGTGAACTGCAGTTCAGTTTAAGAATGGAGCTGCAGAAACACACCCCTCAATATGTCAGATGCAATTTTTGCAGATGAAATGCACCATACAAGAGGCCCAAAGCCCAGCTCTCTGGAACCAAGGACCTGCTTGCAAATGAGTGAGATGCCCTTTCAAGCTGCTTTCCTGCATATTTTCCCTACGAAATCCAAGTAGATTATGGTGCATAACCACTGTTATGGCGACATGAGATTGGGATGCAGCTGGGACATATGCTTAGACACAGAAATTGAGATTTATTTCCATGTAAGCAGCTACCCTCGTAATTTGCAAGTACATCTTTCCTCCAAGGACCTGAAAGCACTTCACAAATACTGTTGGAGGCTCAGAATGTTCTTGCACTTAAGTAAACTTGTTCTTAGAGAGGTTGAGTGATTTATTTGAGGTTTCTCAGTAAATCAGAGGTAGAGGTAGGAAGTGAAACAAGATCATGACTGCAAATGACATCCTTTAACCTTTGGAGGTGCTACTGTGTACAAAGACCTGACCCCACGTGGGCAGCCTCACTCATATGAGCAGTGTGTCTGAAGTTAATGGGATGACTGGCGTGAGAAAAGGGCTGCAATATTTGCCTCTTTAGGCCTTTCTCTGTGAAGTGTTTAATATTTCCCCAGAGGTAAGTTTGGCTTCACCTCCTACAGAGTGTCTTATAGCAACAACAACAACAGCAACAGAAAAGTCAATTCCATTTTCTTCCTTTAGTGCATAAAATCAGGATCCAAGGCGAGCGCTCTCTCTGGGCAGGCGCTAAGCCATGGGGACCTGAAGACAGTTGGTGTTTCTTGGAAATGGGCTCTGACTTCTCTGCTTTTCTCCTTCACAGGGAAAGAAGAGATTTCAGGACACAGTATGGACCTGCACATTTCTCAGCCGGTAAAAAAGCATGGTCCATATTTCTTAGAAAAAGTTTGGCGCTACCCCAACTTCAGCAATCATAAAGACTAATATGTAAGAAAGACTGCACTAAAAATATAATGTAAAAATATATCTTTAATAAGATGAAACCAGAATTCCCAAATTCTTTTTTTCTCCCTCTGCAGAAAAAAAGGTTTGTGGCTACAAGCCATTTTTTGCCTATTTAATTCCCTGTCCTTCTTATTCCACTTCTTTAACAGGCTTGAAATGAATGAAGAGGTAGCAGACGGGAGAGTGACATAGGCAGTAAATTATGTAAGTTCTACAAATGCGTGGCAATGGCAAGCAGGTTTCAGTGCTAATGCAGCCGGCAGAGATTTCTGCCATGGGGGAAGAAAGGAGGGAACCTGCAGCATCTGATGAGAAATGGGCTCACTGACTCCAGCGCCTGCTCCAGCCTGCAGGGAGGGGAGCCTGCCACATCCAGGGAAGGGAAACGACTCCTGAAACCCGCACAAGTGACAATTCCCTGTAGCTTGAACTTCGGCGACAAAGGGAAAGAGATCATTAACTGCGAGCGAGGGGAGTTTGTGGAGGAGAGAAGAGAAGGGGGGAGCGGGGGGGGGAACCGCTCTTTAACTCTGGAGTTTTTAAAAGTGCCCTTGTTTGTTTTCTTGGCAGAGGAGCGGAGCGTTTGGCACCCATCCTTGGAAGGTGGCCCAGCTGCACAAACGCTGGGGTTGGCCCTTTCCATGCTGTTGCTAAGCCGATGGCCCAATAGCCGGCGGGGCCTCCGCACCCCACCCGTGCTCCGGCCGCATCCAGCCTCCAGCCCGCCCGGATTAAAAGCTTCTTTTCTCCCACTTGCTAATAATAATAATTCAATTTAAAAAAAAAAAAAAAAAGGCAAAAGAGTGCCGAGTTTATGCAAGCAAACCCTCCGTGGCTCTTGCCAAGAGCCGAGCAGAGGGGAGCTGGGGAGCACCAGCCCGTGCCCGGCTCCCGCTGGGACGGATGGGGCTCAGCGCTGGGCTCCGGTCGGACTCGTTCTGCGCTCCCTCCCTCTGCTCCCACAGCCTCAAGGTATAGGGCAGAAACAAAGGGATTTTTCTCTCCCCCCCCCACC
>VZTX01009927.1:335936-403338 GCA_013400915.1 Pardalotus punctatus
ACCCCCTTCCTCCTCTTTCCTTTTTTAATAACTTTATCAACTCCGAACCCCAGGATGATTTGTGTGTTTCATACTCTCTCTGTGCTTTTACTCTCGGTTAGAACTTGGATACTTTCCATTTCTCAGTTAAAAACTCTTTTTTTCTTTTTCTTTTTCTTCCCCCCCACCCCCTTTCCCCCCAGTTGTTTGTGGTTTTGCATGAAAGGGCATTGTTAACTCCTTCACCACCCGGTTGGAAAGCGCTCTCTTGTCTCCACTGTTTTAGGTATTTCTGGAAGAGCAGAATGAAGTGCTGGGTTTCAAAAACACAGAGAGAAAAGAGGAGAGCAGTGATAGAAAAGATTTACATTGAAACTGCTACTGTAGGATAACTCCAGCTGGAAAAGTAAAGCCCTTGTTATGGATTTACAGGAGCCCTCACCACTTCTGCAAGGCACAGGGTGAGGCCATTCCAAGCTGGTGCTCAAAAACATCAATTTAAGGGACAGAAGATGAGAGATGTTTGGTAAAACCATGGGAGGAGGTGGCTGTCCTCATGGAGAGGGGAGCCAGGCCACCACGTGCTGCTGCTGGACAGGGCTCACACCCCTCCCTGGCTCAGTGTGTGCACAAAGCCTCTCTTTTGGGTGAAAAACTGGGAATTCTAGGTTTTTTTGCTGCCTAACTTCAAAAAAAGGCAAAAGGTGCAGTTTTGTGCCGGGGCTGTGTTAAATGCCATGTCACACTTGCCTGTGGCTGAACTGGAAGTCCTCAACACGCCAGGGACACACACAAATCATGGGAAAAGCTGGGCAAATTCTCACTGGAAGTTGTAAAACATAGAGGATTAATTTTCCCTGTTGTACATTGGAGATGAGGGACTGGGAAGGTGGCATCTCTCATTCAAACCATTTTTTTCCCCCTCATCCCCATTTGCAACTGCAGACAGTGGGTATGGTCTCTCTCCCATCTGTGCCTGCACTGCTCCAAGAGCTTTCCCAGCTGAAGTCCTGGAGCTCTGAGGGAATGCTACAAACAGAGATTACTTCAATATTTGGCAGCAGCTAGGATAAGTTATCTTTTTCTTTTAAAATAGAGCATGTTATGCAAGCAGGTTTTACTATAATTACGGGTATTTATTATTTCTGTAGCTTATAAAATAAGCTTCTTGGAACCAATAGGAATGTAAATTTAGTATTTCATTTGTGAATTAAATAACACAGCATTTCTCAAAACACATGAAAAATCCCCTCTTATATTTTCACACCCTGTGGTAATTAGCACATAGTATTTTTTTATTTTCAGACTTTGAAAAAACCTTTTTGTATTGGTTAAAACAAGTGCATATTTTTTCCAACATCCTCCCCAGTATGACTGCTGTTCTTAAATGTTTTTATGCATGTTAGCATGTATGTTTGTTTTGCCTGCTAGTTCAGTTTTGTAGAACAAATGGAGAAAACGAAAATATAGATTTTTAACCGCAACAAGATTCCCTGCAGACAGGATTTTTTTGTACAGCTATAGAAATGCAGCGGCTCAGAGGAAGAGCACAGCATGTAATTCTACATACATCACAGCCCTTTTTTATTACTCTTACCAGAGCAGCTGAATGGAGAATTACAAAAACTATGTCCCTGATTCTGTAAAGATTTTAAAAAGAGGCTTAACTTTAGGCATACAGGTAACTTCAAAGGGAATTAAGTGAAAATAGAAGATGTGAGTATTTCATGACAGATGAATGCATTAGGGAAAATGATCTACACAAAACTTCATCCCGAAGTTCTAAAATTATATTAATTGACCTTGGTGAGCTAAACAAAAACTCAGCTGAAATTATTTTCAGAATTTAAACCAAACACTTCTGCAAAATAAAACCAGTGTAATGGATATTTCTATTATTATGTATCCACTGATTTTCTGTAGGCAAAGGGTGGAATCTCAGCACTGCAGAAGGGGATGGGAGCACTGCCATTGATTTTACTGATGCCAGAATTTTGCCCAAAACACTTACACTTCCTCTGGCTCTGAATTTTATTTTATCTACTCTGACATTGTTTTCTCCATCTCTGCTGTCACATTGCATGGGGTGCAAGAACATTTTAAAATTAACGGTGGTCTTGAGCTGCAGAGCACAGCTCATCGATCGAACCTCTGAATCCATCTGACAGGGTTTGATCAGGTGTTTGATTCCAGCCCTCTGCACAGACACACCTCTTCCCATGCTCACAATTTTGTTGGCACACCTGTTGTGACGTAGGTGGGAAATTTTGTGCATTTAGCAAATCCAGTCTACTGGGGCAAACTAAGCATCAATTTTGTTTCACCACGTAGGAACAAGCTATGTCAAGTACTGCACATCACTTTATGATCATGCTAAAGCCACTGCGACAACAAGCCACCTCAGCAAGCTGTCATTTTAATGTTTTATCCATTTTCTTTTCGTGTGTGTTTGCTCCACATTTCAGCGAAGCCTCATCTCCCCTGCCCACCGCCATCGGCTACGAGGCTGCAGCAAAACCCCGTCTCAAGCATGTCACATGGAATGAACTGGGAATATTCCACCCAAAACATTCTGATCGCTGGCTTTCAGAGGAAAATTCCCTCCTGGATAGAAAGAGAGAAGGACAAGTGAGACAGTGGTGGGTGACACCTGCATAGGAGCATTATCCTGGTGGTTTTCTGCAGGACACGGGCGCGATCCCCCTGCTGCAGTGGGAACCCCTGTGAGCCTCACTGCCACAGCTCTGGGGGATGCCTGTGCCCATTTATCACTTCAAACTAAGCTGAACAGCTCCACCGTAATACTGCAAATTACAGGCCTTCTAGATCATCATTTTAAAGCACTTAAGCTTGTGTTGTCTTTTAGCTTTTTATTCATCTAACTAGTTATGGTTTTGAAGACCTAATCTAGTTCCCATTAAGACAAAGAAGAGGATTCCTTTCTCTGTGAAGTGTTATACCCCAGGAAGCCAAAAACTTTGGTGTGTGTCTGCCTTAGACATGTCTATCTTGCAGGCATTAACAGCTCAACCTATAGATTTTTCTTCATCGGTGGGGAAGTTTTATTCTTATCCCCATTTTACAGGATGAAATCTCTTATCCAGTAAAGTATGTGAGCATGTGCCAGTTTCAACAGAGCTGGTGGAATCTATCCAGGATAGACTGCATTTGCCAAAAGAGCAATTTGAAGTGGAAAACTATTCACAAATTCTGGTTGAATGTAATACAGAGTTTTGTCAGAAAGAAAATCAAGGGAAATACTTTTCTCAGGAAAGTTTAAATGTTTCATGCCAGTATTTTCAAAATAAATTATATAATTTTGACCTGTCTTATACCACTTAGTTTTCAAAATTAACCATTTTTGTTCATTATTATTTTGGAAATAATATGGTAAATTGAATGTTAGACTTCTCAGTAAGAGAGTGAATTGTCACTAAGTTTCATTTTGATGTCTTGAAATGGAGGCTTTGCTCAGCAGCAGTTTTTGTTTGTTTAATTTTGGGTTAAAAACGATATGAAAACTTCCATTCTATACCAAGCAATGCAATCTGAGCTGACCCAAAACGAAGCTCTGGGGGGCTTTCATGTCTGTTCCACCAACACTCTGTGTGTTTCAGGTTGAACCTCACCTGAATCATTTTCCCCGTTTGCTGTTCAGCCACCGGAGCGAAGGGAACACGTCTGTACAGCTCCAGCAGTTTAACAGCTCCATTGTTTTCACCTGACTCCTGTGGAACTACCTGTGCTGGGAGTCAGCCACGTGCCTTTGAGTCTCCCTGAATCCATGCCTAAACAAACTTTGGGAAGTCAAACCAGGTGATGGGCACAGCCCGGCGAGGAGCCTTGGAATCCTCGTTGGTGCTCTGAGTTCAGGAGCCTTCTTATCCTCCAGGTTTGCAGAGCTCCCTGCAACACATCTGACTGAAGAAGGAAGAATGGGGGCTGAAAGGAGAATTATTTTCTTTCACAGCTTTCAGTGCTTATGACCCAAATTGGGGAAGTGTGTAAGCTGAAAGAAATGCCTGGGTGGATTTGAAGCTGAGATCAGGGCTACATTTTCCAGTGGTTCTTATATTAGTTTAAAATGTTCTTCTCCCTCTTATGAGCATAACTTCTTTTAAATAAATACAGATAACTTCTCCTAGTTGCCAAGAGTTTTCCCATCTTCTTTTAATAGCTCCTCATAATAATGCAAAATAAGTGATAAAATAAAAATGAGTTGAAATAATTTTGCAATGACTACTTTAACACTTAATCTGTTCAGGGAACAGCGGGAACAACAAATACATAAATTTTAACATATACCTCTAAATAGCATAATTATCTTTTAAGTTTCAAACTGTACACATGAAAAAAAATACAACCAGCCAAGAGAGAAGGAAGCATTATCCAAAGGATGCTTACTACACACCAAAATATCTTCCACCAAACTCAGTTTTATGAACTTCCCAATGCCATGCGATACGTATCTGCAGCTCACTCGTACTGCCTTAATTTGTTGCTCCGTGTGACAAGCTGTAGTCTGATCTAGCCTGACATGCCATGGTATGCACAGCACACATATATCATGATAAGACAGTTGGAAACCAAAGACAAAGAGCCCCAAAGAGAGAGTTAAATAGCATGATCCAGCAGCAGCCTGCATCCATCAGAGGGAGAGTGTTTGAAATGGCACACCTTCCACTTGCAAGTAAATAAATACTGATTGCGTGCTACGGCTGGGAGTGAACGAGATAACACAGTGTTCCCACGGACAACTTTGTTTCTTCTCCCCCGTGTGTATCAGTTACATTCTTTTTCATGACATCCTTTTTTATCAAGGTGTAGTGAAAAACAGGGTGTCTTGGACTCGTAAACCCCACTGAAATGAAAAGATGGAATCTCTTGGTGCTCACTGGAGAACGAGCTGAACCCAGCTGCTGCTGCTGCTGTAACACGATGCTCCGGCAGTGAAGATCTTCTGTTCTTTATTGCATTGGTAAAAGCACCAGGAATTCAACTGGCTGCATTTCTGGCCAACTTCAGGTTCCTCTTCTAAGGACACAAAATATTTCTGGGCTATAACTAAAGTGGTTTCATCGTCCAGGATTCCTCTGGCAAAGGGAATGAGCTCTTCAGTGTTTGAGGTTCTGAGAGAAACTAGTGCCCAGCTTAAGCAATGTTAGCAATGTACTCCCATTGCTAAAGAGTTCAGTAGGAAACAGATGATTTTTTGTCATTTAGAGAATGAAGGAGTTGGTAATTGTGACAAAGAGCTCATGTTGAATGGCTGGTTATAAAATGCCACAACAAAAACACATCTGTTTTTCTCCTCATGTCTCAAGGATCACATCTGGGGTGTTTTTGAGGCCCTGGGATGCAGAGGTTTAGGGCGTTAGATCTGATTTTCATGCCTAGACAACTGACACACACTAACACAATGGCTTTTATCACCTGTATTTGGGCCACAAAAGAATATAAAACCCCAGGCAAACATGGCAGTAATTTATAATGAATTTTTCATTGTTCTTCTTATGAAGAGTGGTGTTTTGACCAAGTCAAAGCTGCCTTCACTTTGGACTCTTTGAGTTCAGCACTGTGAGGGTCTAGCTGAGAAGCTGAGAATTTCAGTTTATCTTAAAATTTATCTAAAAATGTTCTTACAGCTGTGTCTGTGACATTGTACTGCCTGACTTTGAGGAACTGGGATGAAGAACTGGACATGTTCTGCATCTGCTTAGTTTTTACAGACTCTGCAGGATGATCAGTCATCTGGAAAGAAGCACTTTCCATTCTACGTGAGCATCAGTGTAAATGCAGATAGTTTCAGAGCTGTTCTCTTTCTGTCATAGAAAAGTGACATTCTCCATGGACCTGCTCCAAAAGCTGATCATGTTAACGAAAGGACTCCCATTGAATTCAGTGTGACTTGGAGTGGTTCCTAAGCATGGGAACAAAGCAGCAAACTTCATTAATCTTCTGATGCGGTCCTTAAAGCAAGAATTCAGACCCCATGGGCCAAAGGTTTGTGATTAGAAAGAAGGTTTGTGATTAGAAAGACAATTTGGCCTCTCTTTCTTCCATTCAGGTCTCACTAAAGATTCATTCTTTTAGAAGTATCATATGCCAGTCAGCACGGGGGATAGTTGGTCTGTTAAATGCTACATTATGCCTTTTACTTTTCATTATGGTATGAGATTTGATTAAGGCAGTCAATGACCCTGTGCTTAGAAACAGAAGGAAAAAGAAAAGGAAAAAAAAAAAGAGCTAATGGAGCCATAGAGCTGAAATATGTTGCTGAGAAGTGAAACAATTGAAGGTGTGGAGGAGAGAGGAATTATCACAGCATTGTTGGCACTGACGTGGTGTTGGGAGGCTTTTACCTGCCATAAAGCATATGCTGGCACTATTTCATCCTCCGCCTTGGCCATAACACAGACCCTGTTTGTGTAGGAGAGTTTCCCAGCATGGGAGCAGAGGAGCACATGGATGCCCACAGTCCAGAATCCCAGGAAAAGCTCACCAGCAGCTGCTGCTCTCAGCAGCCCCGTGCCTGCTCATGGCTGCGCTCCCACACCTTTCCCAGGGATGTTTTTAAAGGTGCTTAAGAAAATAAAAAGAGTTGTACCTCTATGTCCCTTCATGCCATTGACAGAAAACCCCTTTTATTTCCTTTCCTTCTCTCCCTTTAGACTTTCTGCGTGTTCCCCAAAACCTGGTGCTGCACTTGATGTGTCAGAACCCATTGGGAAGGGAAGACTGCTCTCTGCACAACTTCTGTCACAACTTTCAGCATTTGACTCAAGTTTGGCTTTCTCCCTCCCTGGGTGCACGGTAGGTGCCTGTCTCCCGAGGCACATGGCGTGAACACCGTGCTGACGTGTGGAGCCTCTTCTCCAAGCTGCTCTGTACAAGTCATTCAACCTTTTAATTTGATTAGGAGGTTAATTTGCATGGTACTGTGCGTATTCTTTTACTGGAATATATATACTATGAAATGTATGATGTAAGTTAACCCAAAGCTAAAGAGGCCAATAAAAGCCAGTTCCTTAAGGAGGGAGAAAAAAGAGCAGAGCTCAATGGAAGAAAAGCTTGGTCTCAGTCCAGAGTCCTGACTCATTGTTAGCCTCCAGAGCGTCCTGACTAGCATCAACGTGTCCTGGAAGCAATGTGATTTTCCTACTGTATTAACGAAAAAATAATAAAATGTAATGTTAAAACAATAGGACATACCAGAAAAAATTTCCACTGAGGAATGGGGCTCTGTAATAAGCTCATGTCAGAATGATTTCCATCCTGTTCCCAGAACCTGAGCATGTGGCGGAGTGACAAGACTTTGTGCAGGCTGTGGAGAAGGGAGCAGCTCCTATAGGTGTGTAGATTGTTTCTCCTGTACCAAGTGCTTCAGAAAGCTGGGAAACAGAATATGAAATACATTTCTGTTAATGGGAGCCACCCAGTCAAGAGGGAGCGCTAGGAATGTGCTGTATAGCTGCAGAGAAGCATCAAGGCTTCATGGAAATCTGAAAAATGCTTCAATGGCTTTCTACCCATGTCTCTCCATAACTATAATCTCAAAAATATATGTAATTTGGAAGTGACGGCACCCTGGAAGCTTGACTTGAGTGAGCTCACAGTTATCTTTTGCTTGATCCTGTGAAATAAATTATAAGCAGCAAATCCCAACTGCAGATAAATTCTTCTCCATCTGTTTTCCTATAAGAGAAAAAAATGTAGAATTGCTTTCATGCAACAATTGCACAAGCAACTCATAAGCTTGGAGATGAAGAAAGCTAGAATGTTTTCTGGTTTAATGCCAAAGATTTTTAAGATAAAAATTCTCTGAAAGTAACTGCAATAAACCAATGACTGTTGAGCTTAAACAAACCTCAAGTCAAGTTACATTCAATTTCACTTAAATATTCCTTAGGAGAAAAAGAAAACATAAATGCACAAATCCAAATTTTTTATGTCTTAATTGTCGTCTTTTTCCCACAATGCGTCCTGAACTGAAATGAGGTCATTTGGATTTTAGTAACCAGTCCAAGTACAATGCAAAATATATTTCAAGGTAGAACAAGAGTTCACATCCCAAAAACAAAGGAGTTAGCAAAAATATAAAACTGCGTGAGACTGAATGCACTCAATGCCTAGGGAAGTATAGTTTTACCTGTCAGAAACAAAGAAGTTGGTCTGCATCCATTACATAGACATAAAATAATCTCAGCAAGGGCTGCACAACAGTTAAGCCTGAGAAAATACAGGCTAAACTTAGCAGAAGAGTTCAGAAATCAGAATTGTTCTTTCTTTTTGAGGAAAATTTTGCTACATTTAAAAATAAGGGAGGTACAATCTTATGTGAATCAATAAGGTGTATAGTAAAAGTGACAAAAGATGCTTATACAGTTATAATTACATCTTGCAGATCGCTTAAATGCCTTGCATGGAGAGTCCATAAAGAGAATGTGACCAGGCACTATGAATAATAGCTTAAATAAATAGTAAAGTTGTAGAAGTAAGGCTAATGAAAAATAAACATTCTTGTCAGGAAGCGAGAGTGACAGTAAGAATTAGAGTGATCCAGAGTTTCAGGAATACCAGTGAGTGAACGCGTACTGCAGACTTGGCATGTGAGTATCTGGAAGGGATCTAAAAAATCAAAAATATTAAATGCTTGGTAGTTACATCTGTCCCTCTTTAATCATGCTTATTTAAGACTTCATGGGCAGTGAAGATTTTTTCCATTTTCATATTCTTTGTGTTTTTTCAGTCTCTATTAAATGTCTATCAGAAATGCTCTGACCCCCTTCGAAATCCAAACCCCAAAAATGCATGAAGGGAAATAATCCAAATGTCACATGTAACCATGTGCAGTTAGTCAATCCACCCAAACAAAAGGAATCAAGCCACATCCTACGCTTTCCTCTCTGGAGACTCACGTACATCTAAAAATAACCCACCACGGGCACTTTGAGGAAAGGGAAATGAGGAGGAGCTGTGAGTTTTGACCCCATTCTAGAAAAAAAAAAATGTCTCCAGGTATTTTGGTGAAAGTGCATCAGCTGGCGACACCCCAGTGCAAAAGTTTATGTGAATAATCTGAATTACACCCAGAGACCAGGTGGAGCGTATAGTGCTGCTTACAACGTGTATGAGCAACTCAGGAGGCTCTAACAACCCCGCTCTGCAGCCTCTGAAGGGTTCCTGCTGTCCTGCAAGAGTGTTTCCTGCATGATTTCACATCAAGCTGGTATTGGAAAAGCCATGAAAAAGTAGGATGAGTTTTTCTCCTGGTAAGACAGTCTGTTCAACACTCATGGGCGCTGGTATTCCACTGCCCATGTCCTCCCCAGGGATGGCAGCAGCACTCGTATGTTCTCCTGCAACCACAACTACAGTGTGAAATCACAAATGTGCTTTGGCAGGATGTATTTAGGTGACAGTTTTGGGGAAAATACTTGGTTTTCTGTCGACAATCTTGCGCCAAAGACACAGGCAAGATTAACAGGTGTGTAGTGGTCACAGAGTGAGGAACCGTGCACTGTCTGGGGATTTCGTGTGGCCAGCACTTTGTGGGGGTGATTAATCCCCATGAACTGGCCAGGGCTGCACTTATGTGTGAAGTTAAATAAATGCCTGCTCGCAGGGTGAGGGGCTTTGTGTATTTATACCTCGTGTCCTTGAAAATCTAGTTTCATGTGTAAGTACTCGGTTAATGTGGTTTGTTCCTCTCTATGCTTCCCTGAACGTGAATTCATTATGAATCCACCCGAAATTGTTTTTTGCAAATGTGTTGGTTTCAGTTTGCAAGAAAGTTGTTCCTGTTTGTACTGCTGGGCATTTCTTTTGTTCATTTTCTTTTGTCAGAGGCTGACAGCACACTGGCTGCAGTTTTCATGTGATCATTCTTGAAATTACTTCGTGCTTGGACAAATGTGTAGGTGTTCTGTGCAACTTCTTTAAATAGTGAGTGAAAACAGTACTTCAAGAAAAAAGGAATATGCCACAAGATTCTGCTTCTTTCTGCCATTTTTGTCACTCATTCATCTAATGAGTTTATTTTTACTCCCTATCTTTCATTCCCCGCTCTATATTAACAAGTTTTCTCTTGATTTCATTGATTCTTCTTGCCCACAGTGGCCTTTTTTAATAATTTATTCAATATGTTTATTCTTCTGAAAGTACAGGCTGCCAAGAGAGGTTGTGGAATAGTCATCACTGGCTCACCTAGACACCCGTCTATTAGGGATTATTTAAGGATAAGGAAATCAATCCTTCTGTGATTCATGGGGAGGAGGGGATGGATTAAATGACCTGGTAAAATCGTCCCTTCTAATTCAAATTATTCTGGTTTGGGTTATGTTTCTTATTTTGTTGGATTTGGGATTCTGTTGTTGGATTTTTTTTAATTTTTTTTTTTGTTCTAAGTTCTTTTTGATCTCAATTCCTAATTTTTTTTAATTTTTTTTTTTTTTAGATAATGTTCTCTTGTGTTCATGTTCTTTGAAAGTGTGGAGAATTTGCATGAACCAATTTTTATTAGTTCCCTTGAGAATGTTAAAAACTTCAATTAGGTCACAGTGAAGTCTCTTTTCCAGAGTGAAATTCCTTAATCTTCCTTAATAACTTAAATCTTTGAGAAGTGATGTTGTTCTGCAATGCATTTTCCTCAAAAGTAATTATATACCGGCTAAGTTGCTACATAATAGTCAGTGCTGTGTTGTGCTCCGAGTATAATCAGTCCCTGGGTTTTGTAGAGCCTATTAGCCCTGATGGGCTGCAAACACATGACTGTCAGGACGGAGTTGCAGGCTGGGAGATAGGAATTTCCAGTTTCCAAGAAGCCGGCATTTTCTATTTGCACAGGAACCTCTCGCAGTGTAAGCTGATATTCTGGCTGTATTTCTTAGGAGATCTGCTCAATTGTAATTTTAGGATTATTTTAACAACAGCAGGCAAGGAAATCCATGAGGCAAATGTGAGTTAACAGGCTGAGGAATGATGCAAGATCTGCCTTTTACTTCATGCGTGTATTATCATCCTTGCCCAGTGTTTGCTATATTTTCTAGCAGAATGCATCAAGCTGTTTAATACTGTAAGTAATCAAAAACCAAAATCCCAGGATTGATCCTCGTGCAGTAGGAAGCCAGAATCTCTCAAGTCTGGAAGAGACTCCCCTTTGTGGCTGCCCTTGTGCTGTTTCTTCCTTCACTTATGTCAGCTTTGGGGTCATTGCATAACCACCCCGAAACACTTCTACTTTCTGGAATTAAGGGAAAAGAGCCATCCAAATCCTCTTAAGAAGCTTTGAAAGAGCTGCTTGCTTTCCCGTGGGCAGCAGCGAGCACCGTTAATGCATCGTCGGGAGCAGGAGCAGCTCTGCTTCATTTCCTTTGCCTCTGTTTCCTGACGAGGAGCTCAGTGTGCTCCAGTGCCAGCCTCCAAAGGGGTAAAAAGAGACTCATTAGGCTAAAACATAAAGTAAATAATGCCAAAAATGGGTTGTTTCTGAAAGAGCTTTGATGTAATATCAAGAAAATTTTTATCTCATCCAAAAGTACATAATGAAAATTATGGAGGGCTCCATGGTCCATATGGATTCAGTGTTTCCTACCAGCTCTGTTGTAAGGATTAGGATAATCTCTTTGGCAATCTGCAAAAAAAATGAGGATTGAAGATGTTAGTAAGAGGGGCAAGGTGCAAGGATCAGTAAATGATCAAGTTTTCCCTTGCTTGTGTCGTGCAGACTGTATTCCTATTTCTGGTCTATGTGATCTCAAAAAGCATGGGATTGAGGCAAAATCTCATGGCCTAGACACTCTCCAACCTGAAAGGCTGCCATTAAATAGCTTCCCTTGTTCCTTAATCCTCTAGTTTTATGAGTTCATTTCTTCCCTGGGTATCTTCAAAATATTTGCTGGTTTTATGGACAACGAGATGCAGATGTTTTGCAATTAAGAGCGTAAACATTCTGCTTAAGCAACAAGAGTTTATGATACCTCTTCATCTCAGTGTGGTTGATGCTATTCATAGGCACAAGGTGGTTCATGCTGAAGTTGCCATGTTGGTCAGCCTTGTCCTCATTCCACACACAGTAGATAAAGGTGGGATTTTTGGGAAAAACATGAGAGGTTTTGTTACTTTTCTTAACCACTTCCAGCTGAAATAAAAATCAAGGGGGTTTCATAAAGCAGCAAAACCTGCTTCCTGCACCCACACTTTTGCTGGTGTAATTTCTTTCCCTGCTCTGCATTCTCTTGATGTTTTTTGCCACCTCTGGAGCTTTTTCTCGGCTAATAAAGGTACTTCTATAACTCAGTTGTACATGAAGTCATGATGAGAAGCCCTGCTCTTCCAGTCCTGGTTTGTTGTTTTTTTTTTTCTGGAGTAAAGACTCTTTAATCATTCTGTAGTAATTACAGCAATGCTTTCCCTCAGCCCTATAGGCATTATTTTGAGGGCAGGCACTGGTGTGGCACTGACTTTATGGATGTGTATGACTTTGGCAAGGAGAAAACCTTCAAATGCTTCTCCTCTCCCTTTGTTGCATTTCCCATAAATCTCCGCACACCTCTTTTCTGCTTTGCAATCTGCAGTCGCATTTCTCCACGCATTCAGTTACAACAGACTGGATGTGGCAGAACCAGAACCGTTCTTGCTCCACTCAGCTCAGCAGCCCAGCTCTGGACACAGAAGTGACACTCCTCTTTCTGTCCCACTTGGTCCCCTGAGAAGGAGAAGACACTGCAGAGAGGATGGGAGCAGAAGTGTCTTAAATGCCCGATTTCTACAGCATGTCACCCACTAATGGCACTGGACTGGGACTCTTTTTGGGTTGAAGCCTTCTCCTGCACCCCCAGTTGCCTGTCCAGGTGTGGCTGGGGTCACCCTCTGACGAAACACCTGCTTATGGACCAAATTCAGAGCTCATGCAAGGACTGGGTCCAGCACAGCATCTTCAGACTTTGTTTTGTATCACATCAGGCTTCACATATTACATAGTCTCACCATGCCAGGATATTTTTACTGTCCTAGAGGCTGGAAACAAAAAAATATTTTTTCTCTTGGCTGGAGGATTTATCCATATTTGTTCCAGCTTAATTTAACTCTGGTTGATTTCAGTGCAGCCAGCTTTTAGTCTTAGCTTAACTTTGGGACATACTCTTATTCTGCTATAACTTTTTACTTCAAATATTGTGCTTTAACAAAACAGTCACTGCTTGTAAGAACTGAATAGCTGATTTCTTACAACACCCACTGCAAGGCACTACAGGAAAAAGAGGTCAGATTCACATGGACTTTTTATTATTATTTTTGTTTTTTAACCTGGTGACAATGTGAATTTTGAAAGTTTACATTATAATCTTTGTTAAAGTCAACAATAACAAAGTTTGAAGCAGGAACAGAAGTTCCATAGCACTCAAGTTAATATTATAACGAAATGCAAACTACTTAAGCGGCCTGTTGCACTGCAGTATGTTCAAGTCTTTAGCTGGAGTCTTAAGGGTCAAGTTTCTGGCACTATTAGTCATGTTATTTATGTATATATAGACACAAATAAATGTGTATATACTGCATGTGCACACACACACACACATGTGTGTGCCCTGACCATTGCTAGACCCCAGTGTTGCACAGTCTGGCTGCAGATTTCAATGGAAATCATGCCTGGAAAGGTCATAAGCTCTGTGTTTGCAGGCAAAGGGGAAGGAGAGTGCTGGGGAGTGCAGTGCCACCATACATGAGGCTTGTGCTCATTACAAGATATTTCTCTTTCTGTCTTGTAACTGAAAGAGAAATAAAGGGGGAGAAGGAAGAGGCAGAGTGTGAAGAAAGGATCTTTCCCATAGATGTATTGCGATTGCTGACTTTTGAGTTTCAAAACTATGAGCCTTGCATGGAGCTCTTTCAGCTGAGAAGACAGAAACTCACAAAATATTGACATTTTTTATTGACAATATTCCTTTGGCAGGAATCAAGCAAACCAATTGCAGCACAGAAGGGATAAATGTGTTGGTATACAAACCTGCATTCTTCCAGATAGCCAAAATGCCATCCCATGCCCTGCCTGCCATGCTCTCATGACATGAGACCACTTCCATTCCGACACCTCCCACATAGAGGAGATTTCAAACATACCTGGTGATGAGCTACTGTGATACAGCGGGTTCTTCAGTCCAACAGAAACTGACTGCAATGGGTAATGAGGAAAAAATTATATTACCTCAGTTTATCCCTGTTGTTTAAGAGGTACAAAACTACTGTCTTTTTTATTTCCCTTGATATCTAGGAGGTGACACACAGAATAAAAGTGCTGAAGTAGGTCTCAGTTGTCACAGGAGGGAGCTTTGACTCACCAATGGCAACACAAGCTTTGATTTGGAGGAGGAAGAGGTCTACAAATACGAGGTGTCAGCTACCCCTAACGAAGACCTTCTGGCTGAGACCAGCTGTGGTTTCGTGGGTGACTCCTGTGTACCTGTACTCAGCCAGGAGTGATCCATAGTTATCCTTTATGCAAACCTTCTATCAGTGGCTTTGGTACCTCCTGATCTGATACTGAATGACTGTGGCTAAGCTGTGGAACAACGTGATACAGCTTGTTTATTATAATATTTGGGAAAGAAAAAGATGGTTCTTCATTATATCCCAGCGTTCCTGTTTATGTCTGACAAACTGGAGCCATTTATTCCGAACCATTAATAACCTTATAACACTTTTTAAAGCCACTCAGTACCATGATTCTTATTTTGCAACATTTTTATGATTAAAATGTTCTGGGAGGCAAGCTGATTACCCAAACCAAGTTTGTTGAGTGGATGTTTGTGGTGGACAACCGTATCAGCCTGTGTGCTCCTGCCGGGCTGAGCCTTTTAGTGCCTCCCGGCAAACATCGCTGAGCTGAACTCGCAGTGACCCAGTTGTCTGTGCTAATCGCTCGCTGATTACTGGCTAATCACTGCCTTGTTGAGAGCAGCCAAGCCAAAACCACTCTGCTGTGCTGCATTTGGAAGGTGGGATGCATTTTTTGGTCGTCCCCATCGCCGTGCTGTGATTGCAGCCTGGGTGGGTGATGAATTTCAGGCTTGTCCCATGCCGTGGGCAGCTCAGGAGTTTTAGTTGGGTGCAGACTCCTCCAGTTCCTCTGTAGCCCCATGCAATGAAGAAAGCCCCATGCAATGAAGAAATGACCATTTGTCATGTTATCTCACGGCTGATAGAAGTGAGAGGACAAAAAGTGCCTGCTGGGGTCAGTAGGATGGATTTTATCCTCAATAGAGTGGACACACCCAAGGTTGTGGTCTTGGTTCATGCTTGCCATGGAGTTCAATTGAACACAGAGAAAAGGGAAAAGGAATCTGCACCTGTATCTCTGTAAATATGTCACTTAGTAGATGCCTGAAACAAATGACATTGTTTAAGTGTGAATTTTGTTATCAGATTTTTGTGCAGGCATGAGACAGGAGTTATAAACCTTCCGACGATACCTGCTCCAAGAAGAGGAACCCATTTGGCAGCATGCTGCATAATTCAGCAAGTAAAAAATGGCTTTAAAAGCAAATTGTCTTTGTCCTTGGCCAGAATTGTGCAGGTAATGGCTTGGCCTTTTTTTGCCAGCATGTTTATTAAAGGGTTAATCAGCTATATAAGGTTAAATTTCACCCTGGGGATTTTTAGTATAGGCTTTCTGGCCAAACTTATCTTGCTGTCAAACCAATACCCGCAGTTTTAAAACAGGAAATAGANTTTAATTTTATTTATTTTATTTTATTTTTGTTTTATTTTATCTTATTTTTTAATTTTATTTTGTTTATTTTATTTATTTTATTTTATCACTTCGTTTGTTTCTTTGCTAATGCAAGCACAAGAATAATCGACACTCAAAAGCAAAATATTGTGTTCTACAATACCCCAGGTAAGTTAATCTGTGTTTTACACACCTTAACATTTAACTTCTTTAAGTCTACCTGGAAAGGCTTCTGATCACATGTGAAAATTTGTTTAATATACCACTTTGCTAAAAACACTATGTCTTCTGATCTTCCAGCACTTTCTGTTCCTTTGAGGTGCCAGACAGGAATGACAAGACAAGAAATGAGGCTTATTAGCAGAGATATTGTGTATGAATAAAGTGATCAACCCTCAGTTCATTCTCCCTCACCAGTTATCATGACAGTGAGATGGTTTTTCTGGGTGTGTATCAGAGAAAAAGTGTGTGCCTGGTGGTTTCAAATACATTTCACTCTGGTTGAAAACACCATGGTTCCCATTAAGATCTCTAAACTATGGATTTGCGTGGACCACAGGGATGAAAAGTGGGGCTGACCCCAAAAATCTGCAGACTTCCAAGCTGACCAACATTCTGGTGGATCTGTCAGCCCTAAACTTGGATTCACGTCCGTTCACACGTATCATAAATGGAGAGTATAGAATAGCAGGGCTAAACTTTGTTTAAGAAACTTGCTATGAGAAATATGCCAGGACTTCACAATAAAAGGCAAAATGTATTGAAATTTATGGGGTTTAAAGTTTCCTCACAAAGTTTAAAGTAGGCTTGTGTTTGCTTTTTTGTCTGACCCTGCTCACCTTTGCCAGTGAGAAGGAGCCAATTCATGAAGGAAGTTGGCTTTTCCTAAAGGCAGATTTGAAATTTCATGCATGATGTTAGAATTTCCTAGCATTTCTGCATGCCAAGAAGAAGTCTTTCCATTCAGTTTCCCAGAAAAAAACACAGCATTCAAGGTACATAGTTTTCATAATGTTGAGATAATTCAGCTACAAATATTAGCAGCATCCAGCCCTGGTTGTTAAAGCAAATATTGCTCAGGAAATAAATGTCTTTGCCAGGAACTAGGAAAACCATGGTACTTAAGTCCTTCTCTCTGACCATCTCAAGGAAATCCCTGCACTACTCTTCCTCATTGCCTTTCTTAAAGTGGAAGATTAGAAGTTGCTTTTTGTTCTGTTTGTCTTTATGAATATCTTGCATACAATAGGCCCAAATACCACAATATTTTATGTTCATTTTCAGGCTATTCAAGAGATATCCAGAAATGATACTAAACAAAAGTTGGACTTGAATGCACAATGTTTTTTTCTAAAATTTCATCAAGTTTGGGTTTTGCTCCTCCTTTCCAGAAAGCTTGATGGACTACTCGCAGTCTGCTTTTAATACTTTTTTATTGGTAAATGAACATCCTTCCTCCTTTGGTGTTGGAAACACTTTTTCTCCTTGGTCCTGGGAATTCATCTGCTCGTTTTATCTTAAAACTCTCACAATGTGGAGCAGATTGTTTGATAGTGCAGGGTGACACACGTGCTTTTTAAAACAACTGTTGTCTTTATTCTTCTGGCAGCAAATGCCACTGCTGTCAAATAAAGTAAAATTGACTCCCACAGGAAAGCTTAAGGAGTCAGATATGCCATCACAAATTCTGGCACACACTGCTTGGAAACCTTTTTCTTCTTGTTTGGCAGGACATGTGCTCAGTCCCAGAACACGCTGCTCAGAAGCTGTTACAAAATACAGAAGACAATAAATACCATGCAAGTTAAAATTTTATCTGCTTTGAGAGATTGGGGTCTGAATGTCTAAGACACGAGTGTTCAATTGACAAGAACGAGAGATCTCACACCACTGTCATAAATGAAAAGCTGTTAGGCAGGCGGTACCTTCCCCAATGTCATGTTTTTCTTAGAACTGGGGCATACATTACACACAAATTTGAGATTATCTCCAACAATTATCTAAAATTAACAGTGGTTTTCTGATGAAAAACATTTAGAGGAGGATCTGATAAGGACTGGGCCTATTTATAATGCTTGCTACAAGAAAGAAAGGTTTGCTACTCTGAGTGAAACCAAACTGCACCACGTGTCAGAGGATAAAAGACATTGGCTTCCTTTCCTTTGCTTATTAGCAGCAGCACTGGGATTTTATCACATCCATCAGTGGTTAACTGAAAAGGGCCAGCATGAAGAAGAGGTGTTCCCATTTCTATTTCTGTCTGTGGGGTACCAGCTGCTCTCTGAACACCTCTGCTCCCACGGGACATGGACACACCATGGCTGTCACACAGGGCAGCTCCGAGCTCTCCTGGCAGCTTTCTAACCTCAGAATGGGACAACCAAAGCGAGTTCACCTCTGTTTGGGGCTGCTCCAGCTGCCCCTCAAGGGCATCTCACAGGAGAATCCTCAAAGAGCAATCACCTCTGCTCACTGACAGTGGAGCTTGGGCACTAAAAACATGAGTGCTGAAGAGCCATGGGGCCAAGACCTTCTGTAACACCACATTTATTTAGGTGTGACTTGGCCAAGGGAGCCATGGTCATGTTTGATTCAAAGGACTCCAAAATAAGCGTGGAGTCCAGCTGGGTGTGGTGTTATTTATTCCTGACTGGGGAAGGCTGGAGCAATCCCAGCGCAGGAGGCTCAGGGGGAGACACCAAGAGCACAGGTTCTGGATCAGCCCCTCTGAATCTTTCCATCACGGAATGGCAGAGGAGAAGCAAGCAGTGGTGTTACATGGAGAGTGTTTCCCTGAGTCCAGGCACTGGCTGGGAACACATCCCTGTGTTTGGGGACTCCTCAGGCTACAAGAACACAAATTACAGGGAGGGTTTTGTCAGCAGACAGTATCAGAGGAGAGGCTCCTTTTCCCAGGCCACAAGGTGTTGCAGGTCACAGAATGAGTCTCCAAAGAGATGCTGTGGTTTCTCTTTCAGCTTTTTGCACATCTTGGACTGCACAGAGCTGAGTTCAGGGATCCGATTCAGCTACAAGAGAGATATAGTGAGGAACATTTGAAAGCTGTGATTTCTAAAACCATCTGAAATTTGGCAATTTCACCTCATGGGTAACATGCACATGGACATATGCAAATCCTTTTCTTCCCTTACGTGAATGTGAAAGAACCCAAAGACTCACAAAACTCATGTCACCTAAAATCCACATGTTGAACAAATTCACATGCTGATTAAATAAAAAAAATACTGCCATTCCACTTATCCAAAAGGCTGATGGATCTTGACAAACCTTTCAATGAACCCATTGTGGCTTGTCATTTGTAGGAGTCACAGAAACCAGGTGGATTTTGTTGTAAGAAATTTTCCATAGTTCTGCTTATCAGTCATGTGAGAATGGGCAATTATTTTCATGTCATGTTTGCTAGTACTGATTTACTTTGAATTTGACTGGTCTTAAAAAAAGAAAATCTTTAATCTAAACCAAACAACCCTTAGTGCAACCAAATGTTTGGAAGAAGAAAGGGCAAATGTCTGTGTGTTTGTGAAAGCAGCACCAATAAAAATAACACAGACAGCATCTAAGATTGTAATGCCATCAGGCAGTGCAGAATAACTAAAAGAGCCAGTTGTAACTTTGCAAGGTAGGAAGAAGTTCCACTGTCTCTTCAGGACACTGGCTTTAATTGGAGAAGAGGTTTACAAACTTTAGAAGCAGTTTCTCCAAAAGATTTGCAAATCTGACTGCTCCTTTTGTTTGTCTTCCATTTTTAGAAAGAAAAACTTTTTAGAAATTTCTGCATGAGAAATGTTTTCTCAGCTGCTAAAGCTAATTAGGAGACACAAGGATTGGTTTTGTTATATTTTCCTCTGAATAGAAGTGAAGTTATTTCATGCAATTTTTTACCCAACTCTGCTGTGTGATGGGCTGCATACAGAGCAANTTGGCAGCATGCTGCATAATTCAGCAAGTAAAAAATGGCTTTAAAAGCAAATTGTCTTTGTCCTTGGCCAGAATTGTGCAGGTAATGGCTTGGCCTTTTTTTGCCAGCATGTTTATTAAAGGGTTAATCAGCTATATAAGGTTAAATTTCACCCTGGGGATTTTTAGTATAGGCTTTCTGGCCAAACTTATCTTGCTGTCAAACAAATACCCGCAGTTTTAAAACAGGAAATAGAGATTTTTTTTTTTTNCTGTTTGGACACTGGCTGTTTTATGGTATTTAAACATACTATTTCTTGCCAATTGCTTTATCTCCACAGTTCCTGCTTTTGCTGCAAATGTTTCTTATTAACTCTAGAAGAAACATCAATTGCTCCCTGAGCATTATTAGTGAGGACAAAAATAACACAATTGTTAGTTACTTCCAACATGTTATCACTGCAGACCTATAAAGCAGACATTCTTTCAAAATACTGTAGGGGCTCTTTTACTCTGTTGAAAATAAATAATACATGCTTTAAGGACTTGTTATTTCACTGGAATTTTGCTTTTAAATGGAAAAAAACATAACAATCCAAAATTCACTAAGTTCCACTGCTGTGCAGCGTGCTTTCTGAGATGTTTTGCTGAGCACACCTCTCTAGCTGCAAACCTAGAACACAATGCCAGGCAAAGCCCCACAATGGGGGCACACAAGATTATTCACGCTGAAAATGCGTAATCCCTCAGGGATGCCCTTCTCTGCCTTGGGTATTTCTCCCTATAGCCTCGCTTTGTGGGTCAGTGATTTTCCACCCTGCAAGGAGGAAGGATGTGGGGGCCGCCCCTCTGCACAGGCTGCTCTGGGGCTCTGCCCTGCTCAGACTCCAGGACTTCTGCTGCCCTGAGCCCCTCGGAGAGAGCCCTGCAATGTCCCAGCTGCAGGGGAGTCAGACCAAGTCACTCACCTGGCAGATTTTGTTATTGGCACGGAGGCCACTGCAATGCTTGTGCTTCTCGTCCCTTCCCCCTGTCACATCAGCTCCAGAGCCATGGGCTGAGCAAGCCAGGGCAATGGTCCTGTGCTCACCCACACCTGTCCTTTAGGCAGCGTGTCCTGGCTTCACCGCTCCCGGGACGGGGCTGCTTCCACCTTGTACTGACTCCTGACAGCAGCAGCTGAACGTTCAACCTCTATTAATTGCCCATAACCCCCTATTGTATTGTTGTATTGACGTCTAGATAGATATCAGACAAGGGGGAAAGAAGTGCTGAAGTAGGTGTCCCTGGCTGCTGAGGTCTGGATCTTCCCCTCAGCATTTGCCTGCCTTGTGCACAGCCTGATTTCAATGCAGTTGTCAGGCAAATGTGCCCCGATTGCAGCTGGGACACAACAGGAGTGCCTGGAGAGAGGAGCTCACTTTCAAAGCAAGCTGCTGCAGCCAGGATGCCTCACTTCATGCCTGCTTTCTGAAGTGGATCCTTTCATCCACAGCCAGAGCACACACCACCCTCCATCCTTCTTCCTTGGGTGGTGTTTTTACTGGAGGCACTGCTGGATCTGAGCTTCATTTTATCCTGCCTCATTGCTACTGTTTAAAAACCTGTCCAACTTGAAGACACGTGTCAGTGTTGCATTTAGGGCTCCAGCTTATCATCTCTTGTTTCTCTATAACCAAAACAACACCATTTTAAATAACCTACATACCTAGTAATGAAGGTGGCCCTGCATGAGCTCTTCACAACAAAACTTCCCTTACCAGACTGGGGTTTTACTGTAAAAAGCAGAAATTCCAAAGGACAGAATTTCTCACCTGAACTTGCCTTCAGTGATCCTCAAAGGCTGGAGTTTAGTTCTGAAACCACAAACTTAATAGGGTTGTCTGTTGGCTGGGTATTTTTGTCATTTCCTTTAGGCTTTGCTGTATCAACATGAAACTCAAAAAGCCCAATTTGCATTCACACTCAGGTGCATTTGCACTCCCCTTTGTTAAAACAAACAAACAAACAAGCAAACCAGTTTTTCAAAGCTCATTCCCTACAAGCCTAATGAGAGGTTTGTTCCACTGAAACATCTGGTTTTAGTCATTGCTGGTTGCAGGATACTGACAATTCCTCTGTTCTCAAAATGCAGGGAAAGCAGCGTTAATCCTGGGCTTGGGGAACTACCACGAGCCCAGCCAAAATAGCTCTTGTGACTATAATCATTCATTGCTCTTAGATATTTTATGGTGCATCAGAAAATGGATTCTGTTTATATGAGCATTTCTTAAACTAACAGCGAGACTTTTGTGCAAGTGAGAAGTAGGCTCCAAACCTGTGCACATTAAACAGGGATGTGTGACTGATGAATCACACGAGAGCCAGTGGTGCCTGATTTCATTAGCTTTATTACTTTCTGTAACACACACCATTTCATGGAGGCCTCATCTTCAAGGAAAAGTTTTTACAGATTTGCAGAGGAGAAAATAAAAGTTAACCCGGCTTGGATGCAAAATGTGCCAAGCTACCTGCAAAGCAGAGTATGGCAGAGAGTCTGCTCAAAAATGCTGTAAAAACATTCTCTCGTGCACTGTGTGCTGCTGTTTGTAAGCCTAGACCTGTAAATCACACTTCAGCCATGAACATTTTCCAAGTACTTTCCAACAATATATCACATTGCTCAACAGTTTGAAGAGTGTCTGACAGGAGACCACGTTTTCTGGTAGCAAGTTAAATAGACAAGGGCTGGTGACACAGACCCGTCATCTTTCCATGGTTCAAAGTTAAATCTGTTTTCTCACACTTTCATGGTGTTTTGATGTATTTTTCTTCCTTAAATTTGCTACCATTAGGCAAGAATGACCTAAGCTAGATTTTGAAATCTGAACTTTCAAAATTTTTTTATTTTTTGTTTTAAGCCACTTCCAAGCCCAGAGGACCATTTCTATATTCTATACATATTATCTCATGAAAACAATGATTTTTAGAAGATTTTGGCCGAGACAATTTAAGGATTGAGATTTCTCTGCAGTTGAGAATGATCTTTGTGCATAATTTCTCAACTCAAAACCCAGACCAGCCCTAAATTGAACCCACCTCCAGGCATGAACATCTTTCTCACCATTCTGTATTTTATGCTGTATTATTTATGTATTTATTTTTGACATTGGTTAAAACCAGTCTGGCTTCTTTGGTATGGACATTTTGAGATGTGCACTCAGTTGTTCACCTCTGGTTTAAAAATGTTGCTCAACACACCAGAAAGATATATACTCAGGGAAGGAATTCTCAGTGTAAGAGAGCTTGTATATTCTTTACTATCACACTGAAGATTTAAGTCCCACCTTAGTGTTTCCATAATTTTACAGTTGCTGCAATTATTTATCTATAGTCAGAACTATAGCTCTTGTTTTACTGCTTAATGCTTAAAAATCCTTAACAAACGTCAAAGCAGAAATGAATTATGTTTTATCTATTTCAGAGCCTGTAATTAAATTGCTTTTTCTTACCCTAAGACAAAACCAGAAAAAAACCCCAACTCCTACCAGAAATGCTCACCAATTGCATATTTCCATCAGCACACTGCAGAAAGCAAGAGCAGTTAATGCAAACCTGGGTGTAATTATTTACTGAGCACTTTGCAGAGCATCCGTGCCCACTCTGTTTGTAAACTGGCCAACGTTTTGACTCACAGAGGACACAAATGTAAAATGCCAGATCTCTGTCACGCAGAAGCTTCACTGTAAATAAATAAGGCTATGTGGGATGTCTCCCACAGCTTACACCACATCACAGCCCCTCTTGCACAAGAGATCTGCAGGCACAGCAAAGATCCCAGCGTGCCATCTGCACCTTCATCATCCCCCTATCGCAGGGCTGGGTACCGCTCTCCTCTTGGGAGGCAGGTAGCAAAGCCAGAGTGAAATTGTCTGTTCAGCTCAAGCACTGAGCAGGCACAGGTCGTGCACAAACCACCCTCCTGCTCAGCAGGGCACCCAGAGCTCAGCTCAGCTCAGCTCCCCTGGCAGGTTTACAGCCCTGTAGCTCAGCCAGCCCCGTGTGCTCTGCGCAGGGGCAACAGGGAATTCCTGCAGCAGCGCCTTCAGAAAGCCACTCTTGGGAGAGCAGATGGAGACAGGAGTGCCCTGGCTCGGGAAGGAGCTGCCAGCTGTACCTGGAGCTCCAGAAGCAATGCAAACCAGCTGCTGCTGCTGGGCACCTCGAGGTGCCATGAGGAGAGCCCTTCACAGCGAAGAGTCCACAGCGCCCTGGCCTGGGAACAGCCACCCAAAAGCACAGCTCTTGTCCTGGGCTAATGCTGCTCAGAGATGAAGAGCTGGAGGTGCTCAATTCAACAACCAAAATTCATTTGGGAAAGGGTATGAGGGCCTGGTCCAGCAGCCACTAAAGGCAGCAGTGTGATGTCCCCCTGGCCATTGCCTCGTGGGGCTGGCTCACACCAGTGAGAAATGGCCCCTTCCCTTCCAAACCCCTTTGTGTGTAATGTTTCAAAAGCTTCACGTATTTTTAGAGTGCATTCTCGACTTTGGGAAGTGAATTGCTGGGAATTTGTTTCCAATATAGGTAATTTAAACCAACTATACAAATATCTGACCTTTTAAAACACTGGAGGATTTTGACATATTTCAGATTGATGATAAGACTGTGCCTAAAAAAAAAGCAAAACAAAAAAACAAAACCAAAAAGCTAAGAAAATATCTTCTTCTGTTTCTGTTTATAAACTGCAATTATGAGGCAAAAAAACCCCAACTTGTCTTGTTTCTTCCTTTGTTGACATACCAGTGTTGGTCAGTGAAGGAAAACGGACTTGGAATAAATTCATGACCCTTTTTTGTTTCTGAAGGGGGAATTCCCTTGGGAATGTTATTTTTCTAGAAGCCTGCTGGAGATAATAGATGTGCTTTATCTCTTTAATGATGGCTGTTGTGAAGCTCATAGAAGAGCAATTGCAAGCTACACTGCAGCTTCAAAAAGTTGTACTTTAACACAGCAATTACTATTAATGAAACACTTGGAAAAAGATTTACAAAACCAGGCCATCTCTTTAATTATTAGCTGTGCATTTTTTCATTCAGTAATTTTCTCCCTGACCTCACTGATATTTGGGGAAATCAATTAATTCTGCTGAAATCTGTGGAGCTCCATTGGCTTATATAAACTGCATGGAAAAGTTTCTTCAGAAGAAAACACCACATTAAAATACATTTTAAAAGCATACTTACCAGAAGAGCTTCATATCCATTAAAGTCTATTTTTTGGTCCTTTATGATTTTCAAGTCCTTAGTAAGAACCAGATCCTGAAGTAAGATTAGAGCAGTGCATCAGTTTCCAATTGATTGCCTTACAGATGTTTAAAAGGAAGTATGTTATCAATAGAGATTATTATCTCTATCAAAATATTCAGTGAATGCTAATGTTATTCTTTTCTCATTTAAATATAAAGATCAAGCCAAGACCCTGCTTGCTTGAAGTCAAAAAACCCCACTATCAGCTGAGCAAACTGCTCCATGAATATTTTTTAATAGATGTTTTTTTGGTGCAGAATTCAGATGGGATTTCATGTCCTCTTCTAAGATCAGGACTTGGAATGAGAACATTGCAGTCTGTCACAAACACCTAGACCTGAAAAGTTAAAACATCCAGAAAGTAAACAGATTTAAAATTTTCTTTCTTAAACTTCTTTAATTAATGAATTAAATAAATAAATTATTAAAAAATATCTTTTTCTGAACTAAGTGTTTCTGGCCCAGAAATCTGCTACCCTATGGCAGCTGGGAGGGAGATAGACAAATAAGAATGTATTTAAAAATTAGGTAAACAAAATACTTCTTTGGTCAAAACATTAGTGTTTGGCTACCAACATTTTCAGTTAGTGTCAGCTATGCCCAGTGCATTTGGAACATTAATCAGAATAGAGCTACTGAAGACATTTGCCACATTTTCTTATTTTTCGCTCTGATTTCACTGGCCGCGTTTTGTGGCATTTTTCAGGCCACCAATGGTCAACAGACCAGATCTGATTAGCACTACTTTAGAAGGTAAAAGTCTAAATAGCAAAACCCAGCTGAGCTCACCATGTATCTGACTTGGCCTTGGAATAAGTCTGCAGGGGCTTATTCCCCCGTTACCTGTGATTTGTCCAGACCATTTTTCCAACAACTGCTCCAAAACTGAGCCAGTTTTGAAGGGGAAAACAGAGGGAATTAAGAATGTCCAGAAAAGAAAATGGGTCCAGTGCCCTGTTGATGGACTGGATCACAAACTTCCCCTTAAACCCCTCAGGTTTTGTCTCTGCAACTTTGCAGAGGGTGATGTCCCACGGAAACACAGCCCTGGAGCACACCAGGGGAGAGAAAAGGCCAGGATGAAATGAGTTCCAGAACTTCATGTGCCAAAGATAAGCACAACCTTGACCTCCTTCCCGCTGTGGGATCTGCTCAGCTCTCGAGCCGAGCAGGAGCTCCCAGCTGATGGCATCAGGGCCCGACAGACCCGGCAGTGGGCAAAAGGCATCGCTCATTATTCCGTCAAGGACTCCACATGCCAGTCTATGCAATCTGATTTGCAATCAATTGCAAGTGATTACACATTGTTTATCATCGATTGGCACAAGGAATCCTTGAGAGAATAATGAGCTGCAGCTGATGACAATCAGAGACTACTGTCTCATTGCAAGTTTGATTGCACATCCTTCCACTGGTGCAATCGAGCACCCACCACCACCACAAAGCACCACTGTAAATAAAAAAATAAAAAAAAAGTAGATAAATAAATAAATAAAGGGTGGCACCAGAAAGCAAGACATTAAAAGCTCTTCTGAAAAATAAAGTCTGAGTGCAAGTTCTTCAGTATAATATTAGAACAGTTAACATCATTAGAATGCTTCGGGTTGGAAATACGGTAAAAAGGTTTCAGTAGATCTTCCAGCTTATCTTTTGACAAAATAAAATCTGGACAGCAGGCAAACACTTCTTTAAATAAGCAGGAGAAATTTTGGACCAAGGCATCTGAAGGAAGTTTATTATTTTAGAATAAAGCTTGCAGCCAAGTTAGAAGCTTGAAAAGAAAGATGGGAATTTTAAGACAATCTGCTAATACCTCCCGGTTGTCAGAAACTCACCTGTTCTTCTCAGCATGGGCTGTCTTTCTATCAACAAATGCAGAGAGAGAAAAAGTAAGTTATTTTATCCTGTTGGAGCGGTGAGCTTTATCAATTCAGTGTACATCTCTTTGCAAGTGAAACACTCAGGCCTGCGCATTTCAGAGAACAGCAGTTAAAATTGCAGTAACCAGCAGATCATGGCCAAGGCTCTCACAAAGGGGAGCTCATCCCTGGCTTTATGTTGTGGTTTAGGGACAGGGCCAATAAGGATGGTGAATTCATTTTGTGCCTGGCGTGGTGTACAGAATGATCAATGCCTGAAACAGAATCTGAAGTTACAAATTTACTTAAAAAGTAGCAGCAAATTCAATCATGTCTTGCATCTGTCTCAGTGCCAATGATTATGATGAAAAATATACAGATCCCTTCATTAGGGATTTAATTTTTGGAAGTTTACATTCAACTTAAGTCTTGAAAACTTTTTTGTTGTCCCAGCAGTGTCAGCAGGAACTTTGCCATTGCCTGTGCTGGAGCTGAGATGTTTGCCTTCTGATCTATAAATCAGCTCCGTGAAAATGAAGCAAAATCATTACTTTGGGATCTCGCATTTCATGCAGCTACCACATAGATCTCACTGCCTCCCTGGTGGTCAGCTGTCCACCACCTTCATCGTGGGTTTATTCCCTGTGTGTCCCAGCTTGTATGTTCTCCAGGATCTGTGACTGCTATTTTTAGCATTTCAGACAACAAGGATTCCAGCTGGGTTATCTAATTTAGGAGATTATTCAAAAAAGGTCAGCCAGCACTATTGCACAGTGTTTTTTGGAGTAACTATCATCTGGTGGCTGAATCAATTTCAATAAGGCTGTGAAAGTGAGGAGATAAAAGTTGTTTCATTTCATGCCAGGGAAACATCCAAGTGACCAGGTTTCATTTAGACCTTGTTTTCCATGGGTCTCCCCATACCAAGCTCCTTCAGAAACCCTCTTTGCAGCCCTGTGGGCCCTAAATAAAAACCTGACACTCTCATTTAACCTTCACCCCGCTGCCCAGACAGAGCAGAGCCAGGTCTGCAGGCTCCCCAGTTCACAGTCTAATGTTAAAATGCACCCACCAACTCAGTACTTTCTAAGAAAAGCCACCAAGCATGACTTAGTCCTCTCCTCTGGTGAGAAATGTCAAGCAGAGTTGTACCGGCTTGTTAGCACGGAATACAATGTGCTTGGTCTCAAACTGTTAATCAATATCTGTATCTGAGAGGTGACATTTCAACAGCTGTGGAATGCTGGAGCCCCTTAGGATCTTTCTTTTTTTTTCTTTTTTCTTTTCCTGAAGTGTCAGATTATAAACTTCATAAATAACTGATGAGCACACCTCTTACAACACCACGAGTGTTTGTGAGCGCCTGTGTCAGCACCTTTCTGGTGAGCACGGTGACCCTGGAAAAATAGAATGTACTGGCTTACACCCTTGCCCTGTGCTGTGAAGTTTTAATTAAGCATTGACATACCCTGAGACATTTAAATACCCTCAGACCCTGAGAGGTGAAAGGAATCATAGAAACATAAGGCTGGAAGAGACCTGGAGGGGTTGACTTGTCCATCCCCTTGCCCCAAGGCCAGACTTAGGAAATCCCCAGCACATCTCTGCTGAATTCATTCCTTAAAATCACCCTGAAATGGAACACCCACCACCTCCTTGGGCAATCTGCTTCGGTGCATAGAATGTCCGAACGATCAGAGAGGATTTTCCTAATATTTAACCTGATAAAGTTCCTTGGGTTTAAACCATACAGAAAAATAACCAAGCTTGGTGAGGCAAACATGGTGAGGAAAAAGGGGATTTGTGTGAAAAAGGGGAGTTGGATGAAGAAAAGAAATATGTTTAACTGGAAAATTTACTTAAAAGGAAGTGAATTAAGAGGAAAGGCCATGCAGAGGAGGATATGTAGTTCCTTGCACAAGGCTGTAAGAAAACATTTTCAGGGGGGAAGGAACAGAGTCTCCAAAAGTAAGAATTTTCCTTTAGTTTTCCTTTTCCCCTTTCATGTTTTTTGTACCTTCTTTCTTTTGCACCTCTACACGCTTCTTAGTATTCCACCTTCCAAATCTGCTACAGCTTTTTTTCCCAATAGTTATAGGTTTTTTTCTTCTATAGGTTTTATTGACCAAACAATGTATTAAATTGTCAGGGTGCGGTATGCCCAGGGAATTTCTGAGGCCAAACCAGCATCAGTGACTGTAGATGAATGCACACTCCTGTACAAAAAATTTTCAGACCTCTTTCTCTGCTTGTGCATATTAATACCTACATACACATTTCAAGAAGCCCAAGAATGAAAAATTTTAACTTATCTTACACATTTCACATAGAAACTGGCTTTTGAAAGGCTTTTAAGCATCATTTTATTAGCCCTCCCAACACCTCCCTGAAGCATTGGCAGTCCTTCTTTACATGAAATGATAAGAGCGACTCAGGTGGATGTAAAAGGAAAAAATGAGAAATTAAATTAAATCAAAGAGGAAATGCTGCTAAGAAAATGTGTGTCAGTTTGTTATTATCAGGCTTGCGGTGAAAGACAAAAATAAAGTTTGTTTATTACTTTGACCTCTTAGCTGTTGCAGTGATATTGTCATTTAATCATAGGATAATAATTTACCAATTCTCCACTTCTGAGTAACAGAAAGCCATTGTGAGAACAGCAGTGAATATTCAGCTCTACTTGTGTCTTCATTAAGACTGTAAAAACTTTTTACAAAGACCACAAGAAAACCAGTGAGGTGATCACACACAATAGGAGAGCTGAAGTTATCAATAGAGTAATTTACAACAATTGTATTTGCAAATTGAACATCATTACAATAACAATAACTATAAAATCCCAAAAAGATACTTGATGCTCTTGAGTAATTACATGCAATTAATTTGTATCTAATTCCAGACTCTGGCACACTCTAGCCTAGCCTTTCTCAGAAATACTTGCTGGCAATGAAAAAATAAGATGCTGCCCAGGCCACCTCTGCTGGGAAAGCTTTATGTTGTGCAAGAAGGGTTCAGATTTGGCAAAGAGAAACTGCATCTGCAGGGAAACCTCGGAAGGATCCCTGTTTGTCCCTTGGACACGTGGTAGCAGTGTTTACGGGATTATTCCAGTTGAGGTCTTTGGCTCCACCTTCTCACGTCCCTTCTGCTGGCTCATGCCAGGCTGTGCCCCCACAGCAGTGTGGACACAACGATTTGGCACTGGCCAAACCGAGACAGGGAGGAGAAGACCTTCTGCAATCTTAGCTGATGTTTTCCTTTCCCACGCTGATGAGCGAGGAGCAGGAACATTTGAGCCTCATCTTCCCAAAGAGAGGAATGTTTGCCACCAAATAGTTTATACTCCCACGGCTTAATTGGAGAAAGGAACTAAGGATTATTTCTGGACCGTAGCTCTTCTTTTGGCTGGTTCTAGGGAGTGTTTTGGCCCAAAGTTCTATGTTGCATCTCACTATGGATATTGATTTCCATCTGCTTTGCTCTGTACATGTTCAGTTTCCACTTTTAAAGGAAGAAAGGGATGGGGCAGAGAACAGTGAAATCAGAATGAGGGTAGCAGACACTTTTACTGCTTTGCTTCATGATCCACTCACTGACCTAGTGATGGCTGAGATGATCATCCATTAGTATACAATGATTGTTTTTTTCAAATTCAGCCACCATCAGACACAAGAAAAAGTTGTGTGTCCCTGTGAGCAGACAGACATTCCAGGTGTACAAGTGGACTGGCTTGGTTGGTTTTGGGAGCACATGGTGTATTGTACACAGCACCCCAAGCAGTACACTGGGTGTGGAGGAAACCCACACAGCTTGCTCTTAGCCCACCAGAAATGATGTCTTCAGATAAGAATTCACCAAAAGGCTTCTGGCCAGCATTTTGAATTATCTAACACAGTACTGCTGTTCTGGAATACATTAATGCTCAGCACACAGCCATCCACCACCTCCAGCCACTCCCTGTGCAAGGTGTGATGAGAATCTATACTGACCTGCAGAGATGTTGGAAGAGAGGGACTTCTGCCCCAAACTCCTGCCAGCCTGGCTAGGAGCAAAAGGGATTCCCCTGGGGCAGAAAGGATGGCACCTCTGCAGTGCTCAGTGTGACAGGGCCATGGGCAGGGCACTGTGCAGGCAGCTGCCTGTCTTTGCTCCCCACATGGATTTCAATATGAAAGGTGTGTGCTGTCAGATTCAAAATCACAAGCACCAGTCATTGTTTGCTGTTATTATAAGCAGCTCTGCACTGCTTTTTCTCTTAGGCAAGAGTATGTGTGTATCTGTGTGCGTACACATATATATGAATACATATATGTAGAGGTATGCATATCATAGAAATAAAGCCAATGCCATCTACAAGCTTGGCTTTGATGTTAACGCAGAGAAACGCGTTTTATTTGGAATAGCTCGTGAATAAATATTGTTGCAGGCATCACATAACAAGCGAACTTGAAACTCCTCGGCGCTGCAGCGCTGAGCTCTGTATAATTAGGTCAGTGTTATAGAGAAGGGGAGGAGGAGCCACTCTTGAATGATGCAAAATCCTGAACCTTTCAATTAGAAAGCTTTCTCTGTGGGGCAGCTGAGCGTCACCTCCGTCTGACGTTAAGGGAGGTCTGCTCAGTGTTTTGGGTTTTTCTGGAGGGATCTGTAAAAGACAAAGCTGTGAGCTGCCATTCTCTGCTTGCTTGGAGTAAACTATCCAAAAGCACTCCAGATGTAGAAATGAGTGTCTGAGTGGAAGAAATAATAGTGGGTAGAGGGTAAATCTCCCTGAAATGGAGAGCAGTTAACTGCAGCAGAGCTTCAGCTTTCAGGTTTTCACATTTTAGCATATGCATTAGATGCTCCCGGGAAGGGTGACACTCAGAAAAGGAGTTGTAATTATTTGTTTTGGAAATTAAGTTATGTGTTAAAGAACACGTGTGCCTTGGGACTTCTAGCTCTAACAGCTACTTAAGTTTCAGTAAACGGAGTGAACAAATGAACTGAGAGAAAATGAGAAGAAAGCTTCTGACTCACATCCTCTCTCTCCCGACTGTAATAAGAAATGTCTTGAAAGCAAAATGTATTATTTTATGTTATCAATAAACTCCCCATAGAGCTTATGACAGAGTTATTTACCTCCATCTGAACGTTAAGGAGGGGTTGGGGACAGAAAAACACACTTTTTTTTTTTTTTGAGACGTTTCAAGAATTTGGTTGTGTGCAGATCAGAATGAAACTGTGCTAAAATGAAACAAAGTATAACCTGAGAGAACATTAATGATAGCTGTGTGACTAGGGAAGTAATTTGGCAGGTCAGAGACCCAGACGAGAATCTCCAAACTACTTACAAAACCTTTGTCTCAAAATTCATACCTCTTGGCCAAAAGTTACGATTTTGACAAAGCAGCTCTTTTCAGCAAAGGTATTTTAACCAGCCCGCCAGCATGCTAAATTCACCTCTTCTCATTCTCCACTCGACTTCCTCCAGTGTTTTGGGTTGCAATGCCAGAACAGCAGCATTCAATAGCCCAGAAAATTGTAGTATTGCATGTCGCTGTAATGACTCGAACGCTGGTATCTGCGTTAGCTCCTTGTCTGGCTGTGATGATGCCTACTGATTGGAAAAGAGGGGCACTTGCAACAAAGCTCCTCTGAAATTATCCTCCCAATGTGTGCATGAGGCAGCTGGGAACCTTGTGATAACAAGCAAGTCAATCTTCACTTTCTCATTGTCTTCGTTCAGGTGAGTCTATCACCTGAGGATTTGGCAGAGGAGCTTTCCTGCACTTGGCTCTAGAAAAGGGGCTAAGAGGGACAGGGCTCTTCTTCTGTGTTAGGAAACTCTTACTCCACATTGTCTGAGGGACTTTTAAGTCCTATCCATTTATTCAGTGAGATGGAAAATATTGAAATGTGATTACCTGGAGATTACAGTGGTATGTGAATATGTGTGATACACACAAATACTGTGTTGATTGTGGCTCCTCTTATTTTCCTGGCAGGTCTTGCAGATGTAGTGGGGTTTATGGTGGAGTTTTATCTCCGAATAAGATCTCTCCATGTCTCTATCCCCTGAACTAGTGTATTCCCTGGTTTCCAGTTCTGTAATATCCAAAAAGTGCAGTAAGTTGTGTTGCTAATCTCCCAGAGCTTGGATGCCATACATCTGTTGTGGATGCACTGCACAGGGTATTGGGGAGGGAGGCTCCAGCTCAGGGGGGAAAAGGGTTGGGTTCAGGAGGGTTGTTTATCAGAAGTGGATTTTCTATAAGGAAAACAGGGAACTTCAGGGGACAAGGAAAATAGTTGGGTTTTGACAGTATTGCCACATTTACATGAGCATTCAAAGGGCAGCAAATACACAGAGAAGGCTCTTTAGGGGATTCTTAGCGGAAGAGAGTAGTGCCACTGATTACTCTGGGTTAGTAGGGGACATAGCCAGCCTGTTAGCAAAATGGGCATGTATTGTTCGAGGATTGTTCTTCCTCTATTCTCATTCCCCTCATGTTTCATGAGTGATGAGAAGGCTCTTCTAATAAATTTGTCAATGGGAAGAGAGATATAAACCTCGTTTCTTTGCTTTCTGTACTGCTCTGAGAAGTCATTTGTGGTGGTTGAATTGCTTAAATGGTAGAAGTCCTTACAATTATTCTCCTTTGCCTTGTTCTCTTTGAAGTTTTGGGGAAGAAGCTTGGTGCAGACGTGGTTCTCAGTGTCCCTGCCTCTGACAGGTCTCTGGGGGAGCTGGAGGCAGTCACTGTAAACCCAGGCCAAGGTTCTGGGCTTCCTTCAGTGGCAGAGATGGGAGATGTCTCTAATCAGACCTCCAGAACGCGTGTGTTTTCCCATTCCCAACTAATTCCAAGTTTCTTCTAGAGCTGACAATGGATGCCTGTGGGCTGAGGACATCACGCGTGGTGTGATGTCACCAGGGCAACCTTCCGAGAGCGAGAATGAAAGTCTGGTGAGATCAGATTAAATCATATGTCGTGCTTTCAATAAAGCACATTTTCTTTCCCCCAAGTTTGTCTCTGGAGATGACAATGAATTCTTTTGATACAAATGGAGAAGGAGAAACTTCTGCTAAACACTTTTGTAGGAGGTTTTTTCCTTCTTAGAATTTTTTTTTTTTTCAATCTGCAAGGGTCCCTCCAATGTATGCTGCCCTCCTTACACACCGAGCTCTTCACTGAGCACAGCTGAGACACAGCATTTTAAGGCCTGCAACTGGGTTTTTTTCTCTCCAAGAGGGTGCTAACAGGAGGTTACAATTATACATACATTTTAATATGTAACTCTCTATTGTAAACAATTCACTCTTAATATGTCTGGCTTTTGTTTGCCATGAAGTTATACATTATATTTGGATAAATTATTTGCTTGGCTGTATAGTAAGTTCTCCATATAGGTACAATCTCACTCCAGTCATCCTAGATTATTTTTTAACATAATCTAATTTAAAAAAGAAAACCTCCTCCCTGTTTATAAAAATATTATTTGTTCCTGGCTTTCATACATATATTTGGAAGAAAGAAATGAGTGATACTGAATAATGACTAGCACTCAGTCTCTCTAACCACAAATTATGCACCTCTATTTGCAATTTATTCTAAATGCTCATTGTTGTTGGGGTTTCTCTTTGTGTGCTCTCTCATCTTGCCGTGCAGATTCGTGTTCGTAGCTTCCCTGAATCCATATGCAGAAACACAAGTACCTGAGCTGGACTGTGGCGTGTGAGCTCCTGTGAAGGCACAGACACTTCTGGGGTTGCTGTGAGATTGGGTTTAGACACAAAAACTGTGGGTGGAGAAAGACAAAAGACAAATATTGCACCACCCCAGCCCAACCTAGTCCGTATAGAAATGGGGGCGTAAGTATCTGCTGTTGGTATTGGAGCAAGGCAGAAATAGAGAAGAATTGCTCCTGTGCTGCCTCAGAATGGAATATCTTCCTCCCTCTTCTTTCTGGGGGTGTGTCCTTGAGATAGGATCAAGCTCTGTGAGGGAGAGCACACAATCTCATCTATAAATAACAAATATTTCTACAGCATAAACACAGATGCCTATCTGAATACTACCTTTTGCAACAAGTTTATTATTCGACAATGTAGGAGAAGAATCCCTGGATGGAAACCCTGGAAAACACTTCTCTTCCCACCAGAGGAAAGCCCTTGCTCCAGATTAGAGTAATGGCAGCCAAGGGCTTTGGGGGGGTTATCCCACTCAACACAAGCTGTCTGTGCTTCCTCAGTGTTTGAGGAACACTCTAAGGACAATGCTCACAATGTCCCCACAGAAGCAGCAAAGAAATGGAGACGAAGCCTCCCTGGCTTTTGTGCTGCTGCATTTTTGTCACTGATGGCAGTGAAATGGGAGAATGGCAATCAAATAGTTGAGGTTTCTTGCTGAGGATCCAAAGATGGGCATTGGGGCTGCAGAAACAGGTTTTAGTTTGCTTAGTTAGAGAAGAGCACAGTTTGTAATCCCATGGGGTTTTCTTTCATGGACTGTAGAAATAAATATGCCTTATTATGTCAGCTCCTGGGACATCTCTCAGTTGGATTGTACAGATAGATGGTCCTGAATAGCTTCACATTCAGTTATCTGCATTCATGATTTCTTGATTTGTGGAGTAACTGCTCCAGAGAAGATCCAAGCTGGGTGCCAGGAAGGGGAACAGCACCAGGCAAAATCCTATCTCCACTGAAATCGAGGGCAGCATTCCTCAGATAACATCTCCCACTAGTCCATCCTCCCACCTGCCCTCTTCCCCCAGAAGTGGCATTGTGAATTATGAAATAAATCAGTTCTGCTTAATGGCATTCCTGGTCAATCATAGATCTAATACTTAAAGAACCAGGAACCCTGAGTACAGAGGTTTATCACTCACAAAGAGGGAAATGCAGCTCTTTCTTCCCAGACAATGCAAAAGACCATTTTTTCAACGTTAATTCCCTATGTCAAGGTTTTGCACAGGTATTAATTAACTTTAATACACACTTCATACATGGTTACTAATCTCCTTTCTGTTCTTTCTAAGCAAGATAAATAATGCTTTCTAACTCTAGCCTTTCAGAAGATTGCAGGCCCAACATGATATTATGAAATGGAGAGGCCTGTCTCTATTTTTCACCCAGAAGTAATGTATAATGTACTGAAGTCCAAAGCCAGATTATCTGATGGCATGGAAATGGTAGGCAATACATTTCATTAATGATCACCAGCGGCTCCAGAGTCAAGCAATTCCAGCATGGAAAGACTCCAGGCAGCTCTGGAGTCCAAATGAGGAGTTTGTCTGCTTGGGAAATACAAGTGTGAGAGTTTATGGGACTGAGATGACCTTTCATATGAGCAGAGGGTGGTTAAGAGATGAGTGTGCACGCTCTGGGCTGACTTTATCTTCCATCTGACTTCCCTGCTGAGGAACATCAACCTCCTGCGCACAACACAACCTCTGCCCTGATGCTCAAGCTAAAAAGCCAAGGTTTCAGCCAATTTGGCGCTGTCATAGGTGGATGAGAGGCAGGTTAAGATGCTATTTAGAGTCCAATAACAGTGGAAAATGAGCCCATACAGCTAAAGACCTGCAGTTCAAAGGCAGGTGTGTGGATGGGGAAACGTATCCCAGAATTTGTGGCTTCAAAGAGACCCAGGGCAAAGAGGTGACTTCAACACAGCCACAGAAACGTGGACAAATGTGTGCTAAAATGAGACAGTCTCCTCGTGAGAATTTTCAAAATATACCAAAAGTTTTCTATTCTAAAACAAAGGAAAAAATATTGCAAACCAAATTAAGAGCTTTATTCTTTAACTTATATGTTAAATACATTAAAAGTAAACTTCTCTGTGTTTATTTTCACTGGAAAAATGGGTATATCAGGTATGCCTGCGATGGTGAGTGAGAAACCAGGAGCTCTTCCCAGGATCCTTCCCCTGTCAGTCTGGTTCAGTGGGAGCACACGGGGCTTTGCATTTCTGAAAGCGAAGCCACTTATTTGAGAGGGTTGAATAAACAAATTTACCTGCATCTGTACCTCAAGTTCCTCCCTCTAAGGCCCATGCACATTCTTACACTGCTTTTCATAGCCTCAACAGATAAAATGAGTGGTAATTACACCTCAAAGAGGTTTCTTTCCTCTTGTGGAGGCTCTGTTAGGCAGCAAGGCCCAACAGCCTGACTCCTCACCATGTTACTCCAGTATTACACTTTGTTATAATCCATTGGACCAGTGGTCCCAGGAGTTGGAGTAATGAAAAAAAAAATTCATCACTGGATATGAAAATCCTTTGAACTTCATTATGCTGCTATCAACTGAGTTTTTGCCTCCAGTCTAGTTGCTTCCATTTTCTGAAGACATCCAAAAATCCTTTGTGATTTTTTTTTTTTTCTGCTTTCAGGCATATTTCATAGAATAGTTTGCATTGGAAGAGACTGTAAAGATCATCTAGTTCCAATCCCCTCTCAATTTCATTTGTTGAAATTGAGAACGTGTCAAAATCCTCTCCCAAGCTGGGAACCCTGAAGTATTCATTTCCTGAAAAGTTCAGCTTTACTAATCACAGTCAGACACTACCCAATGTAACAGGTCCTCCTGTGCTTGTAACAGCCTTCTCAGAAATCTCACTTCCCATCTCCTATGATAATATTATCTTGATGGTGGCTTTGAGTCATTTTTGAGGATATTTACATGGTATCTACTGAATTTCCTCCTGAATTTAAGGCCCTCAACCGAAGTCCGGTGAGAGATTTTCCATTGTCTTCAAAAAGAGTAAGATAAGGCACTTGAAAAGATCATTCATTTAGAGAAAATAAGTTCTCTTTGCAAGTACTTACATGCCACTGGGCTTGAATCTTTGCTAAAGGGATTGCAGGCTCTGTAGTGGAGTGTGAGTCATGCTGGTGAATCAGAGTTTTCCCTGGTTTTCAAACTGTGGTTTTCTTTGTAATAAAGCATACATTGTATTTTCACAGCCAAAGCTCTACCATCACATCCCTTTCACAGATGTACACACTAAATGGGAGAAGCTATCCATGGGCTTAAGTATATCACACAAATTAAAGGGGAATTACCAGAATTATACACTTTTATTTTTTGTTTGTTTGTTTCCAAATTGGACCTTTTTTAAGGTGCAACATCAGTTTCTTGCAATTGTTTCCAAATACAGGAACAGTTAAGCTGCAAGGTATTTTGGGCAGGAGTCAGACATTTCAGTCAACTCAGTTACCTTCTATAAATCTAACTTCTATGGGAAAAAATGCACCCATTTTTCCAGGGAGTATCTCACTGCTGCTCTGTGATGAATGTTGAGTTCAACGAAAAACATATGATATACTGCATGATGCTAATTATCTGGTATTTTGCTGTTCTGTCCTCACCCCTCTCTCTGCAATATTAATCCTCTAGGCATTTCTTTTGTGGAAATGGTCTTGAAACCATAAAAACAAATGTTATTTAGGACATTGGGCTCAGGTCCCTGGTTAGTGTAAATCAGCCCTGACTGGAGTGTATTTCTATTGCTATCTCCTAGAAATCCAGACTGTTACCATCTCCTTTGGCCTTTCAAAAGATGATCTGGGACCCTCCCCAAGGACCCCCCAGATACTCATGCATCAATGGGAGATGAACCAGATTTACCTCTAGGTCCTTTCACTGATGGACACTGAATCATCAAGTTGTTAGCAACACAGAATTAGATCACACCAGATTAAAAATTTAAAAAAGAGCGAATTGCCTTAATCATTAGCAAGAAAAAGGAGAACAGAAATAGAGGAGAGGAAGATCTGAAAAGATTTTTGAACAACGGTTTTTAGGGTGTTTGATTTACTATTCAAGTGTGCACAGCTGCTGCTCGGGGGGGAAACGGCACCATGCCAAGAAGGAGAGACAAGGGTAGAACAGTAACGAGAGAGAAGAAGAGTGTTTGCAGACTGGACTATTAAATGGGCTTGGAAAATGGTCCCTTCATTCCCCTCTCCATAAAAAAGTTGTCTGCTTCAACATTGCAGTAGCTCACAGATACGGCACTTAAGCATTGCTGATGCCATGAACAGGCAGCACCAGAATCCACCCTTCATTCCTCCAGCCCGGTTTTCCTCAGAGGAAACATTAACTGCAATAAAAGCTCCCTTATTGGTAGCATCTCCCTTGTGCTCTCCCTCTCACATGTTCAAACAATCAGCTCGAGTGGGAGATGTATAATTATTCATTTTAGTGAAACAGCAGCAGTCAACACTGCTTGCCCACTGCAATTCTGGCTCCCGATGTGGCAGCAGCACCATCACACAGGAAGCCATAAAAGCTCCAGCGCCCGACACCTGATGGGAGCAGTCCAGGTATGGATCATAAACCCTTGCCAAAACTGATCGCAGCAGCCACTTCCTTACTTTTCAGCAAGGTGAAGGATGTCTCCCTTTGGGCCCAGAGATTTGTCATCATTCTAGCACTGCTGTGCTCACACAGACCCTGATTGACTCCGTCTTAATAGCATTGATCGCCTCGCTCAGGTGGCACTGCTGTAACGCGGCCGCTCATCCTGCCGCTCCGCCACAGCCACCTGACATTTTTCTCTGCTTCCTTTGATGCTATTTTTGTTGTTCCAGTCTCCTTGGCTTTGCTCATGTTTTGCAGTGCTGGAAGGTTTCAACACAGCTCTGCTCTTGCTGTAAGGGACAAGGGCACAGGCAGTGGGGGCAGGTGCCTTTGTGCCGGTTTTGACCCAGATTTCCGTGTGCTCCACGCTGACCAGTGCTCAGCCAGGGAGAGGCACTGGGTCTCTGTTACTGGTTTGGATTACTTTGTTTATGAGGATCTTGCTTTTGGTGATTAATGCCTGTGCATTGTATAAGAGTGGCTTCAAATTTCTCTTTGAAACATGGCTCTAGAAACACTGCCAGATGATATTTCTTCCCAGGCAAATGCTTCCTCTTCTATGGAAAATGGGAATGCTTTGTTGGTTGCAAAAGACCCTAATATGGTATGAATTGTCATCTTATTTACAAACACAGCCTCTTTGTTCCAGTAAGAGGTAAGAATACACTGTTCAAACGCTGCACTGCTCAAATTTACCATAAACTAAGCGGGCACTGCCTTCCCAAGTGACCAGTTCAAATGATTCACCAAACCAGCTATTGAATTCCACAGCGAGGGCTCTGGACACAACATCTGCTTCTGCCTAGGCTCTGCTGGTCACAGCCTTCTGATCTTCCAGCACTCACTTGGGAACAGGCTGTGGACAGGCTGGATCAACTTCAGTCTGATTTAACGTGATAGTTTTTTTCCCTCCTTGTGGTATAGTCGCAATTTCTTTTACCTTTTAGAAAAGAAAATGTTTTAAGGAGACACTTATTTAATTCCTAGTCCTACTGGATTTTTGAGATTCAATTTATCGTGCTCGGTGGTCATGACAAACACACTGTATCCAAGTGCAGGAAAGAATTATTTGAATGCAGATTGACATGAAGGAAAAATTTTCAGAGGAGCTTATGTGACTAAGGTGTGCAAATCCCATTGACTTTGAAGTTCCTACCTAATATCTTTCTAATGATCTTAAGAGTCCAGTTGTCTGGTTTACTAATTATGAATCCAATTTTCAAAAGCGTCTGTCAGACTTTTTCAAATGGGACTTAAATTCTTAAGTCACTAAAGAACTGCAGCTTCTATGTTAGAGGGAGCCTTGGTTTTAATTGAACTTAAAAATAAGTCAATGTGATTACCAGACAGGTAAACTGGGAAACTGTGTGTTAGAACCTTGATTTCATCCAGCTGCCTGCTCGGGTGGTGCTGGTGCGTGTCTAGGTGGTGTCTGTGGGCACACAGCCCCAAACAAGTCACCTATTATACATCTTAGATCCAAACCACTCTGCTATGATCTCGTTGTAATCTTTCTCACACTTTGTATGTTTGTTTCTCTAAGTTGCTGCATACTATTTAAACTTAATTCCTTGCCTGTGATAGTGTTATCATGTTGAAATTTTGCTTTTCTTTGCCATCGCACTACTGACCCTAGAAGACACTTGAGTTTTTATTCTATAGAATTTCAAAAGATCCATGTAAAGTAAGGCCTTTTTGCCTCACTTCCTTTTGAAGATCATTTCTCAGCGTAATATTGGCTACTGTTTGCAAAATTTACATTTTCATGCAGAATATTTTTAATTTAATTTGATTTCATTCTCTGTCTTGCTCTTCTTGAGTGACTCCCTTTGCTTCGAAGCTGTACAAATTAAAATCCCACTTTGTCACTTGCCGAGTGTAGCAGGATCAATGGTTAAGTACGTCCTTGGAATCAAGTCTCTTGAGATTTTTATCCACTTTTATTGTGCCCGCAGAGATCCCTCAAATTTTTCGAGATACTCATGCCAATGTTTGAGTACATGCAGTTTTTGGCTGAATCTTCCATGGCAAAATACCCCTAAAAGCCCCAAACTGATTCTCACTGTAACTGTTCCAGGGAAGTCTGACAACAGATGTTTTAGAGCTGGGTAGCCTTTTTTTTTTTCTCTTGCTTGTTTAAAAACATTCTGTGTAGATGCATCTGCGCAGCAATCAATGTGTGGTCATGGGGCTGGTTATCCTTTCCGATAGAGCAATTGGGTTGGTCTGACTGATCTACTGATTTCAAATAGCCAACGTGACACTAAAGGGCAAGTCTCTTTTTGAGGTCGTGATTCTGTAGTTGGGATTTAGAAAAGAAAGGCTTCTTAATACAAATTGTGGTTTTGGACTTCATTTTCTTTCCCTTTCCAGTGTGATGCTTTTTTTTTTCTGCTTCTGTGAATAGTAGCCCAGACTTAAGGTGAATTTTGGTCCATATTTTGGGGTTTCGATCAAAAGCAAAGGCTGTTGTGCATTATTTTATCCTGGACAAACACACACACAATAGACACCCTTCTCCAATGTAAATTCCTGGTATTTACACATGGGATTTTCTAGGGTCATAATTCGTTTTCTCAGAAGTTACATATCTTCCTTTTTCATATGCATACAGGTAATTACGGACAACACTATCCCCTTTTAAAATTCCCTGAATTCTGAGAAATGAACTGATACCCAGTATAGCCTTCTCCTTTTCCTTTTCTGCATTGATATCAAATCCATCAGAACAATCCAAATACTGATTAACACAATGTATTAGTTGATTTTGGTTGAGTCACCCTTTGTTTTCATCCCTTTCCTATCCAGTATCTTCATCTCATAATTACTTTTGAATGTCACACATGGTACCACAACTGAAATACTGTTTGAAATAAAACATGGCCAATTATTTGCTTATTTACTACTAAATTAACATTGTCAAATTAAAATGTTATCTATTTTTCCACATGTAGTAATGCTGAAGGGAAAGAAAACTAAGGAAAATGGTCCAAACTGCTTTTCTTCAGGGATTACTGAAAATAAATAATTTCAAATTACATGAAATATGCATTTTTTCCAACTAAAGGCACAAAGATTCTGTGAGGTAGGGAGCATTGTGAGTATGCAGCAATAGAGCTGAGCATGTTCTTTCAACTGTGATTTCAAACTGATTTACCAGGTCTTTGTTTTGGAACTGGGTTACCACCATAACCTTCACATTCAAACCTTTTCTGCAAAGATTTGGGTTCTACAGCCTTTGGACCAGCCCCACAGTAGCATGGTTCTTTATGTTAAGCATGTGGGAAATATTTGGACTAAATAAATGGACTGAATAGTTTATTTGGTCACCACAAAGCAGAAAAGGACAGCTGAAATCTGGGTATCTCCCTGCAAGATTTTGGATATACCTGAAGTTTAAAAATTAAGAAAACAGCCATCAGTCTTGCAAGTTATCAAACTTTTTAATCTCAGTCATGCAGATCTGCACTGGCAGGTATGAGATACCCCAAACAGAGTGATCTGCACTGGGTTCAGACAAACTTCCCAAACAAACCCACTCCCAAAGGATCACCTTGCAAGAGCCAAATTGTGAAAACTTTTTTAACTACCCAGACTGAGTGAGCAAGTCAGTCGAGCTCTCCTTGGGACAGCTGTGAAGCTGTAAAAAGTACCCCAATAATTGCCAGGGGCAGGCAGAATTGCAGTGGGACTTCTTGAAGTGCTTCAACGCATCTGAGCTCACCAACAGCCCCTGTACAAGGGAGCATGAGGCTATTAAAGGGAGTTTAACAGTGCAGAAGTAAACCCTGCATTAAACCAGACAGCAGCCACATATGCCTACTTCACTGCACCTCGGCTGCACAACCTTCCCTGTATAATAGGTATCATTCTCTGGGTAGGAAAACCCTTCCCATAAATGCTGTTAATCTCATTCTAACCATACTTTTGTAAATACAATGACATGGTCAATGGTCCCTCTGAGACCACATTTCCCAATAATGAGGGAAATGGTATTTACAGGAAGGACTTAAATATTTCTTTTGTACTGGAGCATGCATTTTTGCATGTAGCGTATGAACCCCCTAATACAACTATGACTAATGCACCCATCTAATTAAATTTTTACAGCATTCCAGTGTGTCAATGTCAAATGTTTGCATCCAGTTACCCTCCTCATAACACTGTCAAATAAACTTCTTTTTATATTTAGTGTCTGCCTCCCTCCTTCCTCACTGTGTGAAATCAAGGCATCATCATCATCCTCATGAAGGCAGGAAAACTGCCTCCTGCTTCCTCTTGTCCCAGCAGTGACCCCATAGCTTTTAACTTGCCTTTTCAGGTCTGCTGTTCTGCAGGAGGATCCTGTGTGCTGTTAACTCAATGCAAAGATTAGAATTTGGAGTTAGAAGTTTATAAGCATTTGCAAACAAAAGGAAACAAACTGTATATAAAACTTTATTTGTTTCATTTGCCATTTTCCCTGCACAAAAGTGAGGTTTTCCCACTAACCAGATAGCTGCTTGGAAGCAATTTGGGCAAAGATAAAACAGGAAAACAACAAGCTTAAGGCTGGTAACTGTTAGGACATCAAAGCCAGGTGAAAAGGTCCATAAGGCACCTCTAGGTTATATCCCTCTAAATAACAAAAAGGTTTATGTTTGGGGATAAAGTGGGATTACTCCCCCAAATCAGATATCACCAGAAAAATACAGACATTGTTTAGTTCAGTCCATTTAATCTCTCCTTACAACACAGGCAGGTCATCATGCAATCTCCCTGAATCCCTAGGTAAGCACTAAGTTGTTGCCTTTAATTAGTCTGCAAGTTATAGTTTAAATGCAGTGGCCTGACATCTCAATTAGGTATGCAAGATAAGATCCCAATAAATGACTTCTCAAGTCTAATATTCTACACTGGGGCCTTCTGGGGTGCCGACACAATGGGTGTTCTCCTGACCATGCAGCAGATGCAAACAGGGCCATTCACGGGGCTCTGTTGTAAAGGAGCGCTGCATAGTGCTCTAATCCCTTCGTTTAAATGCTTTTTATTTGAACAGGTTCTGGAAAAGAACCCTTCATTAATATCATTAGGAACACACTGGGGCCAAGCCTGTTAGCTGCCTCATAGCTGCAGATATGGTTGGATCTGCATGACAATCAAACATTGTTTGAGGGAGTTTATCAATTAACTGCAAATGAGCATCTCCAGTTCAAAAGTTTCTCCAGCATCAGATTTTCACCAGTGAGTAAACCAAGAGGAAAACCAGGACTTCTGGTGGTGCCCATTCCCTCCTCCTCATGGGGAATATCACAGACCAGGTTTTGGGGCAAATTTAAGCCCTATGCCTCAGGGTGTGTGTTTTGTTTTTAGAAAATTTGGGACGTTTATTTTACGCAAAAATTGTTGAGCTTTTGACACTTACAAGAAAACCACCAAGCAATGGCAAAAACATCTGTAAATGTGATGGGGCTTCTCATAGGAGAAATTGGGGAAAATACGCTCCAAGAAATTATTGCAAACAAGTCAAGCTTGCTCTGAGAAGACTGAAGTATTTTTTTCCCCTGGACTACAAAACAAGGTTTAGGCTATGCGAAAAGAAATTAAGATGCAGTAAAACAGTTCCTAAATTCAGGATGCTGAATAACCCTGACTTTGGTGCTTAGGTTTCCAGGTGAAGTGTCTGCAAAGTGCTCAGAGCCCAGGAATGGGATTCACATGCAGCAGCGGAATGCCTAAATTGGCCTTTCCCTATATGGAAAGCCAAGGGAAGGTGTAGCTTTTAAAAAAATTTTGAAGCCTTCCTCAGGACCAAGCAGAAAGCTTTCCTTAAAAAAATCCTGGTTGTGCATCTTCCACTGTCATTTGAAACCTGAATCCTTCCCCTAAAAGTGGAGAAAGGAAAGCTCTTCTCTGCTCTCTAATGCAGCAGTAGGGAAGGTGGAAAGAGCCTGGGATGCTGAGAGCACCACTTGCCTCCTGTGCTCCTCCTGAAGGCATTCAAACCCACAGATTTTACCTCACCCTGATGAGATTCCTCCCCACACCATAGCAGGACTCGAGTCATTTACTGCCCTCCCCACGGAAAGTGCTCCCCTTCACACAGAGCAGTGCAGCCTGCAGAGAGGAGCAAACCTGTGCCAGGACCCCAGCAGGTTTAGCTTGCTCCAAGATAAAGGGGGGAAAGCACAGACAACTAAACCAATGCATGAAAAACCCAAATGCTGTCTAAATTTCGCATTTTGGTGATTGAGTCCTTGGGAGAGAGAACCCGAATTGCCGTGTTAGTGGGTAAGCAGTAAGCTGGTTGAAACAAACAAGTGCTTTTCAGCAGGGGCTTACTCATAAAAAATTTCATATCTCATTAACCAGTTGATTCTGAAAACCTCCCCCACCCGTTAATTTTTTTCCCCCATCTCTTTCCCTTGGCATGCTTCCTATTTCTCACAGCAGCAGCTGCGCACAGTTGAATAGTAAATCAAACACCCTAAAAACTGTTGTTTTAATACAATGTCTAAGATTTCCCAATTCTCTTTTCCCCCCTTATTTTTCTTGATAACCATTCTGGCTCATCTTTGTCTGGTAGTAAAATAACTAAATCTGGTAGCAAAAGCCTGACCTGTATTTTTATTTTTTGTAGAAATTATTGGGTAGGTTAGTAAGTGAAAACAAGTAATCCACAAGCAGTTTAGATAAGAGGATATTACAGGCTTGTGTTGTTAAGTGGTATTAAATACATTTTTTAAATTACATTTCAGTAGCAAATGACTTTTCTCATCAGACTCTCTTGTGGCAGAGCTATTTCTTTCTTCATCGTGGTTATAAGTCTTTGGAGAAATCAGTGTACGCATCCCCCGCAGCCTTCATTTCATCCTCTCCCTGGGCCGTGCCATCTGGCAGTGTCATCTTTCTCTAAGTCTTCAGGTGCCTCTGTTGGCCTGAAAGCAGGCTGAGTTCACCACGTCTGAAGAGACACCCTCTCCAGGACAAAAGCACCTTCAAGAGCTCTGGGATGTGTTTGGAGGCTTCCCAGCCCATGGTGCAGCACCAGAGGTGGCTTCCTGGCTGGAGGAAGGGTGAATGAATCCCCCCTGGCAAGGCTGCAGCTCTTTGAAGCAGATTGTTCAGAGTAATCTGGTGCTCAATCTGCTGAAGGAGTTATTGAACTTTTGTTATCTCTGTACGACTTGGCTTGTCTAGTGTGGGGTGTGCAACTTCTGGGCTGGGGCTCACATCCCTGATTACACACAACGCGGGGGTTTTTTTCTGTTTTGGTTTTAATCTGGGCTGTGCAGGGGAGCCAGCCAATGGTGAATCCATCCCAGTGACATGCTGTCTGTTCTGAGTTAGGAGGGAGCTGTTTTGATTATGCCTGTGTGTGCAAACCACAGATGACACTCTGCTCCCTGCCAGTGACACCACCAGGGCACTCGGGGGGGAAAATGTCCTTCCCTGAAGAGCAGCCTGTGTGCTCTCTTCTCCTCTGAGAGGGGGACTGTGAACACTGCTGAAGGCAGAGGCAGGGGTGTGCACCCATCTTGGGCGAGCAACTTTTTCCAGTAATCCTCCAAGAGCAGACTCCTTAGTGGAATCCCCATGCTGCTATTGGTGGAGGCAAAGTCAAGACCACATCTGAGAAAAAAGATGGATGACAAGACTGAGAGAGGGAACACCAGCTTTAGAATGGATCCTCACAAAGTCTGTGGGCGTCCCTCAGAGCTGAACACGACCGTGGTCATGGGGAATGCAGCATTACTGCCATTGTTTTTGTTTGCCCCTGTAAGACAGCTCCGGTGAGGTTAGAAAGAGGTTCCCAGTACACACTGGAAGCAAAAATCTTCTGCATGATTTCTTCGAGTCCACATTGTATTTCTGTATCCCTTGGTTGAAGCTGGGAACCCTTAAAGGGAGCTGGAGCAGCTCTGGGAACTGCAGGAAGATGTGGAAGTGTATCACAAACCTCCTGACTGCCCACTTCTCTCTTTTCACAGAAAGGAATCTGGGGAAATCACTACTACTATCTTTCTTTATGCTCCTGCTCCCTTCTTGTGGGACATTATGTTTTTTGTGGCTTTTGGTCTTTTGAAGTTAAGTTTGTTATACAGTCTTGGTGAGTGCTTTGTGGCTTGTGGTGCTGTGTAGGCGAAGAAAAAGGACAGAGCTGTGCCCAGGGCAGTTTGGTCTCTGTTGGTAGAACCGGCTGCTAAAATCAAAGCCTGTTTCCTAAGCCATCTTTAAAAACCACTCCAGCAAGCTCTGCTCCCTGCTGCTCGATGCCCCTGTCTTCTGAAAGCCACACCACCCCTGCTTGTTTTGGCAGATCTCTCGCTCTCCTCCGCCTTTCCCTGCTGAAGCCGTAACTCCAGAGCCTCCTCCCATGGTCCCATGCCTTGCCCTGCTTTCTGCTGCTCTGGCAGCATGGCCAGCAAAAAAATGGGGTTGGGAAAGGTCTGCAGATCTTTCTGGGCTAAATATCTGTTCTGTGGGACTGGGCCGACAGACCAGCCCTGAAGAACACGTGTTAGCAGCGTTCAGCACTGGAGCCAGCATTAATGATTTGTGGACAGCCCGTAGTATTCCAGCTCACCAGAGTAATACCTCACCTGCTACACAAACCTGGTGTAGCTGTACAAGCTGCACACTGTCCCCAAAAGGCTGTAACAACTGCTCTACAGCCATTACCACCTAACTAGCAAATAAATATTTGGGCACACAGGCTCATTTGGAAATGTGGATTATTTCCTGAGAGGTTGCAATGGCTCCTCTAGGTAAACACTCGCTCAGGGCAGTCTCTGCGGCCAAGTTTTGACCCGGTGGACCTTGGCTGGCAGGCAGGAATGTGTGCCCGGGCAGCGAGCCCCAGGCTGGGAGCAACGTCTTGTTTCATCAAATAATGTGTCTTCCCCTTTCCACCCCGCTCCTTGCTTGCTTTCCATTTTTCTTCAGAGGAGACAATGGTAATTTTCCAAGCAAGGAACTAACAGCATGAGTGTTTTAAAAATGCTTTTGATTTTAGAATTAGAGTTTGTCAAGTGAAGCCTAAAGAAATTTCATACCTGGCCTCCTTTTCCAGGGATGTTAAATTTTGTTTTTGTATTTAAGGGTTGTGTTTTAGCAGACAACTAACTTCTCCTTCCTCTTTCACAGGACACCTCAGTGTTGGCTCTCAAAAGGCTCTTTCTCTGTGCTCCAACTTTTTTTCACTTGAGTGCCTCCAAAGCCCATTTCCAAGGCTGAGGGAAAAATTAGGGGAATAGGGTAAGCATTACACTCCTATTGGAAAGGTGGATTTGGAATTGAGGTTAAGGAACCAGATAAGTTCAGAGGAATCCAGGCAAGATTTGGGGTTCTGCCGCCCTTAGGGCTGAGCTCCCTCAGTTATGGCTGTGGTAACTCGTACCCCAACCCCTGTAGATGCCCTGGTGCCTTCACTGACATCAGCTGGCTTCAGTCCCCAGTGTTGGAGGTGTTCCTGTCATAGGATTCTCCACCAAATCAGATTTCTTTCTTCTGAAATATGCCTTTAGGCTGAAATCAAGGTCTAGGCACTGTCCTTGTTTCTGTCTGTTCCTGGGGGAGGAACCTTAGGCCAAAAGCACACAAGAAAAACGTAACCCCGAAACCTGAAGTTGGTTTTGTTGGGACATGCTAAATATTCTATGTGGTCAGCACAAACTGGATTTGACACTCTGAAAATCAAGGCACTGGATTTGTGTCACTAAACATAGAGATTTAGGGCTTCACTTTGAGAACAGGTTTCAAAGATACCCAGAAGATCATGAGCCTATTTCAGGCAATGTTAAGTCCTCACTGCTCGTCTGAGGTTTTTAAAAACTTTCACATCTCCCCAAATTTGAAAACATTTTCTTCAAGTGCTGTCAAGCTAGAGCTACTCAGTAATGCTAAAATCCACTTGAAAGAATGTATTTAAAAATGAATACACTCAAAGATTATGCATGAATTCATATGCATGGATTCAAAGACATTGTCTCATAGACAACAGTGGCAGCATATTGAATCTCATAGTGGGGAATCATTTCACAGCATTTTACTGTATGTTTTAGTCCTATCTCTTTGCATCTTTATCAGAAGCCCATATATGTCATTATTCATCTCTCTCCTTGAAACAACAGAATTACAGAATTTGCTGAAAAGTGTTAATGTAAACTTTTTTTTCTTTTCCCCCAAGTGATCCCTCTGGCTCTGGGAGGAGAAGGGACCTGTGTGGGGATTTGCCATCTGAGGAAGGAGAATGGTGCAGCTGGAATTCAAAACCATCCGGATTTGGGTTTTTCAGGTTTTCTGCGGGCCTGTGAAGGCACAAGAAATCTGGTGAATTAATCTGCTGTGGAGGGGGACCTTTTGCCACAGACACCAGAAACACAATTGTGCTCAGGATGTTTTTTGTTATGAGAACTTTCTCTCTGCAGGGAAGGGGAAGCAGGGGAGGAGGGCTTCGAGCAGGGGCGAGCACCAACTCCCATCAAAAAATTAAAGTTTTTGCAAATGTCCTCTGCATCCCTGCTCAGAAAGGGCTCTTGGGGAGATTTTTAAAAAATCAGCAGCAAGAGTCTCTTCTCCCCAGCAGTATTTCTTGATGATGACAGAGCCCCTCTTTCCCTTCCCCCCTTGCTATCAGCTGGCTAATCTGCCTGCACATTCTGACACACAGCTGCGAGAGATGAAAACTGTACTGTTGATAGATGAAACTTTGGATAAGATTACATGGTTTTGAATATCTTGATGACATATTTGTCTGAAAAGTCTTTTAGAGGACAGCCTAATATAAATGCACGGAAATGTTTCTAATGACTAGCATTTGTCTACGTACTTGGTTTGGAAGATTAACATTCACGTGTTCTTCGACTGTCATTTGCATTTGTATGTGGAGGCAAACTTTTCAATAATCACTTCTTCATGCCGAGAAGAGTTAACAATTTATTCAAAATACACAAGGCCAAATTAGTCCCTTCTGTGAGGCTGGGAGCTTTGGTGGAGCTGCACCAGTGGTGGGTTTGGCTTCGCTGCTCTCGGCAGCAGCCACAGCTCCGTGCCCAGGAGACCTCGCCTGCTGTAATGACGAAAATCCCTCCATAAGAAAGCACAGAAAAAGGGTGGAAAAAACCCACCACCCAAGGTCAGGACAATTGCATCTTTCATCTGTTTGGCTGCTCTGAACTCTGTGTTTTTTTCCATTTTGAACTGATAAATGAATGTAGTAAGACGGACTTTTTGTTTTTATTCTTATTTTCACAACACCCAGTAGTGTGTTTGGACCTCCAGAGTCCCATTTGTCAGCTGGGGAGGGGGCAGAGAGCTCCTGATTTTGACAAATATTCACACTACCAGTAAGAGTGTGGCACCTGGATGCTTTGGAACCTTGCCCTTGCCTAAAGTTTTCCAAATCTTAGGGTTTTAGTTGCCTCAATCACTTCAGATAACTTACTTTCAAGGCTCTTGAAGAAAAAAGCTTCCATTCCTAAAACGTGGAAGTAGCTATGGAAATCTGGTCCCATTCAGGTCACAGCAAGCAGGTATCTGTATCCCTTTACCTCAGTTTTGCTCTGGTGCAACAAACATTGATGGAGGCACTTCCTTACTGAGGCTCAGAAAGGACTTTTGTGGACCATATGTTAACATGCACCTTTACATCGTCCACTAATTAAACAAAAAAGTAATTAGAGCTCATCTGTGCTGCAGTAATGTGAGCTCTCTGCCTTCCTCCTTCCTGCAGGCAGCATAAAATGAAGATACTCCTCAAATCTGGCCTCTATATGATACATTCCAGATGTCTGGGCTAAAGAAAATGTAACTGAACACTGCAGAGCTGCACTCCTGGAATGGTGGGGTGTCCTTTCCAAGAGCGTGCAGGGATCAGGGCTATGGGAAGGCTCCCTGTTCACAGCACTGGACAGGGCTCGGCACAGCTGGGAGAAGAGGCAGCACGTGGGAAGGGGAGTTGCAGGGCTGAATATTTGATGAAACGGGGTTGGGGTGAGGAAAGACAAACTCTTGCAGAGAATGGTGGAGCTGCGCATCCCTGAGGGCTTGGGCCAGTTTCTTAAACATAAATGAACCTTTCAATCTGCCTTTAGCGATCTCAGATGGTGAAATCCGTGGGTACCACCATGTACCACAGGCACCGTCTGTGCGCTGGTGTTGGGGTTTGTGTGGTCCTTGGTTCCAGGAGCAGACCCTTGCCTGGTGTTGCTGGCTGCTGTTCTGAGCTGTCCACGGGCTGTGCAGACCCTTCAGGAGGATGCTGCACCCTCCCTGAGCAGGAAAAGGCAGGAAGGAAACCTCTCGAGGACAGCACTGCACATCCCAAGAGTTCATCTCTCCTTCCGTGACACACACGACTGTGTCATTTTCCAATCACCTGCTCTTACTACAGCAAGACTTCTTGTTATAGGTCAGGTATTTTAAACATTTATTTAAATATTCCATAATGCTTGAAAACATCACCATTACCTGGTTGCTTCCTCTCGAATACCACATGTTCTTCTTAAAAGGCCTGTGGGATGAGCGTGTCTTTGTCCGGCAGTGTCGTACGGCCACAGACACCCTGTCATTTCTCCTCCTCCTCACACACCACCCTGGCTCTGCAAACTTGCACTGACACTCTTTCCCCTTTCGGAATATGTTGACATCTTGATGTCTTCTCCATAGACTCACACTGACACAGTGTTACGGACTATGTGATGACACCGCAGCCCACGTTAGTGAGTGGTGAAATAGCCCTGTCAAAAACTATATTATGAAATATCAAAACTGTTTAAAATTGTAGTTTTCCAGGAAAAAAAAAAAAGGGAAAAAATCCCAAGGGCCTTAAGTTTACCTTGAGGACTGCTATACTCAGTTATATACAAATATTGATGCTTAAGTAGAGCATTTTAACCTGTGACAAATATAAATGTTATACAATGTATATGTATGTACACAGTGGCTATACATTATCAAAATTCACAGTACCTAGGAATGATGTTCATGACTTGTGGGCCCACCTCATGTTATTTTTCCAGTACAGGTATTTTGCAGCTCTGGCTGGACTGATAAGTGGTACTAAATCTTTTGCATTTCTCTTCATATGAAACATAATGGCCAAATTTGAACAATCTGGGATTTAATTTTCAGTTATGAATACTCTTTATTACAAATATAGAATCCACGGTTCTTCCTTTTGGAAATGGTGGCATAAATGACTCCAGTGCACTTACTTAATTTCTTCTGAAAATGACTCTAATACAGAGTATTAATTTCTGCTGAAAATTACTTTGAAGACTGACAGGGTTCTGTCAGAGTTTGCCAATTAAGGCCTCAGTATGTGTGGCAACAGTTGGTTTCTGTGTTTCTTTTGACAGTTATGAGAATCTAAAATAGGTCAGGTGAAGATGGGTGAGATTGCTCAGGCTTTCCTCCTTTGCTACTCTTTTTAGCCACTGAAGACTGCAACATAACACTGAAGAAAATTACAACTTTAAAATAGGTGCAGCTGTTACAGATAATTTTTCCTGTTAATATTTGGGATAGTCATTGTATCTGGGATGAGATAACTTGGACAAATCAACAAGTTAGGAAAAATAGTTTTGATTTCTTTGTTTGTTTATGGAAAAAACACACATTTGCTTAAGAATGTTGGAGAGGTGATTTTGTCTCTTGATCCAAAAAGTGATTAATAGTAGGGCAGGCAGACATGCAGTTGGAATTTGACCACACAGGACAGAGTTCATGAGACAAATTCAACCTTGCTTTAAATATTACATGGTCTAATGAGCCTCAGTATTTAGTTATTTTCTTAAATGTCTGCCTTGCAGACACCTCAGATCTGGAGTCGGAACATCCAGCTGTGCTCTTGCTGCTTCTCACAACACAGTGTAATTAGAATGTGCTGATAACTCAGTTGATGCATGAGAGATAAAAATCCATTCTACCTCATGCTGGTGGTAAAAACGTGGTTTCATCAGGAAAGAGAGCAAATATGAATTAAAAACACACTGAAGACGACAGTATCATTTTCACCAACACACTCTGACATCACCAGCACCAGCATGTGTTGTACTCTGCTGCTTTATCCCTGGCATGGCATTGATCTCAGCCATGAGTCAGGACGGGGCGGTACAACACACTGCAGAGAATAAAAAATAAAGTGTTCACAGCCCTGGAAACCCTCATGTCAAGGAACCAGCTACCCAGTGGCTCCTGCAGCAGAGCAATTCGTGAAGAGCTCCTGCTGCTCCAGAGTCAAGCCTCTAATGGAGCTAATTTTTCTCCTGCATCCTGGGATAAACTTGTCACACAGCTTTGTTTTTATGAGTAGGGGACATGACATCTAGTCAGGTTTTCCATGCTAAGAATTTCATGTTACATATTGTTAAAGATGACTGAAATAGGTTATGTACACATCAAAATGAGTGAACTTTTACCTTTCCTATTGCAAGTTATCCGTGACATCCTTGGAAATCATTGACTTCTCAGCTATTGACATTGTGGGGGGAAGGGGAAAAAGGTTCATCTTGCAAGAAATGCTGACTCAGAGATTTCTCAAGAAAATCTACTTTCTTAGCTGAAGAAGGAAGATTCATTCTTTGCTCATCTTGGTGAAATCTAATTGTGATATTTATATTCTGTATTAATTTGATTCAGTAAAGATTTCCAACGTAGGCAAAGAAGCCAATCGTAATAATTTGTTTTGAAGCTTTTATTACTATTGTGTTTTGAATGCAGTATTAAAACAGCAGTGGAGCAGCAGATGCTATCCCTTGCATATTGCTAAAGATGCTACCTATGCAATTCCTAAAAGCACGAGCCCTTCTAATGGGAGGAAGCAGCAAAACACCCATTGACTTCAGCTGGTTATAGATTTCATCAAGAAAATATGGGGCAGTGCTACTTGCTGGGGAACAAAGTCATTTGCAAGGAATAGTTTACAGTAGCTTTTACTTCTCCTTTGTACTTTGTAATTTACAAAATACAGTTGAATTCCACATATAAAAGTGACTGCTTTGCATTAAAAACAAGTTTTCCTTTTAAGTTGAACAAGCCTGCTTAAAAAGAAGAGACAGTTGGTACCAGTAGCTGTGATTTAGTGAATATTTTTTCTACTTTTTCAAATACTCATTACAATTCCTACTTATTTTATAGCAATATCACACAATAAACATTTCTTTTCTGATTAAGGGATTGAAGGAGAACTGAATTATAAACAGTATTAATATAAGAGGGAATTTCTATCCTGTGCTCTGTAGGCCTGAGTTTATATGACCTTAAACAATCAGTCTGAAGAAGTGACATCAGCTGCTGTACACATTCCACATTACTGAGGAATTAAATTAAGCAGCTTTAATATCTGTGAAATGGCACAGGCCTGAAAGAGAATCGTTCCAATTTATGGATTTTGTATCTGATTTACTAGTGCATGTCTAGCAATTTCAGAGCCACCAATTGCTTTAAGACCACCTCCAAAGTGTTTTTATCACTTACAGTAAATGTGCTAACATAATGTTTTAATTAAACATTTAAAGTGCATCAAACAAATTTATTGATGCTGCCGGAAAAAAAAAAAAGAAAAAAAAGATGGAAAGAAGAAGAAATTCTTCTATTTGCAAAATAAACCAATCTCCACACCATTTTGTGACCTGCTAAGAGTGGTCTTAAACATTTCAGCTAGCATCTATAAATTAACAAAAAGATTCTCCTCCCCTCCAGTTCCCTCATTTTCCATCCCCAACCTCCAAATCATACTTTGTGCATAAAAACATGGTAAGAGCTTTTTGAAAGCTATTCAGCTATAATATCAAATGGTTGTGAACACTGCATTTATTTTTGCTCCTTGAACATAGGCCTGATATTGAAAAGATATAAAAGTCCCAGCAGCACTTTATATTGATGTTGGCATTAAAAATGCTTTTTCTGTTAGTGAGAGAGGAGTTCCCCCTTAAAAAAATAAAAGCCAATACCAGGCCTATCAAAACTTTATCATCCTGTTACCACTTTGGCACTGTATTAAAATATTCACAACTGAAGCTTGTTTTCATTAAAAATCCTTTTCCATCCCGCACAGGGGATCACAGCTCTGACACGGATCCAGAATTCCTACAACCCTTTAAAAAAGCAGAAAAGCAAGCATTGCACTGACATCACCTGCAAAAACACGTTCAGATTTGCTCCCAGTTCGCTCCCAGTTGGGCGCTCGCAGAAATGATGTGTGGTGGCAGGGGCAGCGATCGGTGCCAGCAGCACCGCGGTTCTCCTCGCCACCTCCTCCAGCCCTGCCCGTCTCTTCCCAGGAAGGTGGACCTCGGGCACTGTGGCACAGCAGCTCAGTGCAGAGAGGCTTCTTGCAGAGGGCTAAATTGTGATTTATGCTTCGTGGCACCAAAACTACGGGCATGTTATTTGTGTACATAATATAGCGTAGGTTTTCCTAGCAAGGGGAAGAGTGTTTTGTCTTCCTGAGTAAGCATTCATTTTAGAGACAGATAATCATGGCAGGTTTGCTTTCCTACATATCTTTTCTTACATACATCTGTCATTGTGTATGAGAGAACAGCTAAATACAGTGGGTCATAATGTGAATGGAAAGGATCTTTCCATACCAAAGAGACTCGGGAATTCTGGTTCCTGGAGATGGGATTCTAAGCAATTCTTGTTAAGGTCAGTACTGCTGCTAACAGGCTGATATACAAATGCAAAGTACATGTATATTACTATATTATATTATACTATATTTCATATCATCTGCAATTCAATTTGCTCTGTTTGTTCCAACATGAGAACTATAAACATCATGTGGTTGGAACGGAAATGAGCAAGGAACACCGTAACGATTGGATCTGCCAGGAAACAAAAGGAAAGGCAAAATGTCATGGCAGAGCTGAGAACTGGCTGTTCCTGGGAGACTAATCCTACCTTCATTAAGAAAAAAATAAATGAAAAAAAAAAAGAAAAAAAAAAAGAAAAAAAATTAAGTTAAAAAAAGAAAATGGTCATCACGTGTGATCAGAACCCTCATTTTTGAGCATCATTCAGTCATGGGTTGCATGAAAGCTGTCGTGTCATCTGTCATGATGCAGGATAATTCTCTCAGTGTGGTAACTCAGTGATGCGAGAACCACCACTAACCCTTCGTCCTTTGTGCTCTTTTGTCACGTACTGAGTCACCCCAGCTTTGCCTCACTGCGCCTCGGAAGACAAATCTACTGCAGGCTCATGGTTGCTGTGGCTCATGGTTACCTTGTGGTCCACATCTATTTTTGTATCTGTTGTCTCCTGCTTTATATTTAGCTCTTTGGGCGTTCTAGAATTTAGCATAATGGAGCCCAATCAATGATGTGAGCCACTGAGCAGCGACACAGTGTGACTATGAAGAAATAATAATTGTGGCTTTCAGCATCAAGGTGGAGATATTTTTCTAGAGAAAAGAAATAAAGACCGCAGAAGAAGGGTGCAGCGTTTCTCTTCATATCACTTCATCGTGCATGATTTACCATTGTGTTCTAGGGGACTGATTTTCAAAAAGAATGAATTTTGCATTAAATTCTGAGTATGGTTGCTGCAGAAGATATGATATTTGCCTATTCAGATGATGAGATGGATGCATAAGTGATCACATCAATGGGTAATATGCACATTCAGTCGTGAGAAAAAATTTGCATGCCCTTTAAAGACCTAAAAGTTGAACATCTGGCCTTTTCTGTGGCACCTCAATTTTTTATCAATGTCTTCTGTTCTTTGAAAGGTTTATTCCTAAAACCGTCAGATCATCACGGTCTTGATACAACATTCACTGAACCCTGTTCACAAATGAGCCAGGCTCAGCTGTGGTGAGAATGACTTTAATTGTTCTGCATTACAGATGTTGTGTTTACCACAAAGTCCTTGAATTGCACATGACTGGACACTCGTGAGTGCTGTACTTGGGACAGTCTCTGTTCTGACCAAATGAAAAGTTTCATTAAACCTCCGTAGCATGTGCATTAGGCAGGGTTGACAGCCAAAGAGAATTAGATGACAACTCTTTCCTCCCCACCAGCTCTTGTGTTTTCCAGAAATACACAGTTAATTGTCAGTGTGAACTCTGAGGAAAGAACACCTAAAATTAGGTAAAATTAAGTACAGGGTACTGCACATTTCCTGTCAGTTTTGTCCTGCTCATCTAACTGTTGTCCCATCCCTGAGCTTTCTGCTGGGTTTTCTGGTGAGACCAGAAGCTACACCTCTCCAGAATACTGTATATTTTTTTTTATATCTTAACTAATTTGGACTCTTGGGGATAAAAAATTTATCCTAACCAGAAAGTCTGAGGTACTAAGAACTTTTCTTGTACCTGTTTACTACTACCTGGCTGGTGATGCAGAAGAGCATTGACATGCTATGGGTGTTCACTCCTCAGAGCAAGTCTCACACATTTCATCTTCATTTTTGTAGTTTTGCCCTTGCTCCAACCACTCCAAGCCTCTAAAGAAGTTTGGATTTGGACTTTGAAGCTCTGGCTATGAGTCATAGCAATATTTTCACACATCCCAGTATATTAGTTAGGGGACTTGTGAAACAGAGGAAGGACAAAGTGTTATTAGTTGAAATTCCCAAATGAGGGGCCAAACACTGAAAAACTTCCTCTGCTTTTATCGAGCCTCAGATGAGGCAAAAGTCTTATGTGGAATAAAGAGTTATCTGCTAAATAATAAAATATAGTTTTTTACTACATTCTGTTCATCAGACTTTCAGTCTGGTTGGCAATGTTGGGGCTCATGGCTTCCAGGTGCCCAGCCTGTGTTTGCAGGACTAATATCCAGGACATTTACCCCCTTTTTATGCTTCAAATTGTGAAGATAAGGAAGCCCTGCTTCTATCCCTGCCAGCTGCCATCCCAGTCCCAAATAAAGGAGGCTGACCCTCTCCAAACCTGGGTATTGTTAAAGCAAGTGATAGGGAAGATAACCAGGGGGGTTTCACGTCATTCTCGCTTAGGCAGACTTTGCATGCTTGTACTTCTGACCCCAAGATCAAGTTCCAGATAGCAATGTACGCAAAGTTTAGTTATCTTTCAGAGAAGCCACCAGAAGCCTAAAACTGAACTTATTTTTTTTTTGCCATGAGGAAATTCTGTAGCAGCCCTCCTCTGCTCAGATAACTGCAGCTTTGCAGCACCTTTGCTGTGAACAGGCATCAGAGGAATTCATGCTGGTGTCTGGCCAGCAGGCAGAATGAAACTTCTATGAAAACAGAAAAATCAAGAAAGGGGAGCTGGGGAACGAAAGGACGGACACTCGGGAACTGTCACCTCCACTGAGCTAACAACAGTTTGCCCAGCTGAGGCTTGGCATGAAGTGTTTGCTCATCTGCCTTAGCCCTGGAAAACAAAAAGGAGGTTAAAAATTAATCTATGCAGCTGGCAACTGCTGGAATGGGTTGACATGGTGGTGCAAATTTTTTCTAATACCAGGAATGCTGTGTAGCAGCAGAGTGACCAGGCATCAGGGTTCACATGTGGTAGCTTGACCCATGCAACACAAGGCACTACACGACCTTTGTGGAGTTAAGAGCACCTTTTTGTACTGACCTGTTTAATTTTGGTGATATGAAGGTGTGGGTTTACAAATTCTTCTGAGACAGTACCCGCTCAGCCACCGCCAGCCTTTCATTCCCAGCTGTACTTGCAGAATAATGTGGCATGATGGATACATTTCCTTTAAATTTGCATGTCTAGATTTACTAATGGCAGGCTATTTGAGTCATCTGGAAAACTACAGAAACCTTATGGTACCTCACCTCTCTTATTAGCGGTTCCTAGAGCTTGATTTTGGATTATATCTTGCAAAAGGACTTTGACAGGTGCTGCTGGATTCAACTTTAGGCTGAACCTTGAATTTCAGGCAGATAAAAAAATGAATCCCTGTTAGAAGAGACTGCAGGGGATGGAATCTAAACCTGCTGGGGCTAAACTAACACCAGAAAGTGCCAGCCTGCCACTGCACGAGGCCAGTCTCTAAGTAGTTTGGTAGTTACCTTAACAGCTATAAAAGGTGTAAATCTGTAGAGAGGACAGAAAGAATAAAGAGAGAAACTGCTCTACCTGTCTCCTACTCCACAGGGAATAACACAAGCTACATTCACAGTAACTGATCCTAGTAACTGCTCTAAATGGAGAGGAAAAAGCTGTGGCTGAAATGTCTGCACAAATTACAGGGAGAGAAGCCTGTATCTCCAACTCTCTCTCTAATTCTTGCGCTGTGCTACAGTAAAGAACTTCAAGTCCCTTTGGATAACACAGTGAATGTGCAAGGTATAGGATTACCTCTTCAGCAGCACCACGAGGTTGTTACTGTCTCCCAGAACAATACATGCAGTGATAGGTGTGTATTGCCTTAAAAAACACACCAGACTTTACATTTAGAGGAAGCAAGAGACCACCTTCTTTGTGTTATGAACATAGGTAGTTGTAGAAATGTGCTCACACCCTGAGCAGATGGTTCCTGGGGCACAGGGGATAGTTTTTTGCTTTTCACAAACCAAGCTGGCCTTGAGAGCAGGGGAGAATAAAGCTGAAACATTTCAGACACTCAGAGCATATCACATGTGGCCATTAGGGCAGGATTAAACAAACATAATTAGAGAAAGTCCTTCTGAAAGATGGTTCTGCTAAAGGATTCGAGTGCACACCTATTCTGTGCCCTGCTTGAAGTCCTAATGCTGCTCCACTGCTAGAAGCAAATACCTTTTGAAGGCAGCTCAGAGCCACCGAGCAGTCGCTTAGCTTTATAGTTTGCTAGCTGCATGTCATCTTTGAAGGCTGGGAAATTGCAGAGGCAGTACCGTGTTTCCCAGCTGAGTGAAGCAGACACTTGACACATTTCATCCCTTGCAATTAAGGGAGAAAAGCAGAATCAGGGGAAAATTCAAGCAGCATTTTAGCAATAGACCACTCCCTTATCAAGATGAAGTACAAGCATCACCCACAGATATATGCAGGATGGATGCTACGCACAGACAGTAATAAATGCATGTGAACTTTGCATGAGAAAGCCTCACACTTAGAAGACTTCATTTATTGCTCTTAGTCATTTACACACATCCTTCTAAAGCAAGGAAGCTCAAACATAATCAAACCCTGTATGCAAATTACCAAGTCAAATGCTGTTGTTCTGTTCTGTTGTCTTTTAATATCAGAGCACAAACTTCCCAGTGCAAAAATACAATCTTGTGATAAAATGACTAATACATGACTAAAGCCGGTTTCCATTGTGCAGGCATAGCTCTGGGGATCATTTGTTTTTCATGGTAGATCCCTCAGACAGTGAATTCCTCTGGTGGTTGGGATTATATTAATGACCAAGACTGTTAGTCACCTCAAGGGAGCTGAAATAGGATGCCACTCTGGTTGCCATTATTAATTCCAACTGCAGGTGTGAAAATTAATTTCATGGGTATTTTTATCATTTCCTTTTAGTTAAGGATTAGAGTTTCCGAATGACCCAGACTCCGGATGGAGACAAATCTGAACTGGGTCTGCCCAGCACTCCCAAAACAGTGAACCAGTTTTGATGGAGTAGCAGGAAAAAAATGGGGTATTTAAAAAAAAAAAAAAAAGGCTTTCCATCCCTTGCTGGAAGACAATTAATGGCACTGAAAGATATCAGATGTCATAATGACATACACTTCTTTGCACCAAGACTCAGTAAAGCAATCCAGTAAATTGCAGGTTGTTTTCATTTCTGTGGAAGAATAACACATTTGCCAATCGTGGGAGAAAAAAAGAAGTTAAATATATCAAACCAAATCAAATGTAGCTGATTAGAAAGCTACAGTTTCCATTTGCTGGCACGAGTACTGTTTTCACATAGATTTTCTGACAGATGCTGCTATATCTCCATAGTCAAGACAGCTCCAGCAGCCAAGCTCTCCTGCCTGGCGTCCCTAACCATAGGTGGAGTTGGGCTATTGAATGGGGAATATGGCTGGGAGGGGAGCTGGCTCACCTTGGCTGGAGAGGGCAGGAGCTGCAGTCAGCTGGATCCGTTATGGAGAGGCACACCGGGAAGGACGAAAACCCCCACTCACCCTCTCTCCCCGTTTCTGCCCATCATTAAGCCCCAAGCCCTGGCAGTTCAGCTGGCGAAGGTGTTGTCTCCAAAGCTGTCCTGGATTCACTGACACCTCCTCCTGCCAGAGCCCCATGAGTAATGCTCAGGAGATAAGCAGGTTAGGCCAGATTCAGGCAGATAATTAAGGGTTGGAGGTAACGTAAGATCCTTAGGTGCTCTTATATACATACTGCTCATCCCGGGTTTGGATTTATACCTCGTAGCACCCATAACCACCATCCATCCGACACCTTTCCTCATGTCTGGGGCATCTTTGCCGGGTGGGCAAGCGCTGTGCTTGCCCCAGAGCTGGACAGACAGACAGCAGTCGCGCTCCCCCGGGGCTGCAGGGCTCGGAGCTCCCTTCCCCGTGTCGCAGCCATCAGCTTCCATCTCTCCTCAAGTGTCTCTTCCCATTGCCGCCACATGAGGTTTTTCTGGCCGGATCCCTGTCCCCCTGCCCCTCCTGCAGCCGTTTCCCCCCTCGCCATCGCAGCGCACAGCGGGGAGAAGCTGCCGCTTGGAATTGGCTTCGCCGGAGCCCTCCCTCCCTCGCCGGGTGACCCTCCCCGCACGGAGCGCCAGAGCCGCAGGGCTCGACGCCAGCCCTCCTCTGTTATAATGAACCTTTTTAGGTCATGTAAGCCAAGAACCTTGTGTTGCTAAAGACCCCATCAGTTACTTGAAGCAGTTATCGTATTTTACTGTTTACAGGGAGTAAGTCCAGAGCATGGCGCTCAGCCCATCGCATGCAGCACAGTTTATCACCAAAAATTAATGAGTTTGTGCCATCTCGCAGTTCAGGACATTAAATCATGGATTTGTTTAAGATTTACTGAAGTTCACAACTTTTAATAAAGACCATCTCAACCTTCACAGTTACATGTCAAAACATCATGTCAGAATCATGCCCTCCTCACCATTTACTGACGGCTGACTCTAAGAAAGAGATAGCAATATAAAATTCACTTATTTTTTCATGCTGCCACTGCAACCACTCTTACTGTTGAAACAACTTAATGCAGAGCAGAAGGGAAAAAACCAGCAATAATTTTTCTGAGCTAAAATAGATACAAATGCAGTGTACATATTGCAGGATTTTATCAGGACAGCTCAGATACATAACATTAATATAATCACTTTATTCTCTCCCCTTAACTAATGCTAGTTTTATGCTTCTGTAGAGTTTTCAGATTAATTTGTGCAAGAGTTTTTACCAGGTTCTCCATTTACCCACTTTGGCTAATTTCAGAGAAAACACCACACTGCATAGCTAAACATGACCACCCAGGTTATAAATGACAAATTCCACCATAAAGATTTATAAAAATCTTTATTGCAATTTAAGCCTTTATTTCTTTTAAAGGAATAGAATTTTTTAGCATCAAAATGCCTTCATTGATTTTTACATTTAGGCAAAAGCCATTCATGAAAATTAGTAAAGAAGGACATGCATAATGGGAAAAGCACAGTGCAAATCTGGTGACACCAACCTTTAGCCACGTCTCAGAGTTGCTTGCAGCTTTCCAGTTGTACCTCTGTGCTGTCTTCCCTTCAGAGAGAGAAACTGCTTCTGGATCATACAAAGTTATTTGGAAAATTTCTAGCATTTTATCAATGTTATAAGTGCACAATGAAAATATCCTGATTGCTAAAAAGCCATCACTTAATTTGGACTCAGTAGACAGAGCAAACTCACACACTCAGGTGTTGCACCGATGCTGCACTTTCCATATAGTGACTGTCAGGCACTTCCAGGGGAATAAAATCAAAGCAGCTGCTAAAACCTCCCAATTCCTTAGAGCTAAAACACAAGCCCTCTTGGATGTGACACAAAAGCAACCAAAATGTGTGTTTAAGCCTGTCTTTTCAAGCTACTTTTTTCTAATTTAGCAACAGAAACTTTACAGCCAAATGAATAGAGGTTGTGTATTCATGATCTGGGCAGAATGGCCAAATAAGAGACTGTATAGGAAAATAATTTTTTTTTTCTCTCCTTCTGCACAGTTTTGAAATGCAGCAAGTCTGGTGGATTCTGTAACACTAATACAAAACTGGAAAGTGGAGAGAGGAGAAGCAAGTTTCATTAACAGGGAGAATTCTACATAAAATATACTGGAGCTGATGGAGGAAAGGAAGAGACAGCCAAGATGTTCAGCTGCAAGTGGAGTCCAATTTGATGCTCAGCGTGAGTTTAAAGGGAAGATTTTCTCAGCCTTAAAATAAAAGAGCAGTATTGGATGCGTACAGGGCAGAAAACTGTCGTCACAGAAATGGATTGTGCCGGGCTTGGGAAAAGCAAGAGTGGCAAAAGTAGCTCATTTTGCTGTGCTACATTTATAGAAGTGCTCATTTGAATGCTCCCAGGAGGACCAGCTTTCTGCGTCCAGACAAAATTATACAGGCATCCCACCATGGTGCTAAAACCTGGGCATAAAGGAGATCCACCACAGCTTAACTGGGAATTTTGCCTTTGGATTTTGGGGATCAGACCTGATTTCCTGCCAGCAGATCTGCTGCTGTCTTTCATTTCTTGTAGGATCATCCCTCTGACATAAACAAATTGCTAACATCAAGGACCTGATCCTGCTTCCACTGAAATCAATACAAGTTTTGTCATTGGTTTCAATGGGATCAAGGATTCAATCCCACCGTTTTTGAAGTCAATAGGGTTGGGCTTTTCTCTGAATAAGCAAGGTTGTGTAAATACTGCAGAATGGGCCTAAATTATATTGATTATTTGGATGTAAACCCAAGCATAAAAATGGGATTAGGGGGAAAAGGGAAATATACGAGAAAGTGAGTGCAGAGCAGCATCCATTCATGGCATGCAGCAGGTCAGCAGGAGCTCCGCCGGAGCAAAGGCTGCAGTGGCACAGCACCAGGGAGCCAAGCCCACTGGAAAATGTTGGGGGGAAGAGAGAGAAGAAATTCATCCCAGAGATCCTTTTTCATCTGCTCCTTCTAAAGCAAACCTTTGAGTCACTCATCCTTTATTAAAAATAAACAAAACATTGACAGAAGAAATTATTGTCACATATACACACACAGTAATTGGCTCTGCTTCTTCACTGCTTCTTCTTTTCCCTCCTTCTCTGATACAGGGTTGTTCCGTGTTTCTGTAACAACTACTGGCAAATCAGAATTTATTGTACATATGTTTGTGTTCCACTTAATAAAAAATATACTTATATTTTCAGATAAACTTTGTTAGTAATTCATGAGGTAAGTGACTATTTATGCTAATAAGGGAGAAATATATTCTCAGGCATAATGCATTACATAAATTTGAATGCAAAATGTTCAATTATGAAGTAAATACAGGTAATGCAAATAGTAAATTACATCCAATAAAAATATATAAAGAATGTGTCTTCAAAGAGAGAGAGGCTTTTATTTGCATCTGTGAGTTGTTTAAAGAGAAAAGAATTAATAAATACTGAATTACTCTTATGATGATTTAGCTCATAATTCACCAATCCGTAACGACTCCCAGTAATCAGACTGTTGTTTCATACCCTCCAATATAAGGCAGGACTGTTTCCTCAGCAATTTTATCCCTACCAGATTATCTCGTCTGATTCTATTAATTCTCTCCCATAAATCTGCTAACAGTGATATGTGATTTACTTACCCTGTTAACTGATCTGAAGACTGTTAAAAGGATTTATCTAGCACTGCACCTAGAAGCAGTTTATGCCTTATCACTCTGTTACTCCGAAGAAGTCTTTCTGAAATCAATTTGGCTGGTTTCATAGTTAAATTCAGCGGACACTGTTTAGTTCTGCACCATAAAATAAGACACTAGATAAACAAAAGGAGCAGTAACTGTACTTAACGTGTTGGTCTTGATATGTGTTTAAGTTATAACAAATTACTCTCTGAGTCCATATAACACAGAACCTGCACGTTCGCCGCTGCTGGATCTGGTGTGTGGGACAGGCACACACGCACACACGCTCCAGCGGTGCAAGTTCCTGCCTCTGCTGCTGGCGTGCTCCGCGCAGGCCGACCCCAGAGGCTTTGGAGGGAATGTTTCTCATCCCCCTGCACAGGCTGTCAGAAAACTCTCCCACAATAAATATACATTAGTTTGGAGGCTTATGAACCCGGGCAGCAGCACAGTGGGAGCGAGCAGGGCTCCACGGTACGTTGTCAAACGGAGATGCTTAAAAACAAACCAGAGCAAGAGGCTGTGAGAGGGACAGGGGAGTTTTCCCTCTGCCTAGCTCGGGGCAGGATTGTTACAAACAGTGCTGGGAAAAGGGAGCAGTCTGAGGGAATTGGCCTGCGATAATTGTGGAAAAACTGAAGACTGAATAGCTCTAATTGAAATGAAAGTGTGTGATTGTTATGGAAGAAACACTGTTAATAGAGGACTGTAAATGTTTAGACACCCATTGTGAATAGCCAAATAATAAAGAAAAATACTACTAAAATGAGAATTATATACTGTAGGGAGGAGAATGTAGCTTCTGAAGGTTATCCAAAAATCGCTAATAATCCTTTTTTCTCTGCTGTGCTGAACAGTAGAGACATTTTGGTGCAGCAGTTCTGTGTAACAATCACACAAGAACAATATTGTACAACTAATAATTTTAGTCGCTGTTCTGGTAGGTCAGAGCTTCAATTAATTTGCAGTACTTGCTTACATTGGTATCAATTAAGAGACAGTCCCCATTAGCTCACACAATTTCATACTCTTTGTGTAGAGTTCAGAGTTTACTCAGGAAATTTACTTGTCTGCAAATGTAGCACTTTGATTCTTCACATCCAAACAAACTATTTTATGGGGATGGAGCCACATTTCCAAAGCCATCTACCACACAGGCTAGGGAAATACTACAACTGTACATTCTGAAATGTAATAACCTTTTAATTTAAAAATATTAGTACACACTTTATGTCTCTCATAGGTGACCATGCTAAGTGATATATAGTGGCACATTCATCTTGCTCAGGAGAAAAAAAACCCAAAAACAGGGAATTGGACTGTCCTGGGGGGATTTATGCTGTGAGCCTGGAAATTTTGTTGATTCCTACAAAGTGAAGAAATAGGAAAGTCAGCCTGAGCAGTTAACTTGCATTAACTTTGTCATGGATCTCAATCTGTAAGATAAAGCTAGCAGATGTCCATTGCTCTGTATGTGCGGGTGTGTTGTGGGACGGCGCAGAACAGTGTTTTAATTTTGTTAGAAATATTGGTAGCATTTTTTATCTTTAAGAATTGCCACTGTGATCATTTTTAGATGTAGTTATCTTCCTAAATTCGCAGTATGCCCTACCCCTTTTAGCTGCCAGGAACAGTACATGCTGTATGACTTTCAGATGTTAGTACTGGCACTCACACTGATAATGGCATAGTCAGAAGATGTTATCCATTCGTAAATCCACTCGCCAAGTGCTATTTCCTAAGCAGAGATTCTTTGGCTATTGCAAATGATGACTTTCACAGTTGGTGAAAAATCGCCCAGAGCCTTGCCCGTACCTACAGAGTGATACCCTGAGCAGGGTTATAAATAGCGAACTCCGGGGGGGAAGGGACTGGGCTAGGGGAGAAGGGAGGATTTGAAGTACAATGTTCAAGAAGCAGGTTTAATATATGACCAAGTGTCAGAAGTCAGGTTTCTGAGAATTACTTTTCAGATAAACAACTTTATAGCACTACACTTAATCTTACTTACTAGAGACATCTCATTTATCACGGAATTACAAGTAACTTTAATTCTATCGATATTCCCATAAAGCCCGGTCGGAAAATCGAGCCCGCCAGCCCCGGAGGCTGCGGGTCTCCCCGGCCCGCGGCGGGACACGGTGGCTGCAGCCGGGGCCGGGCGGGACCGCGGCGGCTGCGGGGGCGGACGGCACACGACGGGGGGGCTCGTCCCGTCCCGTCCCGTCCCGTCCCGTCCCGTCCCGTCCCGTCCCGTCCCGTCCCGTCCCGTCCCGTCCCGTCGCTCGGCACTGACCTGCGGACGAGAGATGGCGCTGTCGAGGTTCGAACCGAGCCGCTCCGCCGCTCCGCTCCAGCCGCCGCCGCTCCTCGGCCCCCGGACCGGCCCCAGCCCCCTCCCGGAGGGGAAGGGGGGTTGGGGGGGAGGCGAAAGTAAATACAATTAGTTCTAAATGTATTAAATTAATTAGTCCTGGCCGGCACGCCAACTGCGGCGGGAGAAGGGGGGGGCGGGGGGAGCGCGGGGTTTGCAAACTTGCGG